>CM066253.1:20220386-20647886 GCA_033675135.1 Frankliniella intonsa
TTACAATAGAGTACACTCAGCTCTGTCTGGGAGACAGCAGACTTTGGTCTGAGTATTAAAATCATTTAACACCTTGATCTGACAAGTGAGAGTTACTAGCTGTGACATTATTTTCTGATATTTAACTAAATTTTGTTTTAAACCTTTGCTCGGTACCCAAGTGTTGTGATTCCTTATTTAGCCGCCACAAATTACCAGCCAAACGGTTTCCCCAATACAGTATTGATGCTGTAGTAGAAGTGTGCTCCTTTTAGACATGAGCTAAGAGACATTTGTTATAAAAAAAAGGTTATTAATTGATAAATATTAAATAGAAACATTTAGAGTCTCATTCTACTAAAGAAGACACATCAAAGTGTGGTGAAAGTATTAAAATCTTATAACCTTTTAACCCAACTAGAAAAAGTAAATTGTATGGGTATTATTCAGAGAAATTTAGTAGGATTTTGTTCCGAACCTTTGCTGTTCTTCCCAGTGATACGATTTCTGATCAAGTTATCTTATGTATTAAACCAAACATACTGCTTGATCCGTTTTGGCTATGAATTTGAATGAGAGGAAAGCTGCTCTATAAAAGTAATGATACGGAGTAAATTCATTTCTAAAAAATCAATAGTTTATAGAAATTTGACTCTCACAAACACAAGGGGCGATACTGTAGATTGGATTTAGGTGAGAAACGGTACTTGTAATATAATATAACAATTATGCTGAGAGTGTTTACACTAAATCAGTGTTGGTGTGAAGACAAACTTGTTTCAGAAGGATAGGAGGGGTTGAGGGAGGGGGCGGACAGCATATCATATGCAGCTGCATTCTTATACTCATCATGTTAATGATACTTAGTGGCACTTATCTCACCTCCGGATGGGGAGGGGAAAAGTGGAGTGGAGGGGAGGGGGGAGGTTCTGGAACTGTGTTCTAGAGGTCCCCGCTCAGGATAACCACATTTTGTAGGCCACTGGCCACTGGGCCTCTAGCGTCGACCCCATAGGAGGGTGTCCGAGAGGGTGTCGACCTGGGGACAGCTCAGAGGGGATGTTCAGCATGCCCCTGCCACAAAGGCGTCACACTCATAATGTCGTTCTGGGTTCGGGAAGGGTGTCACCACGAGGTTAAGGCACAGGACAACCGCACTTTGGAGGCCACAGCGCCCTGCGCCTCTGGTGTCAATCACATTGGGTGTCCGGGACTTTCTACATCAGGATATCTGAGAGGATGCTCCCTCTCTCGGTTGAAGTACGAACGGTGATTGTTGGCCTGTTGTCCCACCACCACCTCTCCTGCCCTTCTCCCCCCGAATTCTCAATTACTCCATGCTGACTGGCGCCATGTAGGTTGCTTATCTACACGGCGGAAGGATTAAACCCATCCTTTTGTTTTAACACTCACTTCGCTCAGCAACTACGTGCCTGCCGCACGTACTCCTAGTTTACGAGCTGATTATGTATACAAATTTCCGGCACGTAACTCATTATACGACAGACGTTTTGTCAGTGGGTGCTGCTGCTCTACTCACCAGCTCGGTCTTGGCGAACGCACAGTGGAGGACGCACTGCAACGGAACACGAGTGGATTAGGCAGTGCTTGAGGGCCAGGGCGGGCCGGGGCCGGGCCGCTCTGCTCCAGGAGCCTCACCGCAGCAACGTCGCCCTGGCGCTCGCGGCCGCCCGCGCGGCCCCGCCCAGGGCGGCTCGGGGCCACGCGGGCGGGCTGGTGCAGGCCGTAGTACGTCACCCACGTGCCGGCGGCGGAGGAGGAGCGGCGCCCGGGCCCAGAGAGGCGCCTGCCCCGCGCCGACCCGCGTCCACTGCCGTCCAGGGCGGCCCGCCGCCACCGCGATCGCTGGAGAGAAACATAGGGGAACGCCCCGCCATGAATTTGAAACTTTATAAGAGCAGACGATGTTAACGCATAGTCAGGAAGGAGAGAGAAATACAAAAGTTCCATGAACTACCTGCTATAAATAATCTTCATCGAACCGGCACAAATTAGTTGCAAATGCCGGGGCTTGTTTCGCACCTTTACCAGTTGCACCTAGGCGATAGCGCGTGCTGACTTATCTTCAGATGAACCCAATTAACAGCAGGCCACGCCAATAAACCATCCCACTAGTTTTACTGCGCGCAATTCATGCACTGTTAAACAAAGTGTTCAACTGCTCAACACTTGTATGTGTGCAACTTCCAGCCTAGCACGTGCAAGTGCACCATCGGCAATTGTGCAATTGACGTGTTAAACGCGTCAGTCGTACACTGCTAAATGTTTAACTCGACCATTGTGCATTTGCAAGTGTTCAACAAGGATAGTGTTGCACGGGGCAGTTGAACACTTGCAAGTGCACAACGGTTGAGTTGAACACTTACAAATGTACAAATTTGCGCGTGCTAGTCTGGACGTTGCACACGTACAAGTGTTGAGCAGTTGAACACTTGGTTTAACAGTGTGCACACTGCACGGGGCGCCATGAATATACCGACCTGCTGGCACTCGATCCGCCCCTGGCCGCGCCTCCGCCTCCAAGGCAGCAGGGCCTCTCCCGGGCCCGGGCCGCGGGGCCGCGGGGCGCTGTACAGGTCCACGCACTGCCGGAGGGCCTCGAGCAGCTCGCGGTCCAGGCCAGAGTCGCCGTCGGCGTCGTCCCAGGCGACGCCGTCCTCCTCGCTCGAGACGTCTTGGTCCTGCAGCACTGGGGCGGGCCGGCCCACCGGTTACTTCCAACGGGGTCTCAGCCCCAGGAGCGCCAATGCACGGAAAAAAAGTGACAGTGTTCTGATGATCGGCCCTGTTCGATGGTCGAAATTCAGTAGTTAGTATCGAAAATCCGATACCCAAAACCACAAGTCACCCAGAAAAGCATCACGGGGAAAACGACGTCTTGGTTTCCAAGCAGTTTTGGAAAAACCAAGCAGCTCTTATGGAGAAAATACACGGGGTTTCCGGGGCTGCTTGAAAACCAGGACGAAGTTTTTTCCGTGATGTACTTGGATCATGCAAAATGTACTTGAATCGAGTGCAAAGTACTTGATGATTTCAAGTACCATGTTCTTGAGTATTTGTGCTCAAATCAACCCCAATTCGTACTCAAATCGTTCCCCTTCGCGCTTGAATGGAACTCATGGTCTTGGTTCAAGGCCGAATTGGGCTTGGATTGAGCGCCAAATTGTACTTGATATATTCACGTACACGCTTTTCTGGGTGGTTAATTGTCACGACCGAACACTTGCAGGATGAGAACTGAGCTGCGGTCTCATCGTACAAGTGTCCGATCGTCACAACTAGCTCCTGGTTGTCGGTATCGCATTTTCGATACCAGTCATCGAATTAAGGCCATCGAACAGAGTTGATCGCCACAACAAAGTCATTCTTTTCCGTGTGCACATCAAGCATTGAACGCACAGAAAAGCGCGAACAGGTCCATGACCCATTTAATGTGCATTAAGGACGTAATACACATTTTATGCGTCATAAATCTGTTTCCTTCTACACTGGTAAAACAAATGTTTAGTTCTATACACCACTTGATGCATAGCTCCTAATGTATAATACTTAAACACTATGTCATGCACAGTTCTAACTAAACATTAGTTGGTGTATAGTTCTTAAACATTTAGCAAGTGTATAGTTGACTAAACACTTGGGATGTCGTCGCGCCCCTATGCTTTGACATGGAAAGCCTCGTCCAAATGCATACTTCTAAACATCACGAAACGTTTAACATCTAAACATCTACGAAGTGCATAGTTGTTAAATATGTAGTGATGTATAGTTGACACTATACACCATTTGATGTATAGAAGTGGAACTTAAACACCATGATGTATAAAACTTAAACATTTGTTTTACCAGTGTAGGCGCATTTTAATGCGCATTGCCGCATTGAATTCGCATTTAAGTGCATTAGCGCTTCAGGGGAGTGGGCGTGAGCCTGCACTGTCAGAAAAAACTACAGTGATTCCCGTTACAGCCTTTGCTGTAGTTTCAGGTACAGTATTCACTGTACTTTTTGGCAGTCAATCCCGTACCCCCAAAAATAAAACGGTTGAAATGGAAATCCAATTGTAGAATTAAATTCGTCTCGACGAGACGAGCAAAAAATGTTAACACATGTCATGGGTTCGGACTCGAAATGAAAATGTTATAAGCCTAGGTTTTTAAGGGTACGGGACGGACTGTCAGAAAAGTACAGTGAATCCATGAGAGAAGGGCGCCCTTCTCTCATGGTGAATCCTGTACTTGAAGCTACAGACACTGCTGGCACGCAAATTAACAGGTTTCACTGTAGTTTTTTCTCACAGTGTGCTCACTCCCACCGAGAGTTCTTTCCCACTCACCCCGCCGAGCACGAGCGCGAGGTGCAGCGCGAGGTGCAGGTGCAGCGCCAGGGCGGCGAGGAGCGCGCGGCGAGGACGGGGTCTGGCCCTGGCCATGCTGGGACTGCCGCTAACCCTTTGGGCCCCGCGCGCGCCCCCCGGCCCGGCCCGGCCCCCGCCCGCGGCGAGCCTGTACTCACTCACGCAGGAGCAGCCGGCACCACACCGGATGGAATGGGACGCGACGAACCCTGACCTGACCCCGGGCGCGGCCGCCCAGCCCTGGCCCAGCGGCGCACCATGCCTCGCCTCGCGCACTCGCTGTCTGTCGGCTGCGCGCCGCGCCGTGCCGCGCCGGTCTGTCCACGAACCCTGCCCTGCCCCTGCCCCTCGCCCTGCCCTGTCCCTCGCACCCAGAAAAGCATGTACTTGGATCATGCAAAATGTACTTGAATCGAGTGCAAAGTACTTGATGATTTCAAGTACCATGTTCTTGAGTATTTGTGCTCAAATCAACCCCAATTCGTACTCAAATCGTTCCCCTTCGCGCTTGAATGGAACTCATGGTCTTGGTTCAAGGCCGAATTGGGCTTGGATTGAGCGCCAAATTGTACTTGATATATTCAAGTACACGCTTTTCTGGGTGCGTCTGTCTCCTGCCTGCACTCACATAAATCGATGCCCTTTTGGATCAAGCATATCATGCTTGATCTACACACTAACTGGAGATGTACTTTTTCTTACATATCTAATGTAACTAGATAAACATGCATATTTATGAAAAAAATCGTGCTTTATTATGAATAATATTTTACATAAATTTGCTTATTATTGTACATTTTTTCTCGATGTATAAAATTGTACATATCAATGTGTGATATTTTACATAGTTACGCACGATTTTGTTCATAAATATGCATGTTTATCTAGCTACATTTGATATGTACAAAAAAGTACATTTCCAGTTAGCGTGTAATCATTTTTCATGCTTAAACAACAAATTCTCCGCCAAGCATATTATGGTTGACGCTCAATAATTCTATGCTTGTTTCAACACTTCACTGTAAAATGCTTGCAAAGAATTGGTTCGTATTGCAAACTATTTTCTTTGTAAGTTGCAAAGAGTTTTGAAGCATTGTATTACAAACTAATTCTTCGTAAGCTTACGAACTATTTCTTACAAACAAATAGTTTGTAAGAATTCTAGTAGCTTGCAAAGAAGTTCTTTTCAATACGAACAAATTCTTCGCAATACGAATATTAAAAACTCTTCACAACGTTGCAAAGAATTAAGTTTGCAAGCATTTTACAGTGTACACCGGTCTGAATCGAGTATGTCGCGCGCGATTCAAACGTCCCGATGCTTATTGTATCAAGCATACAGATGGGTGAAATTAGTATTTATTACTTGATTTAAGCAACTCCGCCAAGTATCAGGAGTTAACGTAAAAAAAAATACGTTGAATCAATTGGAATCCACTTTTTGAGAGTGTCCAGGGACACGACCCATGGTGACTGACGCGCACGCACGCACGCACGCGCCACGCAGTCCCGCCGCCCCACGCGTGCATGCATCATGCGGCTCACTCAGCGCGGAGCGGAACATGTTCCGGAAAGAGCGCGACCGCACAACACGTACCCACGACAACTCTCGCGGGAAATTGACTCGCCGTCTTTGACGTCCTGAAGTGACGTGCGGGGTACAAATTCACCGTGTGCGCACTTGGAATAATGAAAAAAATTGTGCCAACCATCACTTACTTCAGGGACAACCATAAAATCATGGTTAACGACAAAATTTCAGTTGAGCTCACACCAAATTATGGTCAACACGCCGATAATATGGCTGTGTCAACCATAATTTTATGGTTGTCCCTGAACTTACTATACGATGGTTCCTGGAACTTTTCATTTCTCTGGGTGCGCAGATAAACTGACATGTGCGGCACTGAAATGTAGAATCAGGTCAGGGGGCAATGTGGTGGTGGTGGTGGGGGTGGAGGGAAGGGGGAGGAGGGGGGGGGGCATCAACTCTGCGGTCTGGTCCACACGGTTTGGTGATCACACATCCCTCCACACTGGACCGGACTGCGCATTGTGGCGCTGCCGGAAGGCAGTGTCACTGACGTCCAAATGACCTGCCTGAGCTGAGCGGCCCTGAGCGGCCCTGGCCCTGGCGGTGACGCTGATTCCCTGCTGCTGCGCTCTGCCTCGCCCCGCCCTACCCTACCCTGCCCCTTCCCGCCCCAGTCTTGGTCCAGCGCGGGGGACTCGAGTACGACAGACCAGGCAGTACAGCGATGCCCACGCCGAGCTTCGCGTCCGCCAGGTCGACGCTCGCGCCCTGGCGCTGCTCGTTGTCACGGCCGGCCCAGGTTCGCAAACGTGGGACTACCCCCGGCTGAGGGGCGCGCGGCCAGGGCCAGGGGGTATCGACAGCTCCTTGTCTGCTCGGCTGCACAGTAGAGATGAGCGGCGGCGGGCCGGCCGGGCCCGAACCTGCAGCGTGGAGTATTCACGCCGCTGCTGGTGTGCCGAGCTTGTCACCGGGAGGTGTTCAGTTCCAACCACTCCACCGGAAAAACAAAGGTGCTAAGCAACGCCTTTCCTGGGGCGCTAAAATCGAGTGCTAAGTTTAGTGCCTTTCCTGGGGCACTAAATCTTAGTGCCTTTCCTGGGGCACTAAATCTTAGTGCCTTTGCAAAGGCACTAAATTTGTATGGAGTATACGCAGCTGGTCAGCTAAAGGTGCTAAGTCCTACCTTTAAAAGGCACTAACAAAATTTAGTGCCTTTCCTGGGGCACTAAATCTTAGTGCCTTTCCAAAGGCACTAAATTTTGTTAGTGCCTTTTAAAGGTAGGACTTAGCACCTTTGCTTTTCCAGTGTCGGCACTGTCAGAAAACAAAAACACGGTAATTGGTACGGTAGAGTCCGGTACACAATTTGCGTGGTCGGCCCGTACCTACCTGAGTAATACAGTATTTTCTGTATGGACCACTGTATTTTTAACATGGGGCCTTATGAGACTACACACTGCGAATCCAAGTGTGGAACATTCATACGCAAGGTTGCGTGGTACAAAGTGTTCCGCGCAAAGAAGCGTGGAACACGGCAGTTCCACGGACAGAAGCGTGGACCACGGTAGTTCCACGCATGAAAGCGTGGAACACAAAATGTTCACCCCAAAGAGGCGTGAACTAAGTATGTCTTCACATTAGAGGATTTCCACGCATGGAAGCGTTGGACACACTGTAAACGCTGTGGCAACTTTTTGATGCCAGTATATTGGCGTCCTTTTTTGAACGCCAAATTTAGGCGTCCTTCTAAAAGGAGGCCGATTTTTGGAATTTTGTAACGCCCAAAATTTGGCGGTCAAAACAGAGTGCCAAAATTCGGCATTAAAAGTAGCCACAGCGTTTACAGTGTACGGTCTGAATCTTACGGTACGCTCCGTAGCCTGCAAATATGTTGGTGAAGTTCAATGGAGATCATTCCATCCGCAATACGGTACAGTCCGCACCGTAAGTATACGCTACCTTGGGGACAAGAAATTGTCACTTTGATGTCATTTGATGTCATTGAGAAGTCAAATTTTCGTTTGTCAAAATGACATCATTTTGGACCATTAGATTGATCCTAATTTGACATCAAATGATGTCATGAGTCAATTGATGTCAAAATGACACTATCTCCACCAATGTGTCCGGCCTTCTTATTATTCCATAAATTACTTTGCCATAAATGTTATATTGTTAGGGGAATGAACACAACCAATAGTTCAGATAAAGAAATTTTTTTTTTTAATACTATGGGTATCATGTTTAAGTGCCCACAAATAACAAGAAATAAGCCTAATCAGCCAGGAAACAGGCACAGTAGTTTGAAAATAACATAACATAACTTTACATCCCTAAAAACATTGAACAAAGAGATGACAGATGTGCAGGGGGACTCTAACGTACCCCTAGCCCAACCCCCAAGGGTCAGTTCGTCCGAAAACCCGGTTTGTCTGCGAGGCAATGCAGTATTCCTGAAAGCGGGCAATTTGTGCAGGCGGGGTGGTGAAGGGCCTATTTTCTCAGTAACGAAGTCCGGAATAGGACTCCTAGGACTTGCTATGTGTTTTTTGGTCCCAGAAGAAGGTAACCTGTGAGTTAAGTCGAAATCGGAGACAATTTTTTTTCGCCCGAAAATCGCAAAAACGCAAAGGCTATATAGCCTTGGCATTTTTAACGATTTTCGGCCCCAAACGGATTTTCTCCAAAATGACGGGGGTTGTCCAGGGGTACTCTAACGTACCCCTACACCAACCTCCAAGGGTTAGTAGTTCGTTTGAAAACCCGGTTTGTCTGCGAGGCAATGCAGTATTCCTGAAAGCGCGCAATTTGTGCTGGCGGGGTGGTTAAAGGGCCGATTTTCTCAGTAACGAAGTCCGGTATAGGACCCCTAGGATTTGCTATTTTTTTTTTTTTTGGTCCCAGAAGAAGGAAACCTGTGAGTTTGGTCGAAATCGGAGACAATTTTTTTTCTCCCGAAAATCGCAAAAACGCAAAGGCTATAGCCTTTGCATTTTTAACGATTTTCGGCCCCAAACGAATTTGCTCCAAAACGACAGGGGTTGTGCAGGGGGACTCTAACGTACCCCTAGACCAACCCCCAAGGGTCAGTTCGACCGAAAACCCGGTTTGTCTGCGAGGCAATGCAGTATTCCTGTAAGCGCGAAATTTGTGCTGGCGGGGTGGTTTAAGGGCCGATTTTCTCAGTAACGAAGTCCAGTATAGGAGTCCTAGGACTTGCTATTTGTTTTTTGGTCCCAGAAGAAGGTAACCTGTGAGTTTGGTCGAAATCGGAGACAATTTTTTTCCGGCCGAAAATCGCAAAAACGCAAAGGCCTTTGCATTTTTACGATTTTCGGCCGAAAAATAATGTTGCTCCAAATTGACGGGGGTTGTGCAGGGGGATACTAACGTACCCCCAGACCAACCCCCGAGGGAAGCCTGTGAGTTTGGTCGAAATTGGAGACAATATTTTTTCGGCCGAAAATCGTAAAATTGGAAAGGCTATTGCCTTTGCATTTTTACGATTTTTAGCCGAAAAATAATGTTTCTCCAAAGTGACGGGGGTTGTGCAGGGGGACTCTTACGTACCCCCAGACCAACCCCCTTTTTTCCCACAGGATATGAATCTCGATGCATTCCTGCCACCTTCTCTCATCTCAGCCCCCTGCCCGCGCGCTTTTAAATTTTCGCGCGGCGGCAGCGCCTTGCTGCACGCACGGAGCTGCTTCTCATCGCCACTCGATAGCTCGACTTGTCCCACCTCCCCTCCACTCCTTGCCTCCTCTCCCCTGCCGGCCCGCTGCGCGTTCGGGACCATGCGTTTTGTCTTTTCGCTGCTGGACTCCTTCCAATGCAGGTTGGTAGATTTCGACGTTACTCTTCTCGTGTTTCTCGTTGCCCGAACACGTGGAGATGTATGGGTGACATTTGCAGACCAGAAGGTTACACCCGGTTTCAACGTTGTTTTATGGCATTCGGGGAGTACTTTAGGCTGATCTCACTATGGTTTTCATTCGTTTGGTTCTCATTTGTAAAGGAATGTCTAATCTTAATCGGCCTTGCCCTGCTTTGCTTGCACGAACCGGCACAGACGGGTGTGCCCCCCTAATAACATGGTTAGGCGTGTTACCCTTGCATTTGACTGGAAGTAGTTATCTAAATTGAAACGTTTTCATTAGCTAACGAATTTGTATCCCATTTATTGGGTACACATTATTCTCCAAGGCTTGCCGGCCAACTTTGACTCGGCTGCATTTCAATAGGGCAATGCTTGAGAACAGGATATAGGCTTTTCAATGTAGTCTTATCAAACAATGACATGTACTGAGTAAATGCTTACTATGCCTCTGTCTGTCTTGCAGTATTCCTTTGGGCCCATTCATCTGAATTCTGGAGCTGCTTGTTAGCTGTCCGTGTTGCAAGGAATGCTCAAGCAGCTGTGATCTTCACTCCAACGGCTGCCATTGTTTTACTGCAGGGCAGTTTTCATTTACAACCTCTGCTGCCTTTGCTGTAGTGAATGGTGCGTATCATGTGGTTTATGTTGTGCTCTGGTATCCATGTGTTTTCTTAATACTTGACCCTGACCTTCCCCCTCATGCTAATAGATTTTAATTTTATCAGGTACCCACATTTGCTTCAGTAGTCTACTCATGTCGTGCCCTGCAAGCTTGATGCTGGCTTCTGATTCCTTCTATCCGTTGGGCCAGGAATTTCTTGAGCTGCTTGTGATCCCCACAGCCATGTACCTGGTATGTATTGCTGTACTATAACCTTTTGCTTTTCTTCTGCTTCCTTATCTGTCTTATGTTAATTGTTACCATTTTTCATTCCCAGGCATTAATATTTGCTTCAGTCGTCCAATCATGTTGCTGTTCAAGTAGCATAAAACTTGTTGCATTACTTTCCGAGACCCCATGAAGTTTCTTCTGATCTCAGCTGCGGTGTTTGCGATTACAATGATGCTGTATTAAATGGTGGGTGTTATCTTATGTTTGCTGTTCTCTCTTATCTGCTGGTTTTCTGAATACCTGACAATGACCTTTTCTCTCATGCTAATTGTACGTATTTTTATTTTCAGGTTTTTGTGCATCAGTTATCTAAGCATCATTATAGTACCTGCTGCTCTATTTGCTGTTGCGCTTCAAGCTGTCGATTTGAAGGTGAGCAATGTGACACATAGTGGGATTATATTTTGAAAACCTAGTTAAAGAAGGCAAGCAAAGTAAGGCAACATCAGAAGTTTAGATCTGCACCTGTACCCAATCGAAAAACATCTTAGCTGATTTCGTACTAGGTGTTTTTCTTCATTCAGTAGAATGAAATGGCTTTGTTTAATGGCTGCTGCTGTTCCAACTAGATCATGGGGACATTAATAGCGCACATTCTGTAAATAATAGTCTTAAGAGACTTAGTTTTAGAAAAATGCTTTAAATGAAATTCAGTGCACTGTAAAGTGCTGAACTTTAAGTTTCCTTTGGAAACTTGGGCCTTCTAAGTATCAAGTAATTCTGAAAGCAAATAGTAGCTAGTATTGAAGCAGCTGTGATAGATGTAGTTGCTACTTAATTCCATTTAGAATGGCTTTCTTTGTTGACATAGAACACTGCTTAAAGCATGAAGTACCTCTGTAATATTTCCTTTGTATAGAAGGGTTGTGGCAGGGCACATCCTTAACGTTGGGTGCTGCTGTATTAGCGGGGATTTTGAACTTCAGCATTTAGCTGCGGTATCTAACAGAAAACATTCACAATTAATCTCTATTCATAATTCTATACCCTTTGTTATTTTTCAAAGGCTATATAGCCTTTGGAATTTTACGATTTTGGTCAAAAACTTTTTTTGCCCCAGAATGACAGTGGTTGTGCAGGGGAATTCTACTGTACCCCCAGACCGACCTCTGAGGGTTGATTTGAGCATGAACCGGGGTTCACAGCTAGGAAATGCTACAACCGTTTTGCCACACGCTGAGAGAAGTGCCTCAGCCCAAGCAAATTTCTCCTAAATTGAGTATCTTATCGGGCTATTTGAACTTGATTCATTTATTTTGGACCCAGAAGGAGGTCAGCTGCTGCACCTTTGAGGGCACGGCTTTTACTAACTAACTAAAAGCTTTCTTTATGATAGTAAATTTTACCTGTATGTTAACCACTTTGGCTGTGGTAAATTCGAAGCTGAAGTAGATGTAACGTTGACTTTGTTATTGATTTTGTTTGGATGATAGTACCCTGTAAGAGTGAAGTAAAATTGTCACCTTCTTTTGAATGCTGAATATATTTTTATTCCAAATTAAAATGCCATTGCAAGGTGGAAAATTTTGGCATGTTTTCACTCGTATCAATACTAAATTTCATGTCTTTCTAAATAACTCAACCAAGTTGTGATGAAATGAGACTCTTTTCTTGAACTGCTTCTAATGTATATTTGTTTTTGCAGGTGGCAAGTAAAGAACCAATTGAGTGGCATAGAAGATTCTTCAAATCAAGAAACCAACTCAGGACAAGAAAGTCAGCATGATGAAATGAACTTCATACTAATAATTGAAGCTATCCATGATGCCAGCAAGCCGTCACATCACTTCTCAAGAATCCAACTTTGCTGAATCAATCTCCCAGTATCCAGGTGAGCCTAGTTCTTCAGTTTGCTTTGTGAAAGTAGCTCAAGAAGGCAAGCAAAAGTGTCAATTGAAGTAGATGAGGTTAAATTTGCTGTATTCCTTAGAAAGTACCTTAAGATAAACTTCAGGGTCAGTTGAAAGATGGCACAGTAATTTTCTTTGATGCCTGCGTTTACTTAAGGGGGTGCTAGGTGTCACTGAGAGGCACTGCCTTTCGAAGCGGCAAGAGTAGAGGCATTACTGCTGTGGTTAATAATTTTGAAGTCCAGTCTGCTGTTAATTTCTCTTACTTCAAAATTCATTGCCCTGAATTGATCAGACTGAATTATTTCCCAGCATGGTGACAAAGCAATTAGATTTGTATTTTTAACATCTGTTGAGAGAACCTTTGACACAATTTATGAAAGTCAACTTATTCCTTCCATTGGAGAAGTGTACTTGGTAGTGGGTAGTGCCTCCGCCAAAGCAAATCTCTCCTAAATTGAGTCTCTTATTGGTGTTTTGGATTTGATTCATGTAATATGGAACCAGAAGAAGGTTCCCTGTGACTTAACTCGGAATCGGAGACATTTTTTTTTACGGTCGAAAAAGTGATTAAATGCAAAGGCTATAGCCTTTGGAATTTTATGATTTTCGGTCAAAAAAATTTTTGCCCAAAAATGACGGTGGTTGTGCAGGGGAAGTTTTCTGTACCCCCAGACCAACCTCTGAGGGTTGATTCAAGCAAAAACCGGGGTTCACAGCTAGGAAATGCTACAACAGTTTTGTTGCACGCAGAGGGAGGTGCCTCGGTTAAATAGAGTTTCGTACTGGGCTATTTGGATTTGATTCATTTATTTTGGATCCAGGTCAGCTGTGCACCTTTGAAGGCATAACCTTTGCTATCTATAACTAAAGGCTTTCTTTATGGTAGTAAATCTTGCCTGTGTGTTTACCACTTTGGCTAATTTGAAGCTGGAGTAGATGTAATGTTGACTTCATTTTGATTTTGTTTGGATGATAGTACTCTTCAAGAGTAAAATAAAACTGTCACCTTCTTTTAAATGCTGAATATATTTTGATTTCAAACTGAAATGCCATTGCAAGATGGAAAACTTTGGCATGTTACCTGCCATACTGAATTTTATGTCTTTCTAAATAAATAAACTGAGCAATGATGAAATGATACTTATTTCTTGAACTGCTTCTAATGAATATTCGTTTTTGCAGGTGACAAGTAAAGAGGAACCAATTGTGCGGGCATAGAAGATTCTTCAAATCAAGAGGATCAAGAGACTACCTGCAAGACAAGAACGTCGGCATGAAGAAATGAACTTACTTTGAACTTACTTTTGCTAATGTGAGCAACAATTGCTTCATGTGGAGGAGAGATCAGTCACAGTGGAACATGGAATGGCCCGAGGTCCTGGTACGCATTTCTCGGGCTCCTTTAGTGACATGTTATTGAAGGTTCACCAGGCCACTGCTTGCTCTCGGGTCCTGTGTTTCATCTCGTCGGCTGTGATTGAGTTCATATGAAGTGATTGTTGCGTAGAGTCAGTTTATGAGGTGTTTTAATTAAACTCCTCTTGACAGTTAATTTGACTAGTTTTTTCCAGATGGAACTTTGTTTGACCCCCCCAGAAATTTTACTTGGGCCGCATCACATAGGGATCTCGAGATAGCCTAAAAAAAGGGCCTTTTTTTGCAGGCCTCCCATTGGCCAGCTGCTATTGCTTCTTTTTGTTCTTCTTCCATTAAAGCTTGTTTTTCTTTATTCAACTGTTTGTTTATTTTTTGTTATTTTTTTTTTTTTTTTTTTGTTGCCGATGTTCCAGTGGTCCAAGTCCCAACTCGGCTGCTGCGCCTTCGAAGGTGCAGCAGCCGAGTTGGGACTTGGACCACTGGAACATCGGCAACAAAAAATAATTCTTTTTTTTTTTCCCCTCCTTGGTTGTTGGCTTCAGCTTTCCTTGCTCCAGCAGCTCACTGGTGGAAACCAATGAGCAGCTCGAGCAAGGAAAGCCGAAGCCAACAACGAAGGAGGGGGGAAAAAAAAAAAGTACAAGTGCTGAAAGATAAACAAAGCATGCATGTCAACAACAACAAAGAGCAGAAGACACAGTATGACAAAGTGAGAGGAACACTGAGCTGGCCAAATACTAAGTCCCAAAAAAAGAGAAGAAGAAATTGGCAATGGCAGAGCAGCACAAATGTAAACAAGACCATAGCAGCAATGTAAACAAAGCACTGTGTTCCTCTAAATTTCTCATACATTCAGAGAGAAGGAAGGCAGAACAAGGCGAGGCATAGGACCCGCTGGGATTCGAACCCAGCAGTGAGACAAGTCCCACTCCAGGAGGCCGTATTATACCAAAGCCAGAAGGGAAACAACACAGAGCAGAGCAGGAAAAAAGTATCCATTCAAAAATTGAAATACAAAAGCAAAGAGAGGAATCCCCTCTCATGCGCCCCCTCTCACCCACACATTGACCTACAGGAGACTGGCCTGGGTCAACATGCCAGCAAGAGGGGGCAACTACAACAAGTTTAAAGCAAGCAAAAATTTACATTTCAAAAGTACAAGAGCAAGACACCCACTCCTCACACCCTGACCATGAGGAGTCTGGCCGAGGTCAAAGTGCAAGGGAAGCAGGCAGGCCAAATGGAGCAAAACAAAGCATTCAATGGATACTTTTTGCAATAGAGCAAGTAAAGAACAGCAGACACAGGGGCAACAGGGCAACACTCATATATCAGTAAGCAAAAGCCGTCACTCATCTCTGTTCTCCACAAAACAAGATTTACTACTTTAAAAGCCTCTATCCGAATGATTAAATGCATCCAGCATCTGACTAGTTGGCAAGATACCACCCTTAAATAAGATGGATGGAAAAGTGAACAAGTATTATTTTTAAAAAGCCAAATACCTTAGAAAGGTAATTGCACATCGATAAAATGCTGATGATATCTCTTATGGATATCAGTTGGCAAGATACCAACCATAAACTAGATCGATAAGTGAACAACTAGTATTTATACAATTGACAAACAAATTCTGGATAAAGACGAGTGACTGGCCATACACTTTAAACAATATTGCATTGAAAACAAATAAATCTACACAAGACTATTGTATTATTAAGTATGTTTGAAAACTAAAAGGCGTTTTAAGAATGAACATGCCTTACTCCAAATGATAAATATCTAAACAATACTTTCAGTTCTTAAAAAAAAAAGATCTCATTTACATTTAATTATTCTCAGTACGAAGATGCAATATTGTTCAAAGAAGAAGAATCATCATGAGCACAGAACTGCGATTTCAAGTGGAAGGATACCCACTAATGCAACAAGCCCTACTGACTCAGCCAAGAGTCCTAGCTTCCCTATTTTCCCCCCAATGTTAACTAATACAAAACCCTTTGATTTTGAAATGAACACGCAAGTGTGCCTGATAGAAAATGCTAATACTGTTGTGGGCTGTCTGTCGCCTGATCGGAATCCATCTGGTCCAAGATTTCCTCACAGAGAGTACTAAGGACACCCCCACTTTCACATTTAAACAAGAACGCAACGTAAAATAAATTTCTGATTCACACTAATGCCCTAATTAAGAGCTTCATGGATGAACCATAGTCTTAGCCTCAGCCTCACCAATTGTGTAGCCATGGGGCATGAGGTGACCTAACCTTCATAGCTAACCTCCCTTGGGCACTACATAATGTGCTACAAGAAAATTACAGCCTTTCAAGGAAATAACGACATTCCGCTAATAAGAATATCATTGAAAAGTTACACCCAATGCTGATGGTTAATTATAACCTTACGGTAGGCACTCAGCAGAAAGAGGAACCATTACAGGAGCGAGGATGTTCAGTTTGTCCTCACCGAAACAATAAAATATGTGATATTTAAATATAAAAATATCACACTCCTCCCAATTATTAATTAATTAAGGAATATTACGATTGAAACAAATAATATCACAATTACACTCACCGCACCGCACACACCGGCCTCCGCCATGATCCCTCCGAAAGCAACACAACAAACACCTCCAGCTTCCGGCTCCGGCTGCACAAAATGACGTCACTCGCCCGCCAGGTTTAGTGCCATTCAAAATACGATTCAGAAGGAATACTGCATTTCCTCGCAGACAAACCGGGTTTTCGGACGAACTGACCCTGGGGGTCGGTCTAGGGGTATGTTAGAGTCCCCCTCCACAACCCCCGTCACTTCGGAGAATATTAATTTTCGGCCGAAAATCGTAAAAATGCAAAGGCTATAGCCTTTGCGTTTTTGCGATTTTGGGTCGAAAAAAAATTGTCTCCGATTTCGACCAAACTCACAGGGTACCTTCTTCTGGCACTAAAAAACACATAGCAATTCCTAGGAGTCCTATACCGGACTTCGTTAGTGAGAAAATAGGCCCCTAAGCACCCTCGCCCGAACACATTGCGCGCTATTAGGAATACTGCATTCCCTCGCAGACAAACCGGGTTTTTGAAAGAACTGACCCTTGGGGGTTGGTCTAGGGGTACGTTAGAGTCCCCCTGTAAAACCCCCGTCATTTTGAGAGAAAAAAAAAATTCGACCCAAAATCGTAAAAATGCAAAGGCTATAGCCTTTGCGTTTTTGCGATTTTCGGTCGAAAAAAAATTGTTTCGAATTTCGACCAAACTCACAGGTTACCTCCTTCTGGGACCAAAAAACACATAGCAAGTCCTAGGAGTCCTATACCGGACTTCGTTAGTGAGAAAATAGGCCCCTAAGCACCCTCGCCCGAACACATTGCGCGCTATTAGGAATACTGCATTCCCTCGCAGACAAACCGGGTTTTCGGACGAACTGACCCTTGGGGGTTGGTCTAGCCCCAAAGCAAAAAAGGGTAAGCCAATGTATGTATACTGATTTATTAAACAGGAACAAAAGTATAAACACATCCATAAGTATTCAAAATAACAAAGTATTTATCTAATCCAGTTACAGGTGCTACAAAATAAATTTCCCTTGGTTTAAAAAGCAGAAACAAATATAAATGCCTAAGTAAGTATTGAAAAAATCACAATGGATTTATTTACTGATGTAAGAGAATTCACAAGATAAAGTTCACTAGGTTACAATAATCACAACAAAAATACTTTTAGTTTAAGTAATTGCAAATTCAGAAGTTCTGAATAATCTTTATACTTTTGGTGTAAAATCAGTGTAGTCTGCATATTTTTCCTTCAAATTCTTAGTTTACAATAAAAATATTCATTTGGCATATAATCACAATTAAACACAGCTAGAGAGAGAAAATTATTCTATTTTTAAAACTATGCAGACAAATCTAGACTAGTTCACATTACCAATGCTTCATTTGCAGTCTTATTCTCCATCAATGGAATCACTGTCACTATCACTATCATTGCCAGAACTAGAAGCAGAACCATCTTCATCCTGAACTTGTGGAGGTGGTGGCTGCACCGCCTCTTCATTACTATTGATGAGAGAGTTGTAATAGTTGTGGTAGCATGATGGGATTGCACCTGACTCACACATAGACTTCTCTTCTCTTCTCTTCTCTCAATTGGCCGAAGTGGTATCTTTGCTTCGTACATTTTTTGAAGTGTAATTGATTTCCAATTCACTGGGTGCCCTGGTTTCTTTTTAATCACATATGTCTTTAGGGCTTCTTCTTTGTACTCAGTCTTATAGTAAATAGTGCCAGGTTCAGTACAATTAAACATTACTTCTTTGAACTCAGAGGTTCTTATTTTATCCCAAGTTTGGTGGACAGCAAGTTTAGCAAAATTAAAAATTTGATCTTGCTTCAACTCAATTACTTCATACCTGGGCAGTGTTTTCTTAGCAATTTTAATGGCTGCATACCATTCACTTGGTACAAATATATCTTTTTTCTTGATAGAGTTTTGAATCGCAGCATGCACCGAATCCACTTCCATGTGTGTGTGTCCTGTCTCCAGATAACGGTGAACTATCTTCACATTCAAGCGGATGCTAGCCATGATGTACATGGAAAACAAGAACTTGTTTTTATTCTGGGCTGAACAATTGTCGCTATAAAATCTGAACTCCTTGATTCCTTTTTCTGCTTTCATTTTCAAGAACGACCAAAGACAGCTGGAAATTTCAGCAGATCCTCTTCGAGCTTCCGTCTGGTCCCAGACATAACATAATCCTTTCTGTTCACCACTTACAAAAATTGTGAAGTTATACAAGCTTAATTTACTTTTATAATAGAACTCGCTATTTTCACCTTTAGGGCACAAAAATACCTTTCCCAGATCACAAGTGGCAACACAGATGGACTCAACATTAGGTGCTTTCTTCACAAAGTCTATATCTTCAGTTTTTAAGTCTTGGCCAATACGCTTATCAGACATGTGCTTCTCATGTTTTCTTGCTGCCTCATCCGTTCTCTCAACAGTAGTCTTATTTTTCCACGATAAACATTTTGCGCATTGATCTTTCTTGGGGCGAAAGAATTTCAAGTTAAATTCTTTCTTGAACACATCACGATACTGTCTCAGTGTGGCAATATTTTCTGTCACTCCTTGTGCCTCTCTCTCAATACGGTACTGAGAGTGCATAATTCTACAATTTAAATGCTCAGGTAAGTATCTAGATTTGCTTGATTTCCGAGTATAATGACCCTCAACTGTACAATACTGTTTGATATGTTTCATCACATCATCTCTAATAATAGTGCATACTCGTGTTCTCTTCTTTGTTTTTCCACGGCCATCTTCAGAGATTTTATCATTGCTGGCTTTCTTTTTAGCTAGAGCAGTTCGACAACATTTTTCTGAAATTCCCAATGTCTGAAGAAAAAATTTGTAGCATACTGGTTTGTCCATGCCGTTAACAGGTAGAAAGTAATAATTTGAACAACTTCTCTTTGTTTGTATACCTGGAGCAGCAGTTACAGTTCTCCTTTTCACGTCATCAGTTCTCACATGATTTGTTATATATTACCATTTTAATGTACGAGTCTCTATGGAATAAAACTCATTGAAAACTTTCAGGCGATCACCATGAGTGAAAACAAAATGACAATTCCGTGAACATTTACTGTCACAACCATCACCCATGGTTACTGCCTCTACACTTTTTCCCTTAAGACTAATATGCGCTTGTCCTGCCTCCTTTTGTTTTTTCACATTGACAGATTTCCATTTACTAGGTTCACGGCTGCGAGGTTTTGGAAATTGCTCTTCATCATTGACAGTGGGAGTTGCTGGCTGAGAATCAGTAACAGGATTTGTCTCATTTTCAATTGGGACAGCATTATCTTCTGGAATATTTTCACTTGCAACAGAAGGCACTTCTACTTCTGAGCACTGAAGAGAATCCAAAGGTACAACTATAGCATCACCAGCCTCGGCAGGATCTTCCACCTCATCTGAGAAAGTATCTTCAGTGCCATTCTTAAATCTTGTTAATGGGGCAGATTCTAGTTGAGTGTAAATTGCACCATCTGTAAAGCAAGAAAAAATTAAAGAAATAAGATAATTCAAAACATTTTGTTCTTAATGACTAAATCCTTGGCAAAAGAGAGTAAGATACATACCACTAGTATTTTGAAAATTATTTAATGCAATGTCAATAGTATCTGATATATTTTCCAGTGTTAAAGGTGAATATCTGGGCTCAGTGAAGAATGGGACTGACTCGAGTGGAGTATAAGTAGCACCATCTGCAAAGCAAGAAAAAAGAAGAAATAAGACGATTGCAAACATTTTTTCTTAGAAGGGGAGGTTCTTCTAGGTTTTTCCCTTTTTGACATTTTTTGATACTATTTTTTTTTTCTTTAAGTTCTTAGTTTAATCAAAATGGTAAATCTTGGAGTGATTTTTAACTCTCTGCCTCTCTTAAAAATCATCACAACTACAACTCAATTTAATTTTAAAATTTGTAGTAAATCATAAAATATTAGAGGCTATTTAGCTACCCCTGAGTCAAGTTATACCCCTGGTAATGCTGATTCAGATAAAACTTAGCAAAGACTACCACTTTTAGATATCCAAGAAAGTGACTAAACTTGATTCACATTCATTATTCTATTTGCTACTGAAAGTGAAATGTCAAGGGCAGAAAGAATCTCTTTTTACAGCAATTTACTATTTGATCCATTGTCTATGAAAATTTTCTGAGGCTGTAACCCCCTACCAGTATTACTCCAAAAGTGTTGTCAAAAAAGTTGGGAAGTGCAATTTTACAGTATATACTCAATGTAGAGCAAAAACTGACTGTGCAGAGCATGTCCCAAACTGCTTTGCTTGTTATTTAAATAGATTTTGATGTCTAGGTCCATTGAAACCCCTAAACACCCCCTACCAATCATTTTAAAGGTGAAGACATTCTGGGAGCACTCACTCTGATGTTGTCTCTTAGTTCAGTGAGATGCAGAGAATCAAACAACACACCATAGTCTACTAATTTGAGTGACCTCTTCCCTGACGAAAGAGTTGAGATACATACCTTTACAATAAGACTGATAATTAAACCCACTGTTGTTGTTACTGTCAACTGATTGATTGATACCTGTAAAAGAAGTACTTCACTATGAGATAGTTTTTAACTGAACTTATTTTACTAAGCGTTTGCCAGAACTTAACAAAGAGTCATTGATAAACATTCAGTTGACTCACCCTTATCCCTTGTGGATGCCAATGTAACATTTTGTGACTGTTTCTCTGATTCAGAACTCAATTCAGTGGCGGCTGAGGAGGGTGGAAGTGTCACTTCTTTTAGAGAATCAGTCTGATGAGAAATCCCATTGTTATTGCTGTCTAATGATTGACCTGTAAAAATGTACCTTATGGTTGACACACTGATTTTGCTCTTAAACTGAAATTAGTTTACTAGAAGTTTTTTATTACATAACAAGAATGCACTGATAAGCATTCTGAAGTAAACTTACTTTCATCTCTGGTAGATGGCAATACAACTTCCTGCAAATGTTTCTCTGATACTGAACTCAATTCACTGGCAGTGGGTGAGGAGGGTGGAGGGCTCACTTGATCACTTTTAGGAGAATCAGACCGATGAGAAATTCCATTGTTGTTGCTGTCTGCTGATTGACCTGGAAAATGTAGCTTACAGTAAAACACTATTTTTTTCCACTTAAACCATTCAAGAGGTTGTCCGCTGCAGTGCATGTTTAGATTCATTTACAACATAGAACGAGATCTTTTCGGAAATAAGGAATCTAACATTTGTCTGTTACAAGCACCGTTTTGAGATAATAGAAACAAGAACAATTTATGATACTTTTAAAGAACTAGTCACCAAAAATATTTCTACTCGGACTAATGGAAATAGTTTTACTTTCACAAATGAGATAGTGTATTACCTAAATGTTCTGAGACTGGTTGACTTGATTGGCTATCATCCGAATCATACATAGATAGCATACCAAGTCCACTCATTCCATTTTCAGGTGCATTTGGTTTCTCCTTGTTTGAAGCATAGGATTTCAAGAGAGACCTTCTAGCAACAGCACTCGGCTGAACATTAGCCTTCCCTGCATCTGCACAAAAATACACATTTTTAGAAAATTTGTGTCAAAGAAATACAGAACCGTTGACCACTTACAAACCTTACCAGTGTGAGACAGTTTTTTAGGTGGGGATCGAAGATCTGTCACACAGAATAACATAAATTAGATAGCAAGTAGTTGCATCTCACTAAGTTGAATATTTAACAACAAGAAAAGTCTTATAGGAGTGTAAACTCTCAACGTAAATTAAATCTATTAAAGCTTACCAAAGTCTCTTGAATTTTCATGAATGGTTGAAAGGACCCCTCTCTTTGGTATGTCCTTTTGCTTGTAAATGAAAGCATTGTTTATTACTTTCCCTGTGGGAGTAACATGGCTGCTGGGGGTACGTTTGTCTGAAACAGATGTGACATTTTTCATATATTTTGAACAGCCACAACCTCTTACAGCAAGTCAAAATGTATTCAAAACACATACCAAATATTTATGAAAATTCAAGGAAGTCAATGCTGCTAACAGCAGGGCAAGGGCTCTGAGGGATTGCATTGTCATCCAAAACTGAAAGAAAAGATCGAAAACATAATATAATACAGGGAAAAGCAAGTAAATTAAACACTGATAGTGTTGGAGTCCAAGAAATTGCGGCCTCTCGATCAAGCAAGTAAAATAACGAAATCACAATGGAAGTAATGCAAAAAATTGATTAGGAACGTTCTCGAAGTTAGAAAATTAACCATTCATAATTACTTTGAACCATAAAATCATAAACATACAAAAAAAAGTATTATTTCTCTTCAAGGAACATTTATGATCGAGAAGCTCCTCCAGACTAAGTTGATTGAGAAGTTTAGTTCGACTATCCAAGCCGAGCTCCCCGTCTTTTTCATTTTGTGTCATTAAATCTTGAATAATATAACCTTTAAGATCCGAGACGGTGAAACGCTCACGCCCAACGGCGGGTTTACAGATACGCCTTTGTTCCGCGCGCCGAGCGGCGGGTTTGCAGATACGCCTTTCGGGTTCTTTCAAGATATCTTTTAAACGGGATTTTCCACCACGTTTTGGATAAAACATAAAAAATAGCAAAAAATTCGCAGAAAATTTTAGCACTTTTCACTCAAAACCTTCAAAAATGCAAGTTTTGCCCCTTTTACTTGTCGCCGAAACAGTTGCGCCTCTGTTAAGAGGTCGCGCACAGATCCGCCTTTTCTCGTCGGACGCGTCGCACTGCGCGCTATCAGGAATACTGCATTTCCTGGCAGACAAACCGGGTTATCGGACGAACTGACCTTTTGGGGTTGGTCTAGAGGTAACGTTAGAGTCTTCCTGCACAACCCCTGTTATTTCGGAGAATATTAATTTTCGGCCGAAAATCGTAAAAATGCAAAGGCATTTTAGCACTTTTTGGGATCAAAAAAATTGTCTCCGATTTCGACCAAACTCTCAGGGTACCTTCTTCTGGCACTAAAAAACACATAGCAATTCCTAGAAGTCCTATACCGGACTTGGTTAGTGAGAAAATAGGCCCTTTGCCACCTCGCCCGAACAATGCGCGCTATCAGGAATACTGCATTACCTGGCAGACAAACCGGGTTTTCGGACGAACTGACCCTTGGGGGTTGGTCTAGGGGTACGTTAGAGTACCCCTGGACAACCCCCGTCATTTTGGAGAACATTCGTTTGGGACCGAAAATCGTTAAAAATGCCAAGGCTATAGCCTTTGCGTTTTTGCGATTTTGGGTCGAAACAAAATTGTCTCCGATTTCGACCAAACTCACAAGGTACCTTCTTCTGGCACTAAAAAACACATGGCAATTCCTAGGAGTCCTATACCGGACTTTGTTAGTGAGAAAATAGGCCCCTAAGCCACCTCGCCCGAACACTGCGCGCTATCAGGAATACTGCATTTCCTGGCAGACAAACCGGGTTCTCGGACGAACAGACCCTTGGGGGTTGGTCTTTGGGTACGTGAGAGTCCCCCTGCACAGCCCCCGTCATTTCGGTGAATATTAATTGTCGGCCGAAAATCGTAAAATGACCTTTGTGATTTTCGAGTCTCCGATTTCGACCAAACTACACTCTTCTGGGACTAAAGCCTACCGGACCTCGTTTGGGTTTTGGCGTGTTTTCTGTTTTGCCATTTTCGCCCGAGTACAAATTGTAAACGATTTCGACCAAACTCACAGGGGACACTCTTCTGGGACTAAAAAACACGTTGCAAGTCCAAGGAGCCCCGTACCGGACCTCGTTTGGGAGAAAATCGCTTTGGCGTGGGCCCTTTTCTGCGTCGTTTTTGCCATTTTCGGCCGAGTACAAATTGTAAACGATTTCGACCAAACTCACAGGATACTTTACAAAACATTATAATGCATCTTTGTACGTACTAACCACGGACTGGGATGTCCAGCACAGCCAAGGCCACGACAGACGTGGCGGCGGTGCGGGGGCGGGGGCAGTGTTAGGATAGCAGCAACAATATCCACGAAGGGCGCCGGGATGGCAGGCAACCCACCCAACCTCTGGGGCGCGTGGGGAAGACGGGGCGGACGGGTCGGGGCCCGGCCCTGGCCATGCTGGGGCTAGGGACCAGCAGACGGATTTCGCGGCCGCACTCGTCGCTTTGTCTCTCTCGCTCTCAAGGAGTCTGCCGTAGGGTGCGGGAGCACTCTGTCTCTCTTGCACTCAGGGAATGCGCCCACGAGTGCGTGCAGCGGAATCGCTCTGCTGGGACTTGCTGCTGTAAACCCTTTGGGCCCCGCCCCGCCCCGCCCCGCCCCGCCCAGCCCCGCCCCGCCTCGCGCCGCGCCGGCCCCGACGCGACGCGACGAACCCTGACCTGACCCCGCGGGCGCGGCCCGGCCGCCTAGCCCTAGCCCAGCGACGCACTCCCGTACACGCTACGCTGTCTGTCGGCTGTCCGCCGCGCCACGGCCGGGCCTGCCCTGTCCAGTGACAGGACACGACACATGGCGACTGACGCGCACGCACGCACGCGCCACAGTGTCTCGTCGCCCCGCCCCGCCCCGCCCCGCCCCGCCCCGCCCCGCGCGTGCATCATGCGCCTCACTCAGCGTGGCCGAGCGGAACATGTTCTGGAACGAGCGAGACCGCACCACCTGCACCACCCGCGCACCACACGTGCTCACGGAAACTCTCGCGGGAAATTGACATGCCGTCTTTGATGCAAATTCGCACTCTAAACAGCTTACAGTGATTTTCACTGAAAGCTACGGTGAATGTCACTGAAAGCTTCGGTGAATGTCACTGAAATCTACGGTGAATCAGGGCGCATCACTGTGAAAATCACCGTAAGCTTTTTTCAGTGCGCCATGTGCGCAAATAAACTGATCTGTGCGGCACTGAAATGTAAGGTCGGGTCAGGGCAGGGTCAAAGTGGTGGTTGGGGGAGGAGGGGGGGGGGTATAAGCTCCGCGGTCTTGTCTACGAGGTTTGGCAGTCACGCACCCTCCCCACTGAACCGGACTGCGCATTGTGGCGCTGCCGGAAGGCTGTGTCGCTGACGTCCAAATGACCTGCCTGAGCCGAGCGGCCCTGAGCGCCCCTGGCCCTGGCGGTGACGCTGATGCCCTGCCCCGCCCCGCCCCGCCCCGCCTGAGGGGGAAGACCCGCTCCCGCGCCCCCGGGGCGGAGAGGACAGCGCGGCATACAGTCGCGGTCCAGCCCGGGGGGACTCCAGGACTCCAGGACAGACAGTACAGGCAGTACAGCGATGCCCACGCCGAGGCTCGCGTCCGCCGCGTCGGCGCTCGCCGCCCTGGCGCTGCTCGTCGTCACGGCCCAGGTTCGTAACGTAGGGACTACCCCCAGCGGAGGGGCGCGCGGCCCGGCCCGGCCCGGCCCGGGCCAGGGGGTATCGACAGCCGACTGATTCAGAAGATCGCTCTCGTTCCTTCCTCCTTGTCGCACCTAGGGCGGTGCCCTATACTGGACATGGGAGTGTCCCAGGAGTGCGACAGGGACAGAAGTACGAGAGCGATCTTCGGAATCAGTCGGCTGTCAGCTGCTTTGCACAGGCGCTGCGCTGCCGGGGCGACGACGGCGACGCGTCGGGCGAGGAGGACTACAGGGAGGCGGTGAGGGTGTGCATGAGCAACGTGTCCAACGACTGGGAGATGACATCCGCCGGGGAGGACCGCAACCGCGACCGGGACCGCGGGGGCCGCCGCCAGGAGCAGCACAAGTCGTACAACCGCGGTAAGCGAAACTGCGCACTCAAGGTATTGGGGTAGGCAGATCAGGTCGCCAAGCAGACACGTGCTGCTCGGGCTCGGCGGGCCTGCCTGCTGCCTGGCTCCCGTAGAGCCCCTGCGCGGCGCTGGGTAGGCAGGCCCGCCAAGCACGGCTGTGATACTGAGCGGCCTACCTGGCCTCCGTAAGGCGCTTGTGCGGCCGCTACCCCGGGCCGGGCAGTGCTCAGGCCACGCTTAGAGGTGGCCGGATGTGACTTCATGTCCCAGGTTACGGGGGTTACGGGGGGTCGAGTGAGGACGACGATCGAGGCGGCCGCAGAGGTTACGGCTACGGCGGATACGGTGGAAGTTCGGGCAGCTACGGAGGTGGCTACGGTAGCGGTACCCACGGCGGGGCCGGGTACGGGAGTGGCGGCTACGGCGGTGGCGGCTACGGCAGCGGTGGCTACGGAGGCGGTGGCTACGGCAGTGGTAGCTACGGCAGCGGTGGCTACGGCAGCGGTGGCTACGGCAGCGGTGGCTACGGCAGCGGTAGCTACGGCAGCGGGTACGGTAGTGGGAGCGGCGGCGGTAGGTACGGCGGCAGCTCTCTCGGCAGCTATGGCGGCGGCTCATCCGGCGGCGGCTCGTACGGTTCATACGGCAGGAGGGGCTCGCACGGCAGCCGCGGAGGTGCGTAGCCAGGGCCAGGCCTAGAGGTAAAGGTGCCCCCACAACGCGATGCGCCACGACCCGCGCGCCGAGCGCCTTCCCGTAGCGACGTCATTCCAATGGACCTATTTAAGCTATTCTAACATAACAATCGGTGAACCCAGGTTTGTAGACATGCAGTCGCATGGTGCATGGGTCGGGTCGGGTCGGGTCGGGCGCACCGCTTCGTGGAGGCACCTTAAGGTAGACGGGTAGACGGAGGGGCGACTTGCCGCACATTGCAAACACCCGCTCCTGTCCGCAGGCCCCACCTACCAGTCCGGCTCGTTCGACGACGACTACACGGACTCGGACAACAGGCAGGGGGGCTACCGAGGCGGTAAGTTAGGCGGCCGGGCCGGGCCGGCGCGAGGCTAGAGATGGAAATTTTCCGGAAACTTTCAAAGTGTCCGACAAAAAACCGGAAAAATAGGGAAAAAACGGAAAAATACCGGAAAAATTGGAAAAATTTGTTTTTAAGTTCTATAGTGGAATATGAACATAAAAGCCACTACTTTCGTATTTCATCAGGTCTTTACTTCCACTGGCAACTCTAGATAACCAACTGGAATCGCAAAAAAAGCACGAGAAGGAAACGTAACAGGGTATAAATAGTATGAGTACACTGAGAAGCGTCTTCACATAGTGATGAAGATATGCTTTTTGCCTATTTCCAGGCGAAAAGTCGTGCTTTTTGCCTATTTTGCAGGATGAATCTTTCCAATTTTTCCGAGGCTAGAGGAAAAACCCCCAAAACAGTGTTTTTCCAATTTTTCCGGAAATTTTCCGGGCATTTTCATCCCTACGCGAGGCAGAGCAGAGCCGTCCTCCTCATGCTCGTGCTCCTCACGACCTTGCACGCAAAAAACGTGTTTGCTACTATGGTAACAGCAAAATAATTTTGCTACCGCTGACAACTTTTTAGCCATTTGTGCAAAATGTTTTGCAGGAGAGGCAAAAAAGTTATTAGTTCTAGCAAAATTATTTTGCTGTTACCATAGTAACAAAAGTGTTTGCTAAACCAGCTTACCCTTTTTTTGCGTGTGCCTGTCTCCGGCTGCCGACAGGGAGTGGCGGCGGCGGCGGCGGCGCCTGCGAGCAGAGCAGCAGCAGCAGCGGCGGCAGCCAGGGCGGCAGCCAGGGCGGCAGCTCGGGCTCCAACAGCAACAGCGGGGACAACAGGGGTGACTCTGGGGGCAGCCGCAAGGGCAGCAGGGGCAGCGGGGGCAGTAGGGGCAGTCGGCCTCGGACCCGCCGCGCTGCGGGCGGGGGCGGGGGCGGGGGCAGCGACAGCTTCGGTGCGAGGCGACGCGGGGGAGGCAAGTCAATGCTGGACCAGGTGGATGCTGTAAGTAAATGCACAGGTGTTTGGACTTTGCCTTTCTTAAGTTGAAAAAGTGTTCATTGTGAACGAGTTCCTTACTTGAGTGACTCACTGTCAACATTTGTATGTTATGTTCCAGTGTATTGTTCACTGCATTTTTCGTCAAATGAAAATGGTACAGAAACATTCTGAAACATACGTCCTTCAAAAATCCTGCATTTACGATGTAAGAGATTCTTTTCTTTTCAGGTCAATGAGCACTCACACCCTGACAAAGGTTCCATTATGAATGTTATGACACAGCGTACACGGGATCCTGAGTTAAAGGATTTCATTCAAGAGTCAATTGACGAATGTTTTGATATTCTTTTGTCAGGTTAGTTACTCTTCCCAGTCATTAGAAATCCAGTTATATGGCATATTAGAAAACTGCGCTCACTTAAGTTCATTTTCAATATTGGCAGGAGGAAATGGAGCTGGAAGATGTGACTTTGCTAAGAACTTGGCCTTATGTCTAGAAGAAAAGGGGAAAAGAGTATGTGCTATTATTTCCAGTATTTTACCTGTTTACCATCACTTGTCAATAAAAAGCAACCATATATTTTCAGCATTGTGAGGACTGGAGTGAGGATATGAATAACAATAGAGGAGATAGTCGAGGGGACAGAGGTTCAAGCACCCAACAACGACCACCAAGGCAACACCCCAGCGCAAATAGAGGTTGAAAATGGAAACTACTGTATTGGTTCATATTTGAGCTAAGGACCAGGGAAAACCAAAAAAATTAATCAAATAAGAAAAATTGCCAGCTGGTTCTTAAAAAAAACAATCTTGTGATGACAAAATTGTTATTGTAGTTTAGAAATAATGTCTGGTAAAAATTTGTACTTTTCAAAGACTGAAAAACATTGTAATGAATTTATACAGAACTTCCATCTTTATTGTTTGTATGATTTATAATAGAGTATAAAATTGTAAATTTTTAAAAACTCACCCATAGTTTCAACTTAATTCAGTCTTATATTTAACAATGATAGTTTTTAGTTTTCAGCCCATAGTAAACTGTTTGGCACTAGAGTAGCGTCCAGTAATACTATGATGCAATTGACGCTCGATGTCACCAAGCAGTCCGGATGCACCAAACCTAAACATTGTGCTGTTCAGCCACTTGTTCCCAAGTTCTTCTTTTATCATAATCAACCAGCATAGGGAATCCGAAGCAGTGCGAATTCCACCTGCAGGTTTGAAACCAACCTAAGGAAAAACCACAAGTGAAATTTAATTTAAAAAATGTCATTGCCATGCATGGCCTAAACCTACAAAAATTTTTTTCTAAATGAAGACAATAGTGACAAAGGGTAATTCAATTTCATATCCTTACTTCAAATCCTGTCCTTGTCCAATATTCTTTGATGGCACGGCACATAACAATTCCGACCGGAATGGTTGCATTAACTGCTTCCTTGCCTGAAAACAAGATTAATAATAAAATTATTTTTATAATAATAATAAAATTAGCAATAATTGAATTTTAGCAGAAGTAGAATACAAACCAGTGGAAGTTTTAATGAAATCAGAGCCTGCCATCATGGCAACAAGTGATGCCTTAAATACGTTATCAAAAGAACCAAGCTCTCCAACTGCTAAAATAGTTTTTAAATGGGCTGATCCACATGCCTCTTTCATTTTCTTTATTTCTTGATACAAATCAAGCCACATTTGGTTGATCACAAGACTTCTGTCAATTACAATATCAATTTCACTTGCACCTTTTTCAACTGCCCACTTAATCTCAGCGAGACGGGTTTCCAAAGGATATTGTCCAGAGGGGAACCCTGTGGCAACTACAATGAAAACCAAAGGCAATTAATAAAACACCAACTACAATAACTTAAAGGATTGTGCAAGGTGAGAAAATGAGAAAGGCCCTTCATACATTACCTGAAGCAACATTTATTTTGCTTTCCATTCCCATCTTTTTTAAAGTTGCAAATGCAATGGGAACTTTTGCAGGATATACACATACAGCAGCTGTCTGTATACTTTTAGCCTCAAAGCCCAGGGCACTTAACATGTCATCAGAAATTGGTTGTGCAGCCTTTAAAAAATAAACAAATGTCTTAGTCTCCCAAGACTATTTTGCTCTAATAACAATAATAATTATTGCCTATCACCTTAGCGCAAAGACGAATCACATTAGAATCTGTATCATCTCCACCTAAAGTAGTTAAATCAATACAAGTTACTGCTCTGAGAAGCCATGCAGCCTGGTAAGGACCTTTTACTGTCTTGCGGGACTGAAGATTTGATGCTCGACGATGTACAGCTGCTGTATTAATACGGACAGAATTAATCCATCCCAAATCTGAAACAATAAAATAATATTATTGATCCATACTTCTAATTGCTAGAAGCAGACTTCTGAACGATTTATAAGAAACCAAATTGACAAAATTTTTCAGAACCAGTTAGAATTACATAATCAAATAAAGAAGACTGCAGTTTCCACAGTCTCCAAACAAACATCTGAATTTTCGGCCATATTATGTTAGATGTGGTGATTAATGCTTACAACGTTTCTTGATTGTCTGAATAAAATTAGGAAGTGCCAAAGAAGGATACAAAAACAAGCTCACAAAATATACCAGAATTAGGGTTAGGTTTGTGTTATCTTTACATTAGTAATAATTTCACACACAGAAACACTAACCTAGCTCACATCCTGGGTTGGAAGAAACCATGATTCTTTACAAGAAATCCGTTACAACTTAAAATCCTGCTCTGAATAGAAACACTAGAACTGAAGGACGGCAGTACTAGATGTCAGCTGATAGTCCATTGATAAGGACGGACGACGGATGGGATGACGGGGGGGCCCCCCGCCCGCGCCGGTGCTGAAGTCACGTCTACGTCTTGGGAAGCGAGAGAGAAGTGTCTGCAAGTCAAGCATGGGTAGCATCATTTTGTTTCCTTTGTTTCTAAGAACCTGTGGTTTGTTTGGTGTTTTGGTGGGATAAAAACGTAAGATTGGTACATAATTTTTATTTATTTCTTTATTGACTTAGTTAAAATATAAGAAAAATCCACAATAAAATTGAGACAGTTTGCAAATTTATGTGTAGGATGTAACGACTGATCTATGACAGTTCGTCAGGCATTGACAAAAGATGACAATATTTTTGTATTTACATGTATCGCTAGTATTATTTGAATCTGTTAATATAAAAATCAGCCAAATCAAAGAAATGAATGAAGACAACAAAATAGAACTTGCATAACACCTCGCTTATACAATAACATTATGAAAACTAAGTTTTATACTTTACATTTCCCTTTGCTCACCCCCTGTTAATTGTCCCTGCTCTTTGCTTTTACCATCAATTCTTATCCACTGACCCTCATTGTTCTCTCTCCATAAACTGACATTATTATCACCACCAGACACAGCTAAGATGTTGCCTGTCAAGGACCAGCTAACATTCCATACAACGTCATCAAAAGTATGCAAGGTGTAGGGTGTCCAGGTGATATTGTCCTCGCTTGTCCAAATGACAACTCTGCGGTCCTGGGAACAACTTGCTATGGTGGATCTAGGGAGTCCGATTGATGGTGCCCATGCGACATCCCTCACCCAATCAGAGTGAACTTCTAATTTCTTTTCTTCAACCCAACGGTCTCCTTCTTCTTTCCAAATCTTGACGAGATTATCACAGCCTCCAGTAACTAATCTCTTGACAAGTGGCTGGCGTTCCTTCAAAGTAGAGTCGAATGCTGGGTTGGGAGTAGCTGCAGGGCACCAGCTCACGGCATTGCAGCCAATCGTATGGGCTCCAGGAATTTTTCTGGCCTCCCAAGTTCCAGACTCTGGACTGTTATAGAGGATGGACACTGAGCCGTCAGAACTTCCACATGCGAGAATCAAACCAAACTCATGTGGCGCCCAGGCAACTGAGTTTACTGAAGAGTCGTGGCTGCTGTATTCATACACTTTGGACCACTCGCCACTCTCCTTCCATATGATGACTTTCCTGTCATAAGAACATGATGCAAGAAGGTTTCCGAACTTGGGATGGGACCACGCGACTTGCCAAACTGGTCCATAATGTCCTTTTAAATCTGCTGAGAGAGTTTGAGTTCCATTCTTAACATCGAATATCTTCACAGAGTTGTCCGACGAGCATGTTGCTAAGCGCAGACCGTAGTAGTCCATTTCAGCATCGTGTATCATATCTTCGTGGCCGGTATCGACCGTATTAAGGAGGGAAACCATTTTATCTTCAGTTGTGGCACAAATAAATGATTATTGCCTCAATTCCGCCGAAAACCCAGAAATTAACCAAACTTACGGCCTGACAGCTGATCTGCCGAGTGTGTGTTATGACGTGGATGCGGCTACCACTACACGCACTAAAGACCGTCCTGACAATGACGTGGTATATATCGTTCTGACAAAAAGTAAAATATTTTTTCAAAGAAAGATTAAAAATTGAAATTTTAGTAATGATAATGGTTTTTCACGATCAAGTGTAAACTTGTTCTGTATCTCTCTTCAGTTACGAAATTAAGTTGTTTGTTGTTGGCAATAGTGATTAATCAGTTTCGTCAACACGTCGGCATGTTAACATATTCGAAATGACTTAATTTTGGCGTAAGTATGCGAAAATCAACGGCGTTTCATCACTGAGCCTTTTCCGAATTAAAAACTCCACAGTATGGGGACTCATATTTTAATACGAAAATGATGTTTCGAACTTAAAAGAGCTAGTTAGAGTTTTCAGCGAGAATCAATGACACGATTGCTGCGCCATCTGGCGAATCTTTACTTCATCATTTTGCACAAACAAACTAGTTTTGGAAAACATAGGAAATGGCTACAAGTGGATCTGACGACAGCTGTATTGCACCTGCGGATTTTAATTTATCTTCGTTAATTGAAGACAGTACAGAAGAAACAGGTGTCAGAGAGAGCTGTCCCTTGTGTCAAACTCGTCAAAAGTCCTTTCATTGCACTGTTTGTGTGAGAAATGGGGACTTTGTTCTCTCAACCTCACCAGTATCAGAAAGGTAGGCTTATATCCAAACTTCTTTCTCTTTTTTCCCTATTCATTCTTTATCTATGTTTTTGCATGTGCCTTTCCCATGGCACACTCTCTTGCCTGCACTATGCAACTGTTGGGAAATGCTATCCTAGATGTCAGTCTGTTTCTTTTATTGTAGTTATTCCCTCTCACTATTTATGATATATTGCAACTATAAACTCATCCTATTTGAAAATATCTGATTCAGGTTTGCTGAGAAACAGTTGCGTCTCCTTGAAGTGCGGAAAAGACGCCTTTGTATAGAGAAGGAATGTGAAAGAAAATTGATAGTCAAGAAAGAAAGAGATGTAGTGGTATGTTATAACAGCACTTCTTTGTAAAAAGTAAGTGATTTACCAGTGAACACTTTAATTTTTTTTTTCATCTTCTTAAATTTCAGAAAAATGAAATTGATGCATGTCGAGATCGTGTTCAGCTTCTTCGCCTCCTGTTATCTACCACAAAGGATAATATTAGTGAAAGTATGTCATCACACACATCACAACAAAGTTTTTTGAAAATAAGCTCTTTAGTTCTAAGTCCTGATCAAATTTGTCTCCACTTCCCACTGTTTTTAACTTTTTTTTACTTTTCGTGTGTTGCTGAAAAGACCAAGCCTTGGAGCAGAAGTTAAAAGAAGAAAATGCTACTCGCCTCAAATGTCTACCTATTTATTCTGAGCGTGTTAAAAAATTAGCAGAAATGGTTGTCAATTTGAAAGGAAATTGTAACAAAAAAGATCTTGCTGTTAAAGATTTGCAAGAAAAGTTAAAAAGGAGAATCCAAAGTAATGTAAAGCAGCTAGTCCGCTTTATATTTCCTATATCAGTTATCACTCCATCTCGCAGGTATGTTTGGATTTATTTTCCCTTTTGTGATTTCTACCAATAACAAGTAGATATAATTAAATTGCATAAAAACAAAAAAATAATTTAATTTCATAGTATGGATGACTGCAATGACACAGTATCAGCCTTAGCTGATGCCTTACGCACAACCTATATCAGAGGAAGATGGGTCTTCACTGACAGCACTGGGGAGTTGCAACATTGTATTGTTGCCCCTATGTTACCTGGATCTGGAAATTACTCTGCTTACAATGACTGGGGTATGGTTATAACTTAAAATCAAATTTTATCCCACCACCCCCTCTCTCCCTCCCAGCTTAACATTAACTTAATTAGATTGGAAATTAACAAAATTAAATATTTTTTTGTTCAGTTGCCAAAACAAAGGATGGTGTACCTACCAGTGGAGATACTGCTGAACGTAATCCAGGTTATAACATTAGTGCTGCACTGACCTACACAACTCAGCTTGTAAATGTTTTGGCATTTTATCTGGACGTTCGCCTGCCATGCAAACTACATTACAGGTAAGTCACCTCATTCAAACTACATCAGGAACAGCAACTTTCAAGTCTTTCATCTGTGTAATTTTTGTTGCCAATTGCAGTGACTTTTGTGGAACGGAGCTCAGTGAACAAAAATTTGCAAAAAGAGTAGCACGTTTAAATTGGAATGTGCTTCACCTTTGCTTCTCACAGAGTGTCAGTCCTGATCTGTTACATCCTAATCATACTTTATCTAACATATTGCATCTGCTGGACACTCAAGTCAGTGACTTGGGCAGGTAAAATACAATTTTCTAAAATATTATTCAAAAAATTGCTAAACTCTTAAATGAGGTACTAGTAAATTTTTTTCCCCCAGACAAGGCCCCCTTGAAATTGACCCTGTGTTAGCTACTTCTGTAGAGGACCAGCTTCAAAGAGACCTTGCTGAGGCAAGTGATGATTCTGGGTCGGAGGATGAAAGTGATGCTTTACCTTTGGAATGGGAAAATGTAAGTTAGTGACATGCACATGCATCACACATTAGTGTTGATTCTATGTTGCACCTAAGCTTTTACTTTACATACTGATGGTATAATTTTATACAGGTTCCTTTAATACCAGGCTGTCCTGAAATGCCTGGTTCCCTAAGTCAACTGTCTCAACAAATGAGCAGTACTCAACAAGCCACCAGCATGGCTGGAGGTCTTGTTACAAGTATTGCTTCAGTGTGGCGAGGACTAACTGGAAATAGATGACTTGTTAACTTTCAAATAAAGATGTCCATTAAAAACATGCGTCCATGTGGTTTGTTTAGTCTTTAAACTGATCTTCTGATTTAAAAAATTTGTAAGCAATGACACCTAATGTATTTTCAATGATTTTCTTTTGGTACATGGTGCTCTAAATGTGATGTGATTTAATTATTTAATGTCTAGACCTGTCATGTGAATACTAATTTTAAATTACGTGTTACTATTGTGATTAAAATGTTGAACTTCTCTTAAATAAAATATAGAAAATTAAAAAAAAAAAGTTTCTTTAAACAATGGCGATGGCGATTCTGTGAAAGAGAGGTAATTATTAGAGATGACATTTTTTTAAGGGCAGAATAACTCAAACTTTAATCTTCATTTGTAAGTGCAATATGTATCACACTTTGCTGCACTTTGCCCACAAGCGCCGGGGGCGAGGAGTATCGCCGCGCTACTCCGCGCTATCTCTCATCCCTATCATCTTCCCGAGAGATGGCGCAGCCCGCTGCCGGCCGCGCGCGACTGAGCGGGGCGGGGCGAGACTCCACGGGGGTAGGCCCTGCAACCCGCTGTACGCCGAGCAGAGCAGAGGGTGGCTGGGCTGCGGGGCGGGGCGGGGCGGGGCGGGGCGGCCTGGTCAGGCCTTGCCAGGCAGACAGCGTCGCGCCAGACTAGAGCGGAGCGGACCATCAGCCACCCCCTCCCCTACCACCGGCCCACTCCCTTCCCTTCCGCAACACCCGAGCCCCCACGGCACGCGGGGGGCTGCGCCGGGCCGGCGAGGCACAGACGTGTCCCGCACTCCGACCCGTACGGAGCAGCCCCGCGCCCTCCGCCCCCCGCGACCCACCACGACCCGTCCCGGCGTGAGAGGTGCCGCGCCGTGCCGCGCCGTGCCGCGCCGCGCCACCGACGGCCGCTCCATCGCGTCCTCGACGGGCCCCCGCCCCGCCCCGCCGTCGCGTGCGTGTCCGCGACCGTCCGCGCGCGTCCGGGCCGACCCGGGCCGGGCCGGGCCCCGCGGCGGAGGCGGGCAACAAGTTGTGCCCCGTGCCCGTGCCCGCGCCCGCGCGCGTTGCGCTGCCCACCGTGAGGTCCGGGGGCCCCGGCCCGCCCCCGCAGGGCCTCCGCAGGGCCCCCGCAGGCCATGAGTCAGCCCGCCGCCCCCGCACGCTCTGCGGCGCCCCGGCCCGGGCCCGGCTGGACCGCGGGGCGCCGCGCTCGCCGCTGCCGCCGAGGCTGCCGCTCAGCCCGCGGGCCCCGGGGGCGGGGACGCCCCCTCATGTAGGCGGGAGCGTGTCCTGACGCCGCACCGCCTGAGCCGTCAGCATTCCCCTGCGTGCGGCCAGCACACGGACCTCAGTAGGTAGGGGCCAGCGCGACCGACTCTGAAAGATGTTCATGGCGGTGGAGCGGAGCGGCAGTGGCGACACGGAGTTGAACCGCGTCCTCTACCTTGCGTTCTGCCCCTGCCTGCAACTCCCGGGGATGTCGCGGACGGTTCCCGCCGCGCGCTGCTCGCCGCCTTCTCCCGCGGCACTGCCAACTGGCGCCCCCACAATGGACGTTACCGAAGCAGAGCTAATGAGAGCGCCTGCGACACACTGGATAGGCCAACCCGCGAAGCACTTGTGTGAAGCTGGCGGCCTACACAGAGAGACCAGGCGCAGGGGGAAGCAGGAATTTATTTCCTGGCACCCAAGTTTTTGTGCCGTCACCTCCCGAAAAGTTCATTGTGGGGGCGCCTGACCTCACACACTGGCACAGAGAGGGCGCCGCCCCGCCCCGCCCGACCCGTCTGTCCTCGCCAGAGAAAATCAAAACGCCTTCTCAACATCTTCCACACGCCGCTGTCCATGTGACTGAAATAAGGCCACACCTCGAGCGCTTCGAGAAAGGGAAAACTCGGCGGTGTTCATCTCTCCCCGCCGCGCCTGTCTCGCGCGTGCGCGTGCGCGTCACGCCGTAACGCGCAGTATTGCACACGACACACGACACACGGCATCACGCCTCGATCACTGCGCGCCGCGGCGCGTGTCACGTTGCGTCACTTTGGCCAGGTCGGGCCGGGCCGGGCCGGGCGAGCGGCGGAAAGAGAAGAGGGCTGCTCGACTTCAAGGCAAGACAGACGACCCGGGAGGGACGGGACGGGACGGCGCCGCGCCCCCGCCCCCGCCCCCGCCGGCAAACATTCCGTGCCACATTAAGGTTTTATACGAGCTCGGGAGCACAATATATCGCCCCCACCACTCTCTCAATCGCGAAAATTGGAAGTTGTTACACACAAAAAGAAAAAAAACAATGTAAGAAAGAGGGAAAAGGGATTCGGAGATTTGAATGGAAGGGTGGTGAAGAGTCGACGAATGCAATCAGTTGTCACTCGGCCGACGAATTCGCGACAGGTGACAAAGAACCCCAAACACGCGCGGGCCGGGCGCGGGGATTTGCACGCAGAGGAAATGAAGGATGGCGGGCGGCCCACCGGCCACTTATTTCACCAGGTGGCTGAAAAAGCCCGCGCACTTTCGCAGTTATACTGTACCGCATGCACGTGTGCGGGCGGGCTGCATACTCGCACGGGGCCGTAAGGCGCCTCGGTGAGCGACGATAGGCAAGCCCGCCCGCACGCCTGCATGCGGTACGGTACGGTACAACTACGAGAGTGCGCGGGGTGGTCAGGTCAGCCCACCTGGTACACTGGGCTAGCGTGCGGGCTTATCGTCATCACTTTCCGTGACGCTCCCCAGTGCGAGAGTAGGCAACCCCGCAAAGCAATTGTGCGGCGTGTGTTCGACCTGGAGGTTTGTGCACGAGGCTGTTGAGCTGGTCGCCTCTCACCTGCTCCGCCCCGCCCCGCCGCTGCTGCAGGCCGCGGGGGCCGCGGGGCTCGTTGTCACTTTGCGCTCCGCCGCGGTGATCGATACCACTCCAGCGACGCGGCCGCGGCCTCGCCACGACCAAATCAAGCAAAACAAAGCGCCATGACGTTAGGTGTCCCCTCCGCCTACGCCTACAGGCTGCCCGGCCCGGGGCGGGGCGGGGCGGGGCGGGGCGGGGCGGGGCGGGGCTCCACTACTCCTGCCAGCGCACCCGGCCCAGCAGACCTTCCCGTCAGCAGTTTGTAGCTTCTGATCACCCCCCCCCCGCCCCCCTGCTCCCCGACCCAAACCCTGTCGTGTCCAGGGCCGGTGGCCGGTCTGGTCGGTTAGGCTCGGCCAGCCCAGACCCAGTCCAGTCCGTCCACTTTGCGGTCCCTGGGGGTCGTCGTTGTGGGCGGGCGCTGCCTCCTTGCCCGCCCCGCCCCGCCTCGCCCCGCCCCACCTCGCCTGGGGACCGCTCCACCAAGTACCCCCCCCCCCCTCCTGTCGAGGCCCTACCGCGCTCTTGGCGTGGCCCTCGGCGCGGCCCTGCACCTCTGGCAACTTGAACAGGGGGCTGGGCCGGGCCGGGCCGGGGCTGGCTGGGCGGTGGTGGCTGGGGATGGCTGCTCTGGCCAGGCGGGGCGGGGCGGGGCGGGGCACGCCGCAGACTGACCGCTCGAGAGGGGGCTTTCAAGGTGCGCCAATCTTGTAATAACATCTCCCGGGCCCCAGCCCTGCCGTGCGTTCTCTCCTCTCCGATCTGGTGGCAGTAGTGGGAGAGGCAAGCTGTACCCCTGCACCGGTACCGTACCGACCGTACCACTCCCGCCCGCCCCGCCCGCAAGCACGCCCTGTACTGCCCTGAGTAAGGCTGGTTACGGGCGATGTCATAGGTGTTGTAAGAGGGCACGCTGCAGGGGGGTTATGGGGCCCACCCGCCGACCGACCGATCGTGCCCGGAGCGAGGTGGTCCCACCCCGCCTCCGCTGTGTCCAGCGATACCCGCCCCCTGCTGCATCGTGGGGCAGCAGGGCAGCAGGGCAGCAGGGCAGCAGGGCAGCAGGGCAGCAGGGCAGCAGGGCAGCAGGGCAGCAGGGCAGCAGGGCGTGGGGCAGCAGGGCAGCAGGGCGTGGGGCAGCAGGGCAGCAGGGCAGCAGGGCGTGGGGCAGCAGGGCAGCAGGGCGTGGGGCAGCAGGGCAGCAGGGCGTGGGGCAGCAGGGCAGCAGGGCAGCAGGGCGTGGGGCAGCAGGGCAGCAGGGCAGCAGGGCAGCAGGGCGCGGGGCAGCAGGGCAGCAGGGCAGCAGGGCGTGGGGCAGCAGGGCAGCAGGGCAGCAGGGCAGCAGGGCGTGGGGCAGCAGGGCAGCAGGGCGTGGGGCAGCAGGGCAGCAGGGCAGCAGGGCAGCAGGGCAGCAGGGCGTGGGGCAGCAGGGCAGCAGGGCAACAGGGCAACAGGGTAGCAGGGCAGCAGGGCAGCAGGACAGCAGGGCAGCAGGGCAACAGGGCAGCAGGGCAGCAGGGCGTAGGGCAGCAGGGCAGCAGGGCAGCAGGGCAGTAGGGCAGCAGGGCAGTGTGTATCTGAGGAGTGGTTTTATCCCGTAATAAAAGCACCCCCCCACCCCGTATCTGCCTGTTTGCAGGATGCAGTGTCACTAATGGCAGTCTGTGGAGCATTATTCGCAGGTCAGACATGACTAGTGCTACCGAAACGCGTGAAATAGTTATTTTTAGGGGGGTGCATTCATCACGTGATGAAACCACCCCCCGGTGATTCTTTCACGGGATGAAAGCACTCCCCGATACATCCTAGGGGGTGGTTGCATCACGGGATAAAATCACCCCTCTCATGGCCCATGGGGGTGGATCTATCACGGGATAAAACCACCCCTCTCCTCAATCGGGGTTGGGGGTGGTTTTATCCCGGGATGAAACCACCCCCGGTGCATTTGTCACACCGGCTGCGGGCCGAGCTGCGGGCCGAGGCGGCGGCGCTGCGAGGCGGTGAAGCGTCAGGCGCAGAGCCAGGGGGAGGGAGAGTAATTCGAGCATACTAGGTAGGCCGCCTGGAAGGTCGGCAAACAGCACTACTTCGCCCATGTCAAGAGGCAAAAAGCGCTACTTCACCGCCTCCTTGGAACATTTCTGGATCCGCGCCTGTGAAGCGTAGAGTGACGTGTTCCCAAGGCCTGGCGGGCTGGCCTGGCCTGGCCTGGCCTGGCCTGGCGTGCAGTGACGCGCTGAAAGAACACTGCTGTGGGAGGAAAGCCCACCACCACTACAGTGTTGCCACGGGCAGACAGCGGGTAGAGGGCGGTGTAGAGGACTGTGCTGCTGAGCCCCGCGAGCCCCGCCCCGCGAGCCCCATGAGCCCCGCGGCCAGGGCACGCCCCGCAGGGGGCTCCTCGCGGGCTCCTCGCGGGCCCGGTGTGGGGCTCTCGGGGCCGGGGGGGCCCCGTTGGGGAGCGCGCGCGCCTCCTTGACTCGCCCCCCGCGCGTGTATCAATGAGGTGGGGATGACGGGCCGGGGCCGGGCCCCTCGCGGTGCAGGCAGCAGGGGCTGCGGGGGCCCCGCCCCGCCCCGCCCCGCCCCGCCCCGCCCCGCCCCGCCCGGCCGTGTCGGGGGATCATGGCTTGTGGCGGGGCGGGCTTGCGGGGGCCTAGGTGGCTTTGCAGTGCGGTGCGCTGGGGGGAGGGGGAGGCGGAGGGGGAGGGAGGGGAGCTCCACGCGGCCTCCGGTCGCCGTCAGGACGTGTCTATAGGCGGGAGGGGAGGAGTGAGGCTCGAGAGGTGGGAGGGGGGAGGGGAGTACACCGGGCAGAAACGTGTGAGAAAATAATAGAAAATATTCCAAACAAACTGAGCTGACGCCCTGCAGCGACTAGCTGAACACACGCCGGCCAGTGGCAGACACAGGGCCCGGCCGGCCAGGGCGAGCAGACCACACTCCTCACAATGTCAGCACAGAGTCAGCGCGATGTGTGGATTTAATATCTTATTTCATAGCTACGCGTAAAGTGCCCGCGGGACAGAGAATTAATTTTATTAGCTAATCTGTAATTCTATACTCCAGCTTGTAAAGATTGTGTACAATCAGATCACGTGTACTGCGGCCCTTACAGGACAGTAACTTCAGAACAGGTGTTTAGGCCCTTACAGGATAATTAACAGCACCAGCAGAAGGTCATCGACGATAACGATGCGAAAAACATTTTAACAATGTACAGTACACAGGCGGGCTGGGCTCGGCTCGTGCAGCGGGAAAAGGGGGCCGGGCGCCTCATTCGTGTCTGCGGCGCGGGGCGGGGCGGGGCGGGGCGGGGCGGGGCAGGGCGGGGCGGGGCGGGCCGTGCGTGACTTTAATCGGGCTTGCAGCGGCTGAAGGGTGGGGCCGGCCGTGCCGCCGCCCCGCTCCGCCCCGCGCCGCCCCGCCCCCTCAGCGTCTAGCGGAAGACGCAAGCGGATCAGGCAGGCAGATAGCCGCAGGCCTTCTCGCCCCGCCCCGCCCCGCCCCGCCCCGCCCCGCCCCGCCCCGCCCCGCACCACCAGGGAGGCGAAGCGAAGGGGAGGCTAGGGGCGCCGCGCCGTGCCGTGGTGTTTCGCTCGCCTTTTTGAATCCTTCTGCAGAAGAGGGAGAACCTATCATTTGCGTCACGCAAAGAGTTTTCCCGCTCACGCATGAAAGCCATCTCCCCAGTCAAAGGAGGCAAAGTGCGCGGAGAACCTGCGGGGCGTGGCGTTATAGGAGAAAAAAGATGCTCTCCATGAGCAGAGCGACGGGACGGGCCTAAGCTCTTACGTTTGATTCGGTCGCCGCGCCGCGCCGGCAGCTGGAGCCGAGGGCGACAGCACACGCCGCGCGGGGCGGGGCGGGGCGGGGCGGGGACGCGCCGTCTCTCTCCCACAAAGGCTGCGTGTATTTTTCCTTATATCCCTCCCGCTCCCAGCGGCACGCCTCTCCTACCCTGCTCCGCTGCTCGGTGTACTGTCGCCCCGCCCCGCCCCGCCCCGCCCCGCCCCGCCCCGCCCCGCCCCACCCCGCCCCGCCCCGCCCCGGTGGTGCTCCACGTGCGTCGCGCATCCCACCCCGCCCCGCCCCGCCCCGCCAGCTGGCTGGGCTGCTGCTGCCCTGATGCTATCTCCCTCACACGGCGGGGCGTGGCGCGGCGTGGCACAGGCAGGCAGGGGGCACCTCACCGGTCTGACATATTTATTCTATGGCGCCGGTCCCCCTACCCTTCTGCCCCGCCCTGGCCCCGGGCAGTCCTGGCAGTCCCCACCTCGTCCTCCGCCCTCCCCACCCCACCCCGCCCCGCCCCGCCGCGCCGCGCCCCACCGCGCCCGTCCCGCGGCTCTGCGCGGACGCACCGGAGTGCGAGTGCGGGGGTGCCCGCCCCGCCCCGCCCCGCCCCGCCCGGGTGAAACCTCCGCCGTCCCATGGGAACGGGGGCGAGGCCGAGCCGGCGCGGCGGGGCGGGGCGCGGCGGGGCGGGGCGGGGCGGGGCGCGGCGGGGCGCGGCAGGGTCCGTCCTGGTCCTGGTCCACCCGCGCAAGCACACTTCCTCCGCGACGGAATTCAGATCCGGTTTGAGACGGCGGGGGCGTCCTCCCCGGCCCCACCCAGCCCGGCCCGCCCCGCGCTAGGAGGCCACACCATGTGACCCTATCTCCATCACACACGTCCAGGCAGAGGCTGCGAGCATCTGCGGGCGGGGCGGGGCGGGGCGGGGCGGGGCGGGGGAGGCCGTGGAGGAGCGACGCTGTCCGCCCGGATCACCGATCCATGAGAAGGGCTGGTACCACATGGCGTCGAAGAGATGTCGCCACGAAGCAAAGAGGAAAAAGGAGACTACGAACAGGGTGAAAAAAGGGCATGTCCTTTGCGGCGCGGTGCGTTACCATTCCGACGACATGGTGTCTGCACCGCTGGGGCCGGGCCCTCGCCGTCACGCCACGCCACGCCGAGGTGGAGCAGCACGTCATGTGCGTGTGTTCCGTCACAGCCTCTCCGCCCCGCCCCGCCCCGTCACGAGGCAGGCAGCCTGCTGCATATATCGGCACAGTACGCAGGCCATTCCACCTCCTTGGCGTTTCGTTTCCCCTTGTTTTCTAATGCTACGCCCCGCCGCGCCGCGCCTCGCGCCCTCGCAGGAGAATAGAGCGCAAGCAGTGTGTGTGTGTGTGTGTGTGTGTCGTTCTGTAGGTGTACAGGGCTGTTCAGACGAGCCGCCTAGGGCGCCTCGCCTCGCCTCGCCTCGGCTCAGCTCGCCCGCCGGCCAGGAGGGTCCGCCCACCCCCGCCCCGCCCCGTCAGGCGCAGGGACGGGGTGAGAAGGATGGGAAAGATTCTCTGAAGGCAGGCGGAGGTGGGGCGGGGCGGGGCGGGGCGGGGGTAAGGTGGGTAAGCCTCAGATCTGCTTGTCAGCGTTTCCACCGTGGCTTTACGCGAGCAAGTGCTGTGCATGTCCGCCCGCCGCGCGCCCGCCTCGCCTCGCCTCTCCACCGGGGAAAAATCGTTCATGAAACAAGAAGAGATCAGTAATAAATTATGAATGAGGGCCCCGCCCCACCCCACCCCACCCCACCCCGCCCTGCCCCGCCCCTCTCACAACAAACACGTCTGCCGGGCTCGCAGGCGCCCCAAGGAGAAATGCGCGGGAGAGAAAGCCGAGGTTATCGAAAGCGCAAGTTTGCGATGAGGAGAAGAGGCTCACGGATTCATTCCGAAATCCGCCGAATTTATCCCTATGGATTGGGTGATTGGGTGATTGATGGCGGTTGAATTGGGCGGGAGCGGAGGGCGCGCGCGCGCACGCACAAGGTGAGTGTGGGACGAGCAGGCCGGCCCGGCCCGGCCCGGCCGCCCTGCACAATTATTTCTCTGCTGAAATATTCAGATTGCGTTACCCCACCCCACCCTTCCCATACAGCATACATTCTCCTCTCTTCCCCTTCTCTTTCTCTCGCCTGTCTCTTTTAACCTGAACATGTCATGTTAATGCGGCCTCTTTTTGTCGAAGAAACAACATCGCCGAAGTTGACCATGTAAACGAAATATCTTATTTCCAAACAACCAAAGATAAAACAATACTGTACGGATCAACATGTGCGTGCACGCATGCACTGGTTGCCGGCGATTGCCACATCTAGTAAATTTATGTTTCCAATTGCAGTCACGCTCATAACGTGGACAGCGGGTACCCCTCCAATAATAATTAATACCAGGCTGAATATTGCAGGCGCGGGCGCCCCGCCCCGCCCCGCCCCGCCCCGCCCCGCCCCGCCCCGCCCCGCCCCGCCCCGCCCCGCCCTGCCCCGCCCCGCCCCGCCCCGCTCCGCCCCGCCCCGCCCCGCCCCGCCCCGCCCCGCTCCGCTCCGCCCCGCCCCGCCCCGCTCCGCCCCGCCACACCCCGCCCCGGGCCTCACATAAACGACAGCTTTCCTATCAAGAGGAGATCCGGAGTCAATATCGAGGCATTGAAACATTAATCAGAATCGGGCAATTCCCTGTGGAAGCGGGACGCTCTCAAACGCCATTGCCCAAAAGTAGAAAGGATGTGAAAGGCCCGCCCTCTCTGTGTGAACACCTGCATAAACATTGCACAAACCCGTACCTGTTTACACTGTGAAAATATCTTTGTAGATTTTCGAGAAATTTTGTAAACCACAATTGGCGCAATATGTTGTAAATTTACGACGAAGCTTCTTTTGCTCGGAAATGAATTTCAAGCCGGTATTTAATGCTTAGTGCTAGTAAATTTACGATTTAAAATTGTAATTTTAAAACTGCGCTTCGAGGAAAATTTTCACGTAAACCTACGACTATTTTTCACAGTGTACGGTTCGACTATGGTCCAGGTCCAACTATTATTTTCCGTAGAGTCAAGAGCGTAAAGATTTGGAACGTACTTCACCATGCGGGATTGGTTGTGTTAATTTGGACTTTATGCCATATTTCTAAATTTAAAGTATACATCATGCATAGAACGGACCGTAATTGAAAATTACAGGTGATACTGGATCGCAAATTATTGATAGGGCGTACAGTAGCATTTTATACCCGAAGCTATTTCAAACAGTGTAGCTTTAGGATTAAGCGCCACATTTTTTTTGTATGCGAATACATTATGAGACCAAAGCTTTCCAGAGGAAAAAAAAAACTAAAAAAAAACTGTGAAAACCTTGCAGATACCATGGTGAGTGTGATTTAAAGAAATAAAAATACCGCCAGTGACTAACAGTCTGTGGGCTTGTGATAGCAGAGTATCGCCACTCAACAAACCGAAGCGCCCCTCCCTCAGCGGTCGATCCCAAACTGCACCCGCGTGTAACACTATACCGGTGTGGCGGTGGGGGCGGGAGCGGGCGGGAGCGGGCGGGAGCGGGCGGGAGCGGGCGGGAGCACTCCACCAGGGGAGTGTAGGTGTGGCGTCATCACCATGATACTCACACCGTCACGTGATGGGGTGCATTCATCACGTTACAGGGAGGTACACCCATTACGGGGGTGCAGATATCACCTCACGCCCAGCCCGTACAGTCCGGCCTGAGCCTGGACTAGCAGAGCAGCAGCGGGGCGGGGCGGAGCGCTCTCCGGCCGACGCCCTGCCCCGCCCCGCCCCGCCCCGCCCCGCCCCACCACACCTCGTTACTCGGCAGGCCATGCGCGCACACGCGTATATAATCCTGGCCCCGCCCCGCCCCGCTCGCGGTGTGTTTTGCTACTCTGCGCGCCACCGCGCCCCGACCCGCCACGCCCCGCGCCGCCCCGCCCCGCGCCACCCCGCCCCGCCCCGCGCCGCCTCGCCGCGGTGATAGATAGCGGAGCAAGAAGGGCAGCAAGGCGCTCAGCTCTCCGCTCTCCGAGTTGCGCGGTCGGCCGTCCCCGCCCCGCCCCGCCCCGCCCCGCCCCCCCTCTCAGTCGCTACGCTCCGTAACGAGCTGGAACGAGAATGTGGAGCCGTATGGCAGGGCCGGGCCCAGCCGGGACTTCTCTCCCGCCCCACCCCGCCCTCGTCCCGCCCCGCCTCACCCCGCCCGCCACTGTCATCTCGACGCCCAGGGATCCGTAACTTAACGTACCTTTTAACATAACAAACAAATATTAGCACGTTACAAATAATGTTGTTACTAATTTAATGTTTGTTATTAACTTAACAAAAACAAAGGTTCATAAAAGTTTACAAAATTGCTCCAGGCAGTCCGCCTAACCCACACAGCAAATTTGAGGGCCTGTAACATTTTACAGGAAAATTTAACATTTAATATTTGTTATTAAAGTTGAACCTTTTTTATGGGTGGCTGTTTGTTAAAAGTTGAATGTTAAAACTTTAACTGTTATTGTAATTGTTATCCTAGAATTATTGCTAAGTTACGGACCCCCGTAGACGCCTCGCCTCGCCCCGCTCCGCCCCGTTCCTCCGAGACAAAACAGCCATCCTTTCCGTTCCGGGCCGCTGCCGCTGACAACCGGCTAACCGGGTTATGGCATGGCTGCTGCCGCTGCGACGCGACGCGGACTTGACTCGGGTGTGCTGCGGACCGCCATGATCCACTGTGTCGAGTCGAGTCGAGGTCGCCTGGAGACCCGCCCGCCCCGCCCCGCCCCGCCAGGAGATAAGCCGCAGGAGTACCATCCATGAGCACCGCGCCCGGCCCAACCCGAGGGGGTGTTCTCTACGAGAAAACTTGTACAGGGTACTCCGTGCTACACAGTATATTACGCGGTATTACACCGGTATTACATGGAGATTTTATCGTTTATACAAGCACATTTTGTCATTTTACGGTATTACATTACGCGCATTTTCCCCTCCTCCTGAGCGCAGTCAACATCGGGGGTTGTATTTCCCGTGTTGTCCGCTGGCCGCAGCGTTATCGCCCCACCCCGCCCCGCCCCGCCCCCTGCAGGTGGCTGTTGAGCCGCTCTTATTTCGCCTCTCATTACGCGGGGTGGGGCGGCGCAGGGCGGGTCGCGGCGGGTCGCGGCGGGGCAGGGAGACGCCACGCCACGCCACGCCACGCAGTCCATCATCATCCCATCCCCAACTTGCTGGGTGGCTTTGTATTTATTGCGTGATTTCATTTCGGACTTGTCGCTCCCGTTTCGGCTAATTGCATCGAGCGGTGGGGAGAAATGGCGAGATGTAGCCTCGCTCAAACGAGAAAGCGAGAGAGAGAGAGAGAGAGAGAGAGAGAGAGAGAGAGAGAGAGAGAGAGAGAGAGAGAGAGAGAGAGAGAGAGAGAGAGAGAGAGAGAGAGAGAGAGAGAGAGAGAGAGAGAGCGAGTGAGAGGAGAGAGAGAGAGAGAGAGAGAGAGAGAGAGAGAGAGAGAGAGAGAGAGAGAGAGAGAGAGAGAGAGAGAGAGACGGGTGGAGGACCCGCGGCCGAGGCGGGGGTGGTAGTTTTGCAAGCTGAGCCCGCCGCCCCGCCCCGCCCCGCCACTAGCGCGGTTCGGATGCAAACATGCCGGCTCGCGGCTCGGCTCGGCTCGGCATGGTACAGCATCGCCCCCAAGCGGAAAAGAAACGCCCAGCAGCCAGCCAGCCGGCAGAGAGTGTGGCCGGAGGGGGGAGGGGGGAGGAAAAAAGTGAAAGGCAGAAATGAGCGAGAGGCGGCGGGCGCGCCGGAGTGCAGGCAGGCAGGCGCGGTACAGTTGCAGCCGCAGTATATTCTGTAGATGAATACATTAGGGAAAGCGGTTTGTGTTTTTCCAACAGGACGGTTTCCCTCCAGTGTCTCATCTAGCAAACAAGTTGATGTGTTTTTCGTGTTCGTGTGCGATACCGCGTGCGCAGGCTGAAAAACATCGCGCACTCTCGTAGTTGTACCGTACCGTACCGCATGCAGGCGTGCAGGCGTGCGGGCGGGCTTGCCTATCGTCGCTCACCGAGGCGCCTCACGGCCCCGTGCGAGTGTGCAGCCCGCCCGCACACGTGCATGCGGTACAGTATAACTGCGAAAGTGCGCGGGGTTTTTCAGACACCTGGTCCTGGTATGCGAAGGCTTGCACGCAGAATAAAAGCTCATGTATGTTCGCGTGCGCGCGCGCGCGCGCAGGCTGCATGCTGGCACTTGCAGTCGTGACATACAAGTCTGCATGTCCACCGCGCTTTACAGCATACACACTATGTATTCCCTGTAATTCCTTGAGCACGCGATTCGTATGTCAGACCTCGCCTCCTAACATACAGTTTTGAATACCTGATTGTAGGTGCACTTGGACGTGCGAAGCGTAAGTTAGGTCACACCCCTGATGTCACGGGAGCCCCGCCCCGCCCCGCCCCGCCCCGCCCCGCCCCGCCACGCCCCGCCCCGCCCCGCCCCGCCCCGCCCCGCCCCGCCCCGCCCCGCCCCGCCCCTCCCGGAAGCCTGAGCGCTGCCTCGCTTTTGTACCTGCAAGCAGCAGCGCCCCGCCACGCCACGCCACTCGCCAAATGTCAGCCTTCTCCTCTTGTTGTGCTTCCTGCGCCTGCTGCCGGGCCGGGCCGGCCGGGGCTAGGCCCCAGGCCCTTTGTGCACCTCCTTTTACATAATCCTTATTCCCTGACGTTTCCTGACCGCTCGGTTCCGCCCGTAACCCCTCCGACTGCCCCCCGCCCCGCGCCACCCAGAGGGTCGCGGCCCTGCCCGACGGTGCCCCGCCCCGCCCCGTAACAACTTTTGCTACTACTTGTAGTCGTAGTCGGCCGAACTGCGCCCCGGACCCCAGCAGGGGCCGCGCCGGGCCCGTCCTGTGCTGCCAGCCGTTGCACCTCTTCCCCCTGCTAGCCCCTCCCCTCCGGTTGCACGATGCACCACACTGTAAAAAATGTCTCTGTAAATTTACGATTTTTTTCGTAATTTGTGATTTACAAACGGTGTTGTTACTTTACGATCGAAGTCGTAAATTTACGAAAACCTATTTGTGCTCGTTTAAGAGTCACAAGTCGATACCAAGTGTTCTTATAATTTTGTAATTTTACAATGTGATATCGTAACTTTACGACATTTCTCATGGAAAATTTTCCCGTAACTCTTACAAACATTTCTCACAGTGCAGTTTTTTTTTTTTTTTTTTGGGAGGGCAAGGGTATACTAAACAGATGAAAGCACGGATAAGAGCTTTGCTTGTCGTGCCCGTTCTTGCGTTAAGTCTCACAGCACACCGTCACGACAGAGGGACAGAGGTGGGCGACGCCCCTGGAAAACCTTATGATTTGATTTACGTCATGATTCATAGCCTTTTTACGAGAGTACCCATTTGCAACGTATTTAAAAGTTGGACTCGCGGGAGAAAATACAGTTAGAAAATATCTCCGACCTACTTTGGCATCTGAAAATGTCTGCGCAGTTCTTCCAGGACGATTATTATTTCTTTTGGGGCCTCGCGCGGCCGGCCGGGCCGAGGCCGGTACACACGGCAAGAAGTAACCCCCGAGAGAAGCTTTGAGAGCAACTCAAACACATCGCGTATTAAATCAGAATCCGAGTCCCTGGCGGGGCGGGGCGGGGCGGGGAGGGTGGGGTGGGGCAGGGCGGGGCGGGGGGGGCGGGGCGTGGCGGGGCGTGGCGGGTAGACACGGCCACGTGGCCGCGGGAGCTCCGCCCGCAGGGTGCTCGGGGTGAGAGGGCGGGGCGGGGCGGCGCGGGGGGCAGCGTGGGCCGGGGCCGTCGTCCAGCATTCCAAAGTAATCGCCCCACCCCGCCCCGCCCCGCCCCACCCCACCGGTGGGCCACGGGTCCGGGCTGGCCGCACGTCGCACACGTCTCATCAGCATTCAGCTCATCGATCACCAGGGCGCCTCGGCCGCGGCCGCCCCGCCCCGCCCCGCCTCACCCACCCCGGGCGTCGCGATCCCGCCCGCACGCCACGCGCGCTCTTATTAGGACGGACGGGTCCTCTCTTTTCTCCCCCAAGCAGACCCTGCGAGGGCCACCCCCACCCCCGCCCCGCCCCGCCCCACCCCCGCCCCACCCCGCCCCGCCCCCGCCCAGCCCCCGCCCCGCTCCCGCCCAGCCAGCGCTTCGCCGCACACGCACCACATGGCAGAGCAGAGCAGAGCGAGCCCGACTCCACATTTTTGCAACAACCCCGTCGACCCTATCAAGGAGCTTAACAGCCGCACAGGCGCGAGAGTGTTTCTGCCAGCGGCAGCGGCAGGCCGAACAGCAGCCGCCCGCCCCGCCCCGCCCCGCCCCGCCCCTCACTCACATACGCCGCGTCATACCCGCGCATCGGCGCACCGCGTGCACGCCCCCGCGTTAGTATGCGGCGGGCGTACCGGACCCAAAGCCAGCGCGGGCGGGGCGGGGTGGGGCGGGGCGGGGAGAAGCGGAGCAAGGTCAGCGGGGCGGTGGGCGCGGTGGCCCGGCCGTGTCGGTACTTGATGGCCCGGCGTGCCGGACAAGCGGGGCGCCACAGGCGCCATAGGCCAGAGTAAAAACGGATTAATAGCCCAGGCTGTGCGCGGCGCGGCAGGGCGGGGCGGGGCGGGGCGGGGCGGGGCGGGGGGGGACCCTGCCGCCCGGCCGGCGGCTCATAGGGGATGGAGCCTCCCACGCCAACGACATGTTTCCGATCCCAGCTGGCGGCAAAAGTTCCGTGATACAGAGAGATATATGAAATAATAACTGATGAACCTAAATGGCGGTGTGAATGAAAGAATAGACCCATGCAGGCACTGTGAGAAATGTTTGTAAGGGTTACGGGAAAATTTTCCATGAGAAATGTTGTAAAGTTACGATATATATATATTTGTAAAATCAAAAAATTGTAAGGACACTTGGAATTGACTTGTCGTTCTAAAACGAGCACAAATAGGCTTTCTTGAATTTACAAAACCGATCGTAAATTTACAACTTCATTTGTAAATGATAAATTACGAAAAAAGTTGTAACTGTACAGTATATTTTTTACAGGGAGAAAAGTGCTCCAGTAGCGGGGCGCAGGCAGTGGTGCTCCAGCGGCTCCAGGGCCAGGGCCGGGCCCCAGCAGGAGGGTCCCGGGGGAAGCGGGCTTCCTCACGACGCAACAACTACCCCCTGCCGCGAGGAGCACCGCCCCCCCCCCTCCTCCCCCAAAGCGACGCGTCGCGCGTCGGAATGCAGAGTTTGCGAATCTTGCGATTAGAACACACTGGCTGAGCTTGACAACTTGACGGGGTAGTGGGGAGGGAGCTCCCACTGTGCGCCGCTGTTCACCACAATCCCCCTCCGTCCCTTGCTCGATTGTACTCCACTCCCCACCCCCTCCCCTCGCCGGGTCTGTCTCACCCCGGATGCCCTGCCCCGCCCCGCCCCGCCCCGCCCCGCCCCGCCCCCCTACTCCACGCCACGCCCGGTAGTTTTCTAAGCGCAGCGCGCAGCAGGCGCACCACATAAAAGGCTTGGTGCTCCCATCCGCGTTGGCGTGGCCACACCGCCATAGGAACAAGACGAAGAAAGTGAGAGATGCTGGGTAAAATGAGAGAGAGAGAGAGAGAGAGAGAGAGAGAGAGAGAGAGAGAGAGAGAGAGAGAGAGAGAGAGAGACAGACAGACAGACAGACAGACAGACAGACAGACAGACAGACAGACAGAGAGAGAGCAGACTTGAGGCGCGCTGCCACACCATTAGGACGAAACCTGGCGAGTCTAGCCAACACGACATGTATTCCAGGCAGGCATCTTCACTGGTAAAACAAATGTGCAATTTTTGCACACTTATGTGTCGAATTGATGACTTTGCACATTTCATGGTGTCGAGACTAACTTAACATCACGTAATGTCTAGTTACTATACGTTTTGTAACATGCACACAATTGCACACTTGAGCCCATATCCTAGGTTTATTGTCACAATGGGATACTTCGAGAAACTGCACACCACGTGGTGTGCAGTTGACTACACGTGTCGACAAGTGTAGAGCAGCTGCACACTAGTTGACATTTAGATCAGCTCGACACCACTAAGTATTTAGTTTTTGCACATTTGAAACTAAACACCAATTGATGTGCAGAACTAAACATTTGTTTTGCCTGTGTTTGAACGCCCTGTAAGGTACGAGGAGGCGTGCCCAGCGGTCACCGCGGAGAGAGAGAAAGCTTAGGGCCGAGGGGGTATTCACTCTGAAAATCTGTGACCTGACTATTACGTCTATTACGCTGTATTACGCTCCGAAATTTTACAAGTTTAGCCAAAGACATGCGAAAAAAGCTCAAAACGACCCAAAACTTAGTAGGAAAATGGAGAATTTTGGGTAAAACGCTCCTATTACGCTTCTATTACGCATACTATTACGCCTTCGTAAAGGGACCCGACTATTACGCGGGTGCATACCCCCTCGCTTAGGGCGCTTATGTCTCAGAGTGAGAAAGAAAACAGCACTGTACTTTTTGCGGAAACACTTGTTTCCAATTTATGGCGACGAAAACGGCTTTTGGAATCAAATGTGTCACCATTTGTGGAAACATTCCGACTTTGGAAACTTCCCAAATGTGTCGTCACATTTGTGGCGACACATTTGTTTCCAACTTAAGAAGGTGACACATTTGTTTCCATCCTAGGCAACACATGTTTCCATGGGGTGACACATTTGTTTCCATCCTAGGCAACACATGTTTCCATGAGGGTGACACATTTGTTACCCAAGAGGATGATACACACACTGTATTTTCTATGGAAAGACACGTTTCCAAATTTTGGCGACAAAAATCGGTTAGGTTCTTAAATGTGTCAGCATACGTGGAAACAAAGCGGCTTTGGCGACTTCCCTGTTTTGTCGCCAAAATCTTGGAAACTTTTCAGGTGTCGCCATAAGTATGGCAACAACTATGTTGCCATGGAAGCACATATGTGACCTTTTATGGCGACTCTTGAGAATTTGGCATATTTTGTCAAGTACACTGCATGCCAAAAGCTCAAGAGTCGCCATAAAAAGGACACATTTGTTTCCAACTTAAGACGTGACACATTTGTTTCCATCCTATAGGCAACACGTTTCGATAAGGGTGACACATTTGTTTCTCAAGAGGATGATACACCTATATACTAGCAACAAATTTTGACTAAACTCGAGACTTGCCACCCAGAATGGTATCAAATGTGTCACCATATTTGGTGGTAGCACATTTGTTGCCGAGATTTTGGTCACAATACAGGGAAGTTTCCAAAAATTTGTCGCCAACTATGGTGACACATTTGATTCCATTCGAGTTACAGTGCATATATTGCAACAAATTTTTACTAAACTCGAGACTTTGTCTCCCAGAATGGTGTCAAATTTGTCACCATATTTGGTGGCGACACATTTGTTGCCGAGATTATGGTCACAAAAACGGGAAGTTTCCAAAAATGGCGACAAATGTGTCGCCAACTATGGTGACACATTTGATTCCATTCGAGTTACAGTGAGGTTATCAGGCAATGCCTGCAGTGCCGCCAGGAAGAAGAACAACAATCAGTAAAACTCATTCGATTGCATAGAAGGTATGTTGAGGTATGCTGACCTCTGTTTCAGATGTGGCATGAGGACCTGGGGCCCGAGGCCCCCCAGGGCCCCGCGTGGCGCCCCTCGCCGGCCTCGCCGCTGGCCGGCATGCTGCTGTTCGCCAACGGCTCGACGCCGCGGGGGCCCTCGCACCCGCACGCCCCCAGCGGCCCGCACGGGGCCCCCGGGCCCCCCGGGCCCCCCGAGGCGACCAGGACCCCGCACAACGTGGCAACAGGTGAGAGCTGCCTGCCCCGCCCCGCCCCGCCCCGCCCCGCCCCGCCCAGCACCGGCCCCAACGCAATTAGCGTAACAATATAAGTTGTCCGCACCATGAGGGGGGCGTTGTGGAGGTGCGGGGGAGCGTGGGCGGCCCGTGCTGCCGGCCCGGCTCACATTTCACGTTCGACCTTGAAGAGGTCGTCGTAGGGACTGATTCCTGGAACAATTATTATCACGGGACGGGGCGGTCGCCGCGAGCCCCTGCAATGCCGTGCGCTCTTAAACCGCGAATTGTCATTTGACGATAAATATTGCAACAAATGTTTTGTCACAAGAGCTGTGATGAAACAGTCGTCACGTAACATGCAAACTGTGATGAACTATTTGTCATTAATCATTCATCACACCCCTTGAGACGAAAATTTTAAAAGTAAAATTTCGCACTGACTTTAGATGCCTTCACGATGAACTCTACTGGAGGTAAAAGCACGAAAATTTGGGTACCAGGAATTTAATTCCTGCTTCCCTCAGCGCTTGGGCTCTCCGGGTAGTCCACCACCTTCACACGAATGCTTGGCGGGTTGGCCTAACCAGTCTATCGCAGGCGCTCTCAGTAGCTCCACCTCGGTAACGTCTATTGTGGGGGCACCATTTGTCGTAATGTGACGACTTGAAGTATTGCAGTGTAGGGTAGCCCATACAAATGTCGACACCTAACCCAGAACCCTTTTTGTCCAGCGGTGGACGACGCGGTGGCGACAGCGGCCGCCTTCCCGCCGTGGCCCCCCGCCCCCGCCTGGGACTCCTGGGACGTGAACGCGACCTGGGCCACGGCCTTCGGCAACGACTCCCTGTCCGGCGGGGACCCCGGCGGCGGCCCCGGCCCCGGCCCCGGCGGCGACCTGGACCAGGACCAGGACGACAACAACTGGTGGGCGCTGCTCGCGCTGTTCCTGGTGCTGGCCACCGCGGCCGGCAACATCCTCGTGTGCCTCGCCATCACCTGGGAGCGCCGCCTGCAGAACGTCACCAACTACTTCCTCATGTCGCTCGCCATCACCGACCTCATGGTGGCCGTGCTCGTCATGCCCGTCGGCATCCTCACGCTCGTCAAAGGTGAGTCCCGCCCCGCACTGCCAAAAATATTGGACCAAAGTACACTAAATGTACAGTAAGTTTGTACCGGGCGTTTCATAAAAGACGCAGGTGCAGGCGGGCTTGCCTACCCAAGGGGCTATGGCGCCTTACGGGGAGATCGGGTAGGCAAACCCGCCCGCGCCTGCGTCTTTTATGAAACGCCCGGTACAGGAGAAGTACGTAATTGTTGTACCTTTTTAGTGTACCTCCCATAAGACTCCATGTTAAATGCATGTGTACTTCGTACCTAAAGATTGTGTACCGTGCCCAGTACGATTTGAGCAGGCAAAGACTTGACCAGTGCTATCGTGGTCAGTATCGTGTTTTTTTCTGGCAGTGCGTCGCGCCCCCGCGGTGCGGGAGGTATAGGCAGTCCCGCCGTGCAGCCGCGCGGTGCGAGGGGCGGGGCGGGGCGGGGCGGGGCGGGGCGGGGCGGGGCGGGGCGGGGCGGGGCGGGGCGGGGCGCCCGCGTCACAGGCGCGCAGTGCTCCCTCCCATCCGGAGTGGCTCGCAAGCGCAACAGATCGCAACCGCAACGGGTCGCAACCGCAACGGGTCACAAGCGCAACGGGTCGCAAGCGCAACGGCTCGCAAGCGCAACGGCTCGCAAGCGCAACGGTTCGTAAGCGCAACGGGTCGCAGCCGCAACGGCTCGCAAGCGCAACGGCTCGCAAACGCAACGGGTCACAAGCGCAACTGCGGAAATCCGACTGATAGGTGGCACCGACTATAGACGAGACCGCGCGCGAGAGCGAGCTATCGATCTCACTGTGTATGAGAAATTGACTGTTCCTTTAAAGCTATTCCAGGTGTGCTGTGCTTGTCGAATAAGAATGTAAATAAATAAAATAAACAAGGTGTTAGTAAAGAAATAGTGACGAACATGTGCAGATTGGAGCATGTGCTCTTATCACCGGTTTTGTGCGATGTTGTTAGTACTCGCCGATGTGTGTACTCGATCACCGGCATTCGCAAACCAGAACAGAAACTGAGTGTTAGATTGCATTTCACGCCACAGCCCAACCACGCGTTCAGGTTATAAAAGTCTCCTTACCTCTGGACGAACGAGAACGAAACGATTGTAGTACGCGGGGCGACGGGCGACGCAATAATAAAGAGTCATTAAAGTACGGCCGGTGATCGAGTACACACATCGGCGAGTACTAACAACATCGCACAAAACCGGTGATAAGAGCACATGCTCCAATCTGCACATGTTCGTCACTATTTCTTTACTAACACCTTGTTTATTTTATTTATTTACATTCTTATTCGACAAGCACAGCACACCTGGAATAGCTTTAAAGGAACAGTCAATTTCTCATACACAGTGAGATCGATAGCTCGCTCTCGCGCGCGGTCTCGTCTATAGTCGGTGCCACCTATCAGTCGGATTTCCGCAGTTGCGCTTGTGACCCGTTGCGTTTGCGAGCCGTTGCGCTTGCGAGCCGTTGCGGCTGCGACCCGTTGCGCTTACGAGCCGTTGCGCTTGCGAGCCGTTGCGCTTACGAGCCGTTGCGCTTGTGACCCGTTGCGCTTGCGACCCGTTGCGGTTGCGATCTGTTGCGCTTGTGACCGGCGTCGCTCCCATCCACCGCACCGACCGGTGCTGCCAGAAAAGTCAGGCGAAAACCCGTCGGAGCACACACACACACACACACACACAGCTGCGCGCGCAGTACAGCGGGATGCAACGACGCCGCATGCCTACTCGGCTCGGCAAGCCCCCCGCTGCGCGCGTGCGCAGATATTGCCTAGTAGGCAGGGCGAGATACGCCACGGAAAAAAGCAAGTCCGCTGTTGCGACCGAAAATTAGTCGCTAGATCTACACGGAAAAAAATAGATAAGTTATTAGAACTTAATGTAAGCTACATTAGCTTACGTGTCGGCTGATACCGTGACAAGCAGCATTTTAGGCTACTGTAGCGAAAAGTTTGTTGTGGTAGTCACACATTAGCTCTGAGAGCTAATGCATCGCTGCAGGAGTTAATGTGACATCATCTCTAGCAACAAACGCCTTTGACAAATCCAGCTGGGCATTAGTTGTCATAGCTAATATTTGACTACGAAAGCTAACTTTTTGCTACGGTAGCTTATAAGTTGCTTGTCACGATATCAGCCTATACGTAAGCTATGGTAACATTGATATTTTTTTCCGTGTAAAAATTAGCTGAAAGAGGGACAACTTATATGTTTGAGTGCGTAAAATCGGAAATTTCCGTCAGCACAGCCACTTGTTGTTTCCCAGCGCGGTTATATTAGTTGTCACGGTCACGACTAATTCGTCGGTTGTCCCACAGTTAACTCACAGATTTTTTTCCGCGCGCGCCCGTTGAACACGGCTGAGTTCCGGCGGTTTTCGCCTGGCAGGCAACACTGCACCGCACCGGCACCGCGGGTATTTCGGAGGACCGGGTAAACCCACCAACTCTTACCGTGTCCTCTGAAACACCCGGTAGAGTATCGATGGTACTGAATGCGTCTTGCTGTAAGCCTCAGTAAGGCATGAAAAAAGTTAAAGCCGCTTTTTTCTCTGCAGAGTTTCATTGCCCTTTCTATCGTAAAAGCCCTTTCAATAAGGTATCAAAAAAAAGCAATACATGCATGCGCGGTGCTGCCAATAACATTTATGTTGCGAACAACGAAGTACACGGAAAATTCTGAGAGAGAGGGAGAGAGGGAGAGAGAGAGAGAGAGAGAGAGAGAGAGAGAGAGAGAGAGAGAGAGAGAGAGAGAGAGAGAGAGAGGATGGACTCTTTGGGGATCGGGTGGCCACCGCGACAAGCGGGTCGGGTCGGGCCTGCGGGGCAACTTGGCCAAAGGTCGCGGCGAAAGTTTGCTTGCGGCGGGACACCTTCATCGCCCTTCCCTTCCCTCCCCACCGAGGCTGGGCTGGGCTGCGACAGCACGCCCACCACCACCACGTGCGGCGGGCGGGGCGGGGCGGGGCGGGGCGGGGCGGGGCGGGGCGGGGCGGGGCGGGGCGGGGCGGGGCGGGGCGGGGCAGCGCGGGCCGGGCGGTGTACGAAAAGGGAGTGACTGCGACTTTAATTCCTCACAGCAGGTGAGGGCAACACTCGCGGACCCGCCCCGCCCCGCCCCGCCCCACCCCGCCCCACCACGGCCCGCCACGCCCTCTCGCGGCTGCCTCTCTCCGGCACCTTTCACATCAAAGGGCCTCTTGCCGTTAACCACAGGGCTGGGCCGGACGCGCCGTGGCGCCTCGCAGCGACAGGAGGCTGGGCGGGGCGGGGCGGGGCGGGGCGGGGCGGGGCGGGGCGTGGCGGGGCGGGGCGGGGCGGGGCGGGGCGGGGCTGGGCGGGGCGGGGCGTGGCGGGGCGGGGCCGGGCGACCCACCACCTCCACCGCCCTTGCACAGCAAGAGGCAGGCATCCCTTTCCTCACCCGCCTCGCCTCGGTGACCGCGGCTAGGACGCAGCCCCCCCCCCTCCCCCGCACGGCGGGACAAAGGAAAATGCATGACCGTAAGAGCCTTCGGCATGCGCCGGGCCGGGCCGGTGCGCCTGCAGCTGCCCGAGCAGCCTCGGTTGCAGCAAAAGCCGAAAAATGAGGTTCCATACGGCGCGCAAGCCTTGACGCAAAATTGTGCAGGAAACAAAAAGTGTCCCCTACATTTATTTCAGAGCAGCTGCGAGGTGATAGATCCACCCAGTGACAAACGCACCGGGGGTGGTTTCATCACGGCATGAAACCACCCCCCTCACTCCGATTGAGGAGGGGGGGGTGTTTTTATCCCGTGATAGATCCACCCCCATGGGCCATTAGGGGTGGGGGTGCTCTTATCCCGTGATAGAACCACCCCCGCGAGGGTGTATCGGGGGTCGGTTTCATCACGTGATGAATGCACCCCTCTAAAAAGAAATATTTCACGCGTTTCGGCCGCACTAGTTATGCCTGACCTGCGAATAATGCATCCTACAAACAGGCAGATAAGGGGGGTGCCTTTATCACGGGATTAAACCACCCCCCAGATACGCACAGAAGGCATGGGGGTGCTTTCATCACGGGATAAAACCACTCCCCAGAGATAGGCACGGAAGGCAAGGGGGTGCTTTCATCACGGGATAAAACCACCACCCCCAGATACGCACAGAAGGCAGGGGGTGCCTTTATCACGGGATAAAGGTTTGCAAGGGGGAAAATTGTTGTATAGGTATCAAGCTTAGCCTCAGCAGGCTCAGCAGCACACACTATAACCTCTTAATGCGGGTGTCACACCGGGACGACCGCTCCACGCGCTGAGGTCTGCCGTGCGGACGGTAAAAAGAAAATATCTACGCGCGCACACGACTTTGTGATAAGACTACTCAGAGAAATATTTCGTCTAATATTACCCAGCTTCGCAATTATAAAACAAATTATCAAACATCACGAATTAACTCGCATCTCTTTTTAGCAAACAGAACGTATAGGATTTGTGAGTGCGCGTGTGGGTGCGCATGGGTTAGGTTGCGGGTGTCGCTACGCGTGCGCGGCCCTGCGGGGCGGGGCGGGGCGGGGCGGGGCGGGGCGGGGCGGGGCGGGGCGGGGCGGGGCGGGGCGGGGCGGGGCGGGGCGAGGCTGAGGGGCGAGTGAGCCGAGCCGCCTCGACGCGACGTGGCAAAACTAATTCCCACGCCCACTCTTTACATTCCAGCCGCGTTGTTTTTGACGCGCGCCTCGCATGCGCCACGCTATGCGCCCCGCCCCGCCCCCCCCCCCCCCCCCCCCCCCCCCCCCCCCCCCCCCCCCCCCCCCCCCCGCCCCCCCCCGCCCCCCCCCGCCCCGCCCCGCCCCGCCCCGCCCCGCCCCAAAAGGCTCCTCCGCACTCAGTGCCACTCTCGTCCATTTTCCGCCTAGTCAAAGGCGCGGAGGGAGAGGCATGGGCGTGGTGCGCCGTCTGCTTATATTTTTTTTAACCCCTCATCCTGCCTATCCGCGCCTTGTGGCTTGTACTAGTCGCGCCCGCCCGGCCCACTGTTAAAAATACCGTAGGGCGTTAGGGTATGCCTACGGTCCGTACCGTAATTTCCGTGTACGGTCAGACCGTGAGGTATTCTTACGGTGCGGACTACTGTATTTCATTGCGTATGGAACGTTCTCCACATTGAACTCCCCCAACATATTTGAAGGTTACGGAGCGTACCTTACGATTAAGACCGTAGTCAAAAATTACGGTCCAAGACCAGGTAAAAAATTAACGGCGCGAACCGTAGGCATTTACCGTGGTATTTTTTAACAGTGCCCGAGGCGAAGATGATGTTACGAGGGCGGGGCGGGGCGGGGCGGGGCGGGGCGGGGCGGGGCGGGGCGCCCTCTTTGCGTTCTTTGCGCCGCTGCTGCGGCGGGCTTCTCGTGTGGTGGATGCGGAAGCGCTGCCAATCGTGTGGCGTCACCTCCGCCATCCGCCCCGCAGCACACCACAGGGAAGTTAAATGGGTCTCGCAAAGAGAGAGTTGTGTGTGTGTGTGTGTGTGTGTGTGTGTGTGTGTGTGTGTGTGTGTGTGTGTGTGTGTGTGTGTGTGTGTGTGTGTGTGTGTGTGTAGGGGTGCAGCGCCCGCCAACGCGTCCTGAGAGTGGGCCAGGCCAGAGCTGGGTCGCGCGGAACGTCTGCCTGCTGCGGGCGGAGAGTCTTATTTGGCGTCATTCACACCAAGTCGTACTTGACTGTGAGTACGCGGTGTGGTGTGTTTCAAACGAGTAAGGTCGCGAAGAATAATTCCAAGGGCCCCTCACTCTATTCGATCACTGTACACATGCAAAGTCGGTCGGTTTTCAGTCGCTTCTGATTAGTTTCAGTCTCTCTCGGTGGGAGAGAAACGGCACGCCGTTAATGATAATGTTACAAAATTTTCATTACAACTATTAGAAATTTTATGACAAGTAATGAAATTAGGACATGTGAAATTTCATTTACGTGTAATAAAATTGTCATTAAATTCCCTCACACTGTTATTAAAATGAAATGGTTATTAAATTTTATGACAAATTTATTAAAATTCATGTTAAAAACGTAATGAAATTTCAAACATTTCTAACAGTGCAGATCTGTAGGCAGTTTTGCTTGTTAAAGCACGTGACTCCGAAAATACCCGTTTCCAAGGTTGTTTTAAGTGAAACTGACTCTGCTCACGGTCTTTGAGTCCCAGGCCCAGGACAAGGACAAGCTCCGAGTCTTCCACGTGCGCCGCAAACCGCAAAAGGCGCTTATTGCGAGCGTACACAGCGGTGGCGAGAGGAGGCGGGGTGGGCCATCGAAAAACGCTTATATCGAAGGCTGCGGCCAAAATGTACCTCATGGCATGCATGGCGGCCAAGTGAGCAATGCTAGAACCTAGTCTTCGACGGACAAAATAAAGAGTGTGCAAAATATACGTTCTTGTCACCCTAAAGCCAGTCAAGCGCGCATTAAGTATTTGTAAGACAAATATCTGTTCAGTCAAAAAAGTTCTTACAAGTAGAATCCTTTAAATCATGAACATTGTTCCTTTACAAAAAATGAGGAATAGTGCTTAATTAAGACCACATTGATGTGCATTCGTGACGAATTCTAAAAAACTGTTCAAATTTGTTAATAAAAATGTGGCGCAGCAGCAATTTTCTTCATCCCAGTTTTTAAGACTACGTCTTTGAGAGCTTGTCCTGGGGACCGGAACCTGAAACACAATGCGCCCTGCGGGAAATTTCTCAAGGGACAAGGCGGCGCATTCCCCAAGGTGGAGCCAGGCCAGGCTAAGGGGGCGCGCCCCGCCACGCCACGCCTAGCAGCAGCCAGCTGGAGGTGCTGCGGCATGTGCCGCCCCGCCCCGCCCCGCCCCGCCAGCCAATAGCAGATGTTAACAGGAAACTGCTACCAACAGAATCAAGATAAATAATTCAGAACGATTATAAAAGGACGTTTTAGCGGTGGATGGTGGCCTGGGCCTGGCTCGGCGGCGCGCCCGCCGGGCTCTAATCTTCTGCAACCTAGACGAGGATAGGCGCCTCTCCGGAAGCCTGGCGCTGCTCGGCGCTGCTCGGCGCTGCTCGGCGCTGCTCGGCGCTGCTCGGCGCTGCTCGGCGCTGCTCGGCGCTGCTCGGCGCTGCTCGGCGCTGCTCGGCGCTGCTCGGCGCTGCTCGGCGCTGCTCGGCGCTGCTCGGCGCTGCTCGGCGCCACCGCGGGCGATGTGCAGGCACCGGCCCGGCCCCCGGCCCCCGGCCCCTGGCCTCCGGCCCCACCGCCGCCAGCAAGGCGAAAAACTGGACGAGATTTAAAACGAGGCAAGATTTGTGGACAATTGCCGCCCTAGTCGGAAAGCGTGGCCCGGAATGGTGGTGGCCGTGGTGGAAGAGGCGGGGCAGACAGGGGAAAAAAACAAGACCAAGAAAGAAAACGACAAAGAACACTCGGCGCAAAAGATGGGGTGGCGCGGGCGCGGGGGTGGTAAGACGGCTTGAAGGAGGATAATACCGCGAGCCGGGTGGCCTGGCCGGGGGCCGGGGCGGGCCGGGCCGGGGCGGGCCGGGGCCAGGGCAGCTGCAGGGCAGGGGCGGCCGACAAGATTTTGACCAATGGAGCGGAACGTGGATCCGGAGTGGGGCCGCCTTTGGGAGAGCGGCCAGGAGGGGGAGGGGGCAGCCATCACTGGGCACAGGAATGCCACGCCAGGACACAACCTGCTCCCATGCGCTGGGGGCTGCTATACTGGCCGCCCCGCCCCGCCCCGCCCCGCCCCGCCCCGCCCCGCCCCGCCCCGCCCCGCGCCCACACGCGCGAGCAGGATCGACGCTCACTTTTCATTAATGTTGATGGCGCCGCGCGGCTGGAGCGGTGCGCCGCGCTGCTCCTCTGCCTTTCTGCGCAACCCCCTACCTCCCCCTCCCCCTCCCCCTCCCCTCCTCCTCCCCTCCCCTCCCTCCCCAGCTCCGCTCCCACTCATCTCTTTTCCCCCACCCCTTCCCTCCCTTGTCTCGGTACGCTATCTTTGTCTGCCCTGCCCCTGCCCCTTCCTCCTCTCCCCGTCTCCATCTCCATCCTTGTGCCTTCCTCTCCACTGGCGCCCAGGCATATAAAACATGCAGTGCAGATGTAGGTCGCCCATGTTCCAGCCCACTCGGACCCGTGCGCCGTAGGGCGACCCGGGGGGCGACCCGGAGGGCGACCCGTAGGCCGTATAGGAGGGCGACTCAGCCGCGAGTTTCGGGGCACCAGACCCTTCCTTTTGTGGCCGGCTATGAACCGGCCAGAGAACTCATAAAATTCGGATGCCTTTGGAAATTTGAACCCGGGGTGCAGACACATGTTCCCCGCAACAAACACAAACGGTATGGCTGATAAATTTCACGGGAAGCGGAGCCGACTTGCGTCTCCAGCGGCTTTAAGTTCGCATCGCGCCGTTTCGTTGCCGCATTCAAACCGAAAATAATTTTTGAAACATGGAAAGCAATTAACCAATGAGAGCCCGCTTTAATTCTCGTCAGCATTCCCTCAACTCTCTCCGAGACGCAGCAGCGCGCAAGGCGCCACGGCCGGTCGAAATGAGATGGAGAGACTAGGGGCGTGGCGGGGCGGGGCGGGGCGGGGCGGGGCGGGGCGGGGCGGGGCGGGGCGGGGCGGGGCGTTGCGCAGCCGTCGCTATTTGAAGAGCAGTCGTCGTCGGCAGACGGCTCCATTAAAGACATTACGCGGGGGTCTAAATCGAGCGTGGCAGCGGCTCAACCATTGAGTCACACAGGCATCGCCCCGCCCCGCCCCGTCCCTGTGTCTCCGCTTCACGCTCCGCGGCGCCCCGCCCCGCCCCGCCCCGCCCCGCCCCGCCCCGCCCCGCCCCGCCACGCCACAGCGAGCTCGCCTTCACGCCCCCGCCTCGCCTCGTCGCGCCACCCCGCCAGGCCCTACGAGACAGCGGGCAGAGGTGGAGAGGGCCTCTAGGAGGAGAAGGGTTAAGTACTGGTGCAGGATGTGATGTGCCATTATGCACGACGGAAACCTTCCGCAACCTGCACGCAACACAGATTTAAAAAATAAAACCTTGCCAAGTAGTCGAGCCTACAAGCATGGGGGCGAGGAAACACCTTTGGACGGTAATTGGAACAGAGAGAGAGAGAGAGAGAGAGAGAGAGAGAGAGAGAGAGAGAGAGAGAGAGAGAGAGAGAGAGGGAGAGAGAGAGAGAGAGAGGGGGGAGGGGGGCAACCAGCGTATACATGGCACGGCAGCAGCTGACCACCCTCCCACGACGCTTACTGACCTGGTATACATAGCTGCGGCGGGCGGGAGGCAGATAGCGGCCCGCCCCCCCGCCCCCGCCCGCCCCCGCCCGCCCCCGCCCCCGGCCCACCCCCACCGCGCCGTGTGGCACTGCCACCTCGGTAAAGACCCCACTTACTCGTCACGAGAAGAGAAACACATGCACCAATTAACAGTTGAAAATATTTTTTTTCGTTTGCGGATTTAAAAAGGTGAGTAGAGCAAACCACGCTCGCTGCACAGCGCTGGGCGCGGGCCAGGCGTCCCCGGCCCGGCCAGAAGTGCTCCACCTCTACCCCCAGCACCGCGCCCAGCACCGCGCCCAGCACGGCCGAGTCCTTCTCAACTCTTTTCAAAAAACAAACAATAGCGAGGCAGCAGCCGGGCGCGGCCCAGAGAGAGGGAGAGAGGGAGAGCGAGAGAGGGAGAGCGAGAGAGGGAGAGCGAGAGAGGGAGGGAGAGAAGGAGAGAGGGAGAGCGAGAGAGGGAGAGCGAGAGAGGGAGAGCGAGAGAGAAAGAGGGAGAGAGAGAGAGAGAGAGAGAGAGAGAGAGAGAGAGAGAGAGGGAGAGAGAGAGAGAGAGAGAGAGAGAGAGAGAGAGAGAGAGAGGTACAGAGGGAGTGAGGGAGAGAGGGAGAGAGAGAGAGAGATTTCGGAAGCGTGCGCCACATCGTCAACTTCCCTCGGCATCTCTCAAAACTTCTCGGAAGAATCATCATCGGTCTCGAGCATCACCCCTCTCGGCCCCAGCCCCGCCCCAGCCGGATCTGTTCGGCTTCCGTTCCAGCTCACCTGTTCACCGCCCTGCCCCGCCCCGCCCCGCCCCGCCCCTCTCCCCGTCCCCGGCGGCGCTGAGCTCTTCGGCACCTCAGGACCCCGGGCCCCGGGGCCGGGCCGGGCCGGGGCCGCAACACCCTTCTTTCCAGAATACAATCCAAGCCCCCACCCCCACCCCCACTTCCACTACCATGCAGCCGCCCCGCCCCGCCACGGCACTACAATCTCCCCCAGCCCGCAGGATAAGCCCTAGCCCAGCCCCACTGCACGGCCCTGCACGGCCCTGCACGGCCCTGCACGGCCTGCTGCGTGCGAAGGGCCGGGAGCTCGCGCCGCGCCGGGGTGGGTGGGAGGACCTCGTTAGCATTCCAGAACGAGGATGTGGCTCGGCGTAGCGTGACAACTCCCTCCACCGCCCCACCTCCACACGACACCTCGCTGCCACTTTGCAATCTCTTTCAAACCAGAACTTACGGAGGGGCGGGGCGGGGCGGGGCGGGGCGGGGCGGGGCGGGGCGGGGTGAGGCTGAGCCTCCCCGGAGAACTACTACTCCCTTCCATTCCCTTCCCTCCTCAAGTTCTCCCTCCGCCTGGCAGCGCTTCGCTTCCTGCCGCGGCACGAGTCGCCGAGCTGCGCCCTGCCCCGCTCGCTCCGCCCCGCCCCGCCACGTCCCGCCCCGCCCCGCCCCGCCCCGCCCCGCCCTGCCCTCCACGGCCGGGCCACTCCAGAGGCCAGGCAGGCATAAGGTTGAGACCTACTGTTCTGGCTCGTGTCCCCGAGCGGCCGGTCGGGCGACCCGCCCTGCCCCGCCCTGTCCTGCCCCGCCCCGCCCCATTGTGAGCAGAGCGCTCGCATTGCTCAAGCTCAAGTCGCTCGCAAACGTTTCCGTGGTGTTCTGTGTTCGCTCCCAGACGACTTTCAGTTGCGGGGGAATACGCACGGGGCGGCCCGGCCCATGTGAGCCCGGGACGGGCGCCTGCCGTAAGCCGGGTAGGCAGACCCGCAAGACTCGCGAGAATCTTGTTGCCTACTCTTCAGGAGCTCTCCACTATCTGAATTACTCGTATTTCCGCGTAGTTTTGAATTACAGTTAGAAAAACACAGGGAAAACGCACTGCGTAGACTGCCTGCTCCGTTATTTTTTTACGGCGTATACCCTTTGGGATACACCGTAACTTTAAAAACATATTAGAGAGGCTCAATAACACAGCAATAATCCTAAGCAAGAAAGTCCAGTTCGTGGCGTTTCAGTCCAAACATCCATGAAATATACCGCGCTGACCACGGACCGTGGGCAAACCGAAACTGGCCTCAGTATTTTTCGAGTGATTTTATAATAGTTTGATTCGCATTAAAAAGTTAGAAGCGATGCGCTCGCGCCACGCCACACTGAGCGTGCTCACGCGTATGGAACTAAAACCCAGAGTGTGGCTTGGACAGAGACTTTGTTGGCCGAAGTTGAGGAGCAGTTGGAGGAAAATTGGCAAGGGGACACCCCGGGGTGGCCATGGCAGGATAGCCGGGCGGGTGCGGGGCGGGTGCGGGGCGGGTGCGGGGCGGGGGCAAGCGAGGGGTTTTGGCTTGGCCGGGGCGGGGCCACCACCCTGCCGATGTGTCATGGCGGCCGGCCCGACCCGGCCGCTGTTCTGACAGAGATGAAGCCGCTGGGCCGCCGGCCGAAACCAAAAATGACCACTGTCAAAAATAGTGCAGGCGGTTACGTTTGCTAACAGTGTATGCGCCGCAGGGTCCAGAGGCCCCTAGGCGGGGAAAAGTCGGTGAGCAGAGTGCGGCTCCGGGCTGCGGCTCCGGGCTGCGGCTCCGGGCTGCGGCTCCGGGCTGCGGCTCCGGGCTGCGGCTCCCGGCTGCGGCTCAGGCTGCGGTTCTGCAGCGGTCGGCTTCCGAGGACCGGCAGTGACCGGGCCGTACCGACCGCCGGGTGACCGCCGGCTGCGGCTCCGGGTCCTAGCGGCTCCGGGCTGCGGCCAGGTGCGATTCAGGTGTCAACCGGGCCCTGCCCAACGCTGGCACCAACGTCGCACCTTAGCTGCGGCTCCGGGCTGCGGCTCCGGGCTGCGGCTCCGGGCTGCGGCTCCGGGCTGCGGCTCCGGGCTGCGGCTCCGGGCTGCGGCTCCGGGCTGCGGCTCCGGGCTGCGGCTCCGGGCTGCGGCTCCGGGCTGCGGCTCTAGGCTGCGGCTCTGGGCGGAGTAACGCGCGAGTGCGAACAAGCGAACAACTCCGGGACGGACTCGCGTGTACGGGCGTGTACGCCTGCCCTGCCGACTGAGTGCCCTCTCCATCAGCCGCCCCGCCCCGCCCCGCCCCGCCCCGCCCCGCCCCACTACGCCACCGCGCCAGGCACATTTTAGGTCCTGGATGAGTAATGGACGGCGGCGCGTTCAGGTCCTTGTCGGAGGAGGCGCGGCGGGGCGGGGCGGGGCGGGGCGGGGCGGGGCGGGGCGGGGCGGGGCGGGGCGCAGCGCGGCGGGGCGCCAGTGCCGCGGCTGGTGGACGGAGATGTATATGCGGGATACCCCACATGTCAGCGATGGGACAGCCCAGCAGAGGGCGGGGCGGGGCCGGGTGGGGCGGGGCGGGGCGGGCGGGCCGGGGGGGGCGCCCCGTACACCCGCGCCGTCGCCGAGGCCGTCCCGCCGGCCCTCCATATCCGCTATTCTACGGGGAACAATCACGACTGCAGTTGCAGGGTTCGCCGCGCAATGGCGCTGGGGTGGGCGGGGGCGGCAGGGGCGGCAGGGGTGGCGGGGGCGGCAGGGGTGGCGGGGGCGGCGGGGGCGGGGGCCGCGCAGGGCACACCGCCGTGCACCAGCCGCGTACCTCCCGTTGTTTCATTGTCAGGCTGCGAAGAATGGCGTTTTCAATATTCATGATTCACTTCCGGTAGCAGCGAACGGGAACGCCGTTGCTGTCGGCCACACTGTTGGAAACATTTTCGCGAGAAACTTTCCACGCACCGCCGGCACCTCAAAATGAATAACCCCTCACACCTCCTCGCGTGTGAAGACAATATGAAGCCGCCCGCGACGGAATAGAGTGTTCGCTGAGACTTTGCGGTACGGCCGGTGCACCGGTGCAGCCAGCCGGCCTCTGCGCAGGTTCAAGGCTCTCTGTAAGCACTACACTGGAAAAACAAAGGTGCTAAGTCCTACCTTTAAAAGGCACTAACAAAATTTAGTGCCTTTGGAAAGGCACTAAAATTTAGTGCCCCAGGAAAGGCACTAAATTTTGTTAGTGCCTTTTAAAGGTAGGACTTAGCACCTTTAGCTGACCAGCTGCGTATACTCTATACAAGTTTAGTGCCTTTGCAAAGGCACTAACATTTAGTGCCCCAGGAAAGGCACTAAACTTAGCACTTGATTTTAGTGCCCCAGGAAAGGCGCTGCTTAGCACCTTTGTTTTTCCGGTGTAAATAAAGCTTACGGTTATTTTCGCTGTTAGCATCGGTGATCCCTGCAGCAGGTGAAAACTCACCGTAAGCTACAGTGCTGCAGGGTTCTCCGTATAGCTTACAGTGAAATTAACGGTCATCTTTTTAGAGGAACCGCCTTATCGTCCATGTGCCTCACACCCAGGTCAACATCGCGTTAGCTGGCTTAAGAAGGCCAAACACTGAGCATTGCCAGGAGATGAGCTTGCAAGGCCGGGCAGAGGAGAGAGTGGGAGACAGCAGGCTGGCTCGACTAGCTCTTCACCTCGCCCCGCCCGAGGAGCAGGGCAGGGACAGACTCGACTGGGCGGGGCGAGGCGGGGTGGGGCGGGGGGGGCGGGGCGGGGCGGGGCGGGACCGACGCGGTGCGGCTTGATTCCCCCCCCCTCCCCCTCTACTACCCCTGCGATTGATGGCTCTGATTTCACAGACCGCGCCCCCAAAATGATTGATGTCACACTGACGGGGCGGGGCGGGGCGGGGCGGGGCCCGGCCGGCGCGGCGTGCCGCCCGCTTGGAATCACTCGACAAATTAATTTATCATTCATCAGTCCAGCCCGCCCTCTGCCGCTGGGCGACGGGCGACCCGCTCACTCAGGCCGACACTTACCTGCTGCGCCGCCCCGCCGCGCCGCGCCGCGCCGCTTCCAGCCAGGGGCCTCTGGAACATACCTGGGAAATGAAAAGCAAATATGTGGAAATTAGAGAAGCCGATACCTTTCAAATGCGACTGCTGGGAGTTTTTTTTTTTTTTTTTTTTTTTTGGGGGGGGGGGGGGGCGGTTATGTGGGGCGTACAGCAACGCCCGCGCATCGCCTATGGTTACAAGCGCCCTCATTCTATTGTTTCATCCACCGGAAAGAGAACTGTTATTTTCGTTGGCGAGATTAACCGGCTAATTGCCCCCTCTGGCCCCGCTGCGGGTTCCGGGTTCCGGTTCCTGTTATCTCTGCTCTCTTGCCCCGCTCCGCTCCGCTCCGGGTTTAACGCCTATTAGGTGGGAGGTAAGGGGCTCTTGAGCCGTCGGATGGCAAAGGCAAATGCAAATATAGAAATGCGCCCCATTAATATTGTTTGGCAAGCCGGCGGGGGTGGAATGGGTAAAGCAGGGGAGTGAGAGGGAGAGTGGGGGGGGGGGGGAGAAGAGTGAGGGGCCAATGAATGTGGCGAGCGGTGCCGCGGTGTTATGCGATCCAGCGCTCTGCTCCCCGGCCGGGCCCTCCGCGGCCCTCCCCTCGGTAACTTCAGGTGCTTCGTCGCTACTCTGCCATTGTCAGGCTGTAGCGGCGGAGGGGAGGGAGACACTCAAAGAACACCAGTTTGCGGCGTGGTTAGCAGAATCAACGCTCAGCCCCGCCCCGCCCCGCCCCGCCCCGCCCCGCCCCGCGTCAGCATCGCCAGCCGACGCCGCGCCGGGCCGCGCCGGGCCGGGCCGGGCCACGACGCTTTGAAGTCGCTCTACTGATTGAAGCGGCACTTAGCTCAGCAGAGCTCTGCTCTTGGGGAGGACGAGACGAGACGAGAGAGACGACTCCACGGCAGTGGAGACCAGACCGCCCCGCCCCGCCCCGCCCCGCCAGGGCCGCCAGCAACTGACTGGAGCGCCGGGCCGAGCGCCACGTGCCCGCGTGCGCCGCGCGCCGCACCGCGCTCCACATCTCAACAAATGTTGCCTCTCAACAATCATGTCGCACGGTAAAACTGGCGTCTTGGTTTTCAAGACAACTTTCCTGATTTTCAAGACGTTTTGGAAAACTCAAGAACTTTCGTTGACGTCCTGAAAACCAGGACGACTTCCGAGACATTGCTCTTGGTTTTCAAGACATCGTCTTAAAATTATTCCACTTTTTCAAGACGATGTCTTGAAAAAACAAGAGCAACGTCTTGAAAATCGACCTGGTCTTGATTTTTCCAAAACGTCTTGAAAATTACCAAGACGACAGTGTACCGTGCGGTTAGCTCTAGGGTTTTATGGACCTCAAGCGAATGTATGCAAAAGGCAATGGCAACCTGATCGTTTATGAAAGTAGTGCAAAGAGCAGGAGTAAGCGGGGCAGTTAGCTAGAAAACCGGGAGGGGGCAGAGGGCAGGGGGGCAGGGGGCAGGGCGGGAGGTTTGGCGGGGCCAGCGACGGAGCAAGCGAGAGTATATTGGCATTTCTATTGGGTATATCGGCGGTCCGCACACTCTGGACGGGACGGGCCCATCAGCCCCTCCGCTTCTCCCCTCCCCTCCCCTCCCCTCCCCTCCCCCGCGCGTCCGCCCACATCTTCACTGGGTGAAGCCCCGCCGCGCCCCGCCCCGCCGCGCCGCGCCCCGCCACGGGAATTGATTTCGCACCGTTTGGCGTCGCATTCGAATAGCACTGTTGCGCCGCTCGTGTCACGTTCGACACTCCCCGCCCCGCCCCGCCCCGCCCCGCCCCGCCCCGCCCGTGAGAGGCCGCGCTTCAGTGTTTTCTCATCCCGTCCGATCCCCGCTTCGCTCCAACTCTCCCGCCCCTGCACTTTCTCTTTCCAATATGGCGCACTCCTCGCTGCTGCACGCGCTGCGCTGCACCCCATGCCGAACGGCAACCCTATTCCATCCGTGACAGGCATCCCGCATCAAATAAAGTAAAGTGAATGCAAATCCAATTTATCTGGCCGCCTAGCTCATGTCTACAGCCAGGCTATCTGATTCTGTGTGTTCGGCCTGGCCGGGCGGTCGGTAGCGGTGCAAACCAACCAAATCCTTTCCCTAAGGCAAAATCTTGTAGAACGGATCCAGCATTTGTTTTATTACGACGATTGTTCTACGACGGGCATATGAGTCTTAATTATTTTACGCATGTAAGGTAGGCTACAGTCGTATCAAATTTGTTTGAGGCATCGGATCATGAAGAAAGACTCGCGAGCTTTTTCTCCTTCGGGTAAAGCACAAGCGAACTCATGTTGATCAGCAGAACCTTTTATCTTTGTCTCGAATCAGAATAGTTTGCTTTCCAAAACGTACGCGGTGGAAAGTAATTGTTAAGATTTTGCAGACTGCGAACCTGGTGAGAGTTATAAGCATGAAGCCGTAGACTTGCCCCATAACTCGAGCGGTTCAGCAGTTATTGCCATTGCGTAAGCAAACGCCATGCAGCGAGCAGATCCGCACCCGCTCCGCCCGGGCCGCGGTGTGCGACAGGACGCGACGCGATCTGCGGGATCTGCCCGAGGATCTGCCTGCGGTGGCCCGCCCCGCCCCGAGTGCGCTCCGCGTAGAGAATTCAGACGACGAATTATGATTATGTTTATAGTGTCTGCCGCACGCGGTCCGACCCGAGCGCACACGGCGGGCCGGGGCGGGGCGGGGCGGGGCGGAGCGGGGCGGGGCGGGCCGGGGCGGGCCGGGGCGGGCCGGGCCGGGCCAGAATTTATGCGGACATATATCTCAGACTGCTGCTTCAGCCACCTCGCACTTCTTGCTGCGCATTTCTTGGCGTTACGCAATTTTACTGTAGTACTGATTTTTTTTGTTATTTAAAGAAAAATTTGAAACCACATTGTTCATACGCTTTCATCATCAATGCACAGTTATTCAAATCCTGTGACGTCACATACTATTTTGTGTGAAAGCTGTCACATTCTTTGAGATATTATTATTGTTATATTCTTTTGAATGTGACTGTAAAATTTAGCCCGCGCACAGTCCGGCCGACTCACGTTAAAACAAATGTGACATCACATTCTGACCAATGTGACAGTTTTCACATTAAAAGGAATGTGACGTAAAAGTAATTGAATAACAGTTTATGAGTCAACGCCAGGCGTGACAAGAGAGGTGGAAGAAATATTCTTGGGGTTCGGCGCTGGTGGCCTCGGAGGCAGCCCCGGCGGCTGGGCCTCGGCAGCGCAGCGGCCTCAGCAATGCCCAGCGAGGCCCGGCGGGCCGTGGAGGGGAGGGGCCGAGACCATAGCAGACGAGCCCGTAGAGGCGGGGAGGGCAGGCTGCTGGAGCCAACTCCAGACCGCAGCCACTCGGGCCGGCCGGGGCGGGGCGGGGCGGGGCGGGGCGGGGCGGGGCGGGGCCCAGCCCAGCGACACTGCCGGCGTGGCGGGGCGTGGCGTGGCGCGAGCCGCCCGGCTCAGGCGGTACCCAATTTGGGAGGAAATTCCCCTGTTTGTGTTTGTACAACACAGAGGCCGCCACTAGCCAACCAGCCGGCCGACTGCAGCCGGCCGAGCCAAAGGGGCGGTGGGGGTAGGGGAGGGGAGGAGGCCACAGCTGAAATGGACGATTTCCTCCGCGAACGACGCCTAAACATCCTCGTGAGACTTGCTAGTGGCGCCGAGAGTGGCAGCGCGCCGCCACCTCTTAGTAAGACTTTACAGTATTGTCCGTTTATTTTTATTTCTGTCTCGGGATTGATTTGATCGTAAATATTAATACATATAAATTCAGCCATTAAGTCGTTAAAATACTCTCGTTGAAAAATTAGCTGTCAAAAGTTTCAAGAACCCCGCGCTTTGTCGGCCCCGCTTGAACGCGCGCTGCTCGGCGACAGCGAGGTAGCCGAGCAGCTCTGCCGTGCCGTCGCGTCGCGTCGCGGCCAACGAGGAAACAAACGCGGCAGCCCAGCCCAGCCGGGCCCGAGCTGCAGCAGCTTGTCATCAAGTTTCTGCTCCCGGAACTTCCTCTGCTCCAGCAGCAGTAGGGCTGGAGGCTGGTGGCTGGAGGCTGGTGGCTGGAGGCTGGAGGCTGAAGGCTGGAGGCTGAAGGCTGGAGGCTGGCGGATGTAGGCTGGAGGCTGAAGGCTGAAGGATGAAGGCTGAAGGCTGGAGGCTGGAGGCTGGAGGCTGGCGGATGAAGGCTGGAGGCTGAAGGCTGAAGGCTGGAGGCTGAAGGCTGGAGGCTGGCGGATGAAGGCTGGAGGCTGAAGGCTGAAGGCTGGAGGCTGGAGGCTGGAGGCTGAAGGCTGGAGGCTGAAGGCTGGAGGCTGGCGGATGAAGGCTGGAGGCTGAAGGCTGAAGGCTGGAGGCTCGCGGCTGGAGGCTGGAGGCTGGAGGCTGGAGGCTGGCGGCTGGAGGCTGGAGGCTGGAGGCTGGCGGCTGGAGGCTGGAGGCTGGAGGCTGGAGGCTCGCGGCTGGAGGCTCGCGGCTGGAGGCTGGAGGCCGCTCACTGCAGTGCACTTATATGGCTGTGTACATACAGACCCCCGCGCCGGGCCCAAGTCAAAGAAGAATACTAGGCCAGGCCTGCCAGGCCCGCCAGGCCACCCAGACAGGCAGAGGCGTGGCCCAGATGAGGGCAGGGTAAGGGGTGGGGAGCGGGAGGGGAGGGGAGGGGAGGGGAGGGAGGGGGCAATGAAGGATGTTTCGAAGTCCATTAGGGGGAAATAAAGTGTTGGCTGGAATTGGAAGTTGCCGGCGGGACGGGACGGGACGGGACGGGGCGGGGGCCGGGCCGGGCCGGCCGCAGCTAGCGCCGCCCCCTCTCCCGCACTCTGTCAGCGTGGCGGCCGAGAAAGTGCTTCCGACGTCGCCCCCCCCCCCCAACCCCTCCCCCCGTACAGCCCCAGCCCGCACCTCCGGACCTGTCCACACGTCACCATTTATTAGACACTTTTCAATATTATTTTCTTTTTAGCGCGGACGAGGATAAAGCCGGTGCCGGTGTGGTGTGGAATTACCACTGGAGCGGCGCTAAAAGCATGTGGTGGTCATATATGGCCGGGGTGGCCGGTGTCAGGACCGGTGTCAAGCAGGAGCGATTCGTTGGGGAAAAAAATTCAATCCAGAATTGATGGTGAAAGCAGGATGATCTAACTTTCGTTTGTGCACATTTGGAAATGTTTGGTACAGAAACTTATGTTTTTGTTAGGTTTCACACGGAAAAAAGGATTTTGTTCTCACAACAAACGAGTTTGTTAATATAGACATAATCAAAAAAAATTGTTCCGGGAACTAAAAATTTGTTGGGGGAACCAAGTTTCTGTTACTGCAAGAAAATTTTTGTTGGGGGAACAATCTGTTAGTTGTGACAACAGATTGAGGATTTTGTTCGATTTTGTTGTCACAACTAACATTTTGTTGCAGTAACAGAAACTTAGTTCCCGCAACAAATTTTTAGTTCCCGGAACAAATATTTTTGATTATGTCTATATTAACAAACTTTTTTGTTGTGAGAACAAAATCCTTTTTACCGTGCAGCATGTGCTGGTTTCCAGAAGTATGCGGTGACCTGACATATGTTTTACACTGTTAAAAAATATGTTGTAAATTAACGACACTTTCGTAGTTAAGTTTGTTAGCAACACATGTCGTAACCCAACAACTATGTTGTAATCTTACAATATGCATAAAAATTTATAAAACGGAGTTTCCTCTCAAAACAGTGATTTTTCGTTTGGTCTTTAAAAAAAATGTTACATTACAAATTTGTTTGTTTTGGAACGATAATGTCGCTATCAAACTTAACTACAATTTTGTTGTAGTGTTACAACATGGTGGTAAGAAGTAGTTCCTATTGTGGGCCACTATGGGTTTGAACGACATTTGTCAGATTGTCAATGAAAACAATAACCGTTGTTTGCTAACAACATCCTCATCAAGGGGAGTGTCGTTAGCTTACAACATTTTCTAACAGTGTAGAAACAAGAATTAATCGCTCATTACTTATAGGAAATTATTTTCCTCACGCAAGGTAAATCATTGGTGATGTGTACCGCCCCGTCGGCGTTGATGGCATGTGGCGGGGGAGGGGGCGGTAGGGTCTCGGGTGCGGCGCGCGTCGCGCGACAATGCAATGCTTCACTTTCGGGCCTCACGATTCCCCCTAGAGCTCCGGGTCCAATATTATTTATTCGTTAGTTATTCGAGAGGTAAGGCTAGTTGACACCTTTTATTTGAACATTTTCCTATTAGATATTTTATGCTATTGATCATTTCCCTTAAGGGTGGGCTTATCCTCCCCGGGGTGGAGCGTACACGCGGTCTGCTCCGACTGCTCGTGCACGGGCCGTGGCGCGGCTGGCGCGGCGGCCTCCCGGGCAGATTATGTTGGATATCCTGTGTGGTGTGGCTCCGGGCTCCGGGGCGGGGCGGGGCGGGGCGGGGCGGGGCGGGGCGGGGCGGGGCGGGGCGGGGCGGGGCGGGGCGGGGCGGGGCTCCGAGAAGACCCCAGGGATCGTGATTAATCGCTGGCTGGGCAGAAGGTGACCCGGCACAACGCGGCACGGCGCGGCGCGGCGCACAGGTGCGCGGGGCCAGGCCCTATATCCGTCCGTCCCGTCCCGTGCGTGGTGGGGCGTGGCGGGGCGTGGCGGGGGTGGCGGGGCGTGGCGGGGCGCGCAGAGAAGGGGTGTGGTAGCGTGGCGGGGCGTGGCGTGGCGGGGCGGGGCGGGGCGGGGCGTGGCGGGGCGTGGCGGGGCAAGTTGTAAAGTCCGGACCTGCGGCGCCTTACAGTCCATTAGCAGTAAGGCGCGGCATGAACGCCAAGTGGTCCGACTAGAACTCGAGGGAATGAGTGCCGCCCCGCCCCGCCCCGCCCCGCCCCGCTCTGCCCTGCCCCGCCCCGCCCCGCTCCGCCCCGCCCCGCCCATGCAGCGCCAGGGCCGAGGCCCAAAGTGCTGAAGGGCGGGGCGGCGGGGCGATGCGAGGGCGAGGGCGGCCGGCGAGGCCCCGCCGCGGGATTGAAAAGTAAAGAGCTCTCTGCCAGAGCGGAGCCGGCCCGGCCCGGCCCGGCCCGGCCCGCGAGACTCTGCCTGCTTGCTGACCTAAGAACTAACCTCATCCTACCTGAGCTGCCGGCCCGTGAACAGACCGCGAGCTGAGCTGAGCCGGGCCGGGCCGGGCCGGGGAGAGACTAACAAGCTTCAGCAAGCCCACTCCGCCTCGCCTCGCCTATCTGCCCAGCCCAGCCCTAGCCGCAGTCGCAGACAGGTTGGACAGGAAACGACGTTTGTCCGTTCCACAGAAATCTGATTGTGTTAACGTTAGTTTTGGATGTGACTAGGAAGTATGGAAAGTAAACGCGAGAGGTAATACTGTTTGCAAGGATCCTGGCGTCCGCCATCCGGTCTGGTCTCCGGATCTTGTTTCGGCTCTCCTCTGACACGTGTCCAGCTTGTCCTGCGCAGACAAGCAGGGGCCCATAGTTTACACTGTGAGAAATGTTTGTAAGAGTTACGGGAAAAATTTTCCATGAGAAATGTCGTAAAGTTACGATATCACATTGTAAAATTACAAAATTATGAGAACACTTGGTATCGACTTGTGACTCTGAAACGAACCCAAATAGGCTTTCGTAAATTTACGACTTCGATCGTAAAGTTACAACACCGTTTGTAAATCACAAATTACGAAAAAAATCGTAAATTTACAGAGATATGTTTTACCTTTGTTTTACGCCTACGGTCTGTCAAGGCTGGCGGTGTACAGAATAACGAACAAGTATAAGCAGCTGCTGGCTATAAGAGGTCGCGGTTAACTCGCAGCAAAGGGCTGCCGGGCTGGGCCCGCCTGCCTGCCTGGCCCGCCCTCCCGCGCATGTGACTAGCACGCCCCGCCCCGCCCCGCCCCGCCCCGCCCCGCCCCGCCGGCTCACATAATGGCAAGGCCGTGCTCCGATATCGGAGATAAGCAGGCAGGCAGGCAGGCCTCCCGCGCCGGGCCGCGCCGGGCCGAGCGAGCGCGCTGGGGCGGATCAGCCCCGGCGCCACTGCGTCACCACATAGCGTCGCCACGGCCACGGCACGCCGGCAAAAGGCAAACACCACTCTAAAATTCCATGGTAAATGTGGATGAAGAAGAACATCGGTTCACAACAGTGTCTTTGTAGAGGTGCGGTAAAAGGTCTCGTAGGTAGGGAGGGCGGTGCCCCTCGGGTTGCCTACATACAGGGGTTGTAGCTTAAGTGGCCTACCTGTCAGGTCGATGAGGGAGGGGGGGGGGGATGAAGGATCGCCACACCCTCGTAGAGCGCCTCGTCTTTTATGTTGTGACAGTGCGAGGGGTCGACCACTTGAAATATTTGTGTACATGGAATATATTCCAGTTGGAATATCTGGAATATTTTTGGAATGTGTAGAACAATATTTTTGGAATATCAGGAAAATGTGGGATTAAATTTTTGGAATATCAGGGATATGTTGGAATATTTGGAATATTTTTGGACTGGAATATGTTGAAATATCTGGAATATTTTTGGAATATTTTTCAATGTGTACATGGGATATCCAAGTGGTCGACCCCTCGTGACAGCGAAACCTAGAGAAACAACTGATTTTATAAATAGTAAAGTGTACGTTTAATGCTGAAGTAATTAAGTAAATTTTTGGAGTAAGGTTAAGAACTTATTGCAGATAACATTGTAGAGGATGATTGGCATCGTATTTGCATTAGTGTAACGCCTGCCAGCGCACAGTGCGGTCGCTGTCAATCACGTCACTCATCGTAGCGGTACGCGACAGCAGAAGCAGCTATTTTCCTCTTGCAATACCGAAGGACTCCTTCAAGTAGGAACGGGGAGAGAGAGAGAGAGAGAGAGAGAGAGAGAGAGAGAGAGAGAGAGAGAGAGAGAGAGAGAGAGAGAGAGAGAGAGAGAGGGCGCGTCCCTTTGTACTGTACGCGGGCGGAAGCAGTTCGCTGGGACGTACATAAGCGCGGCTCGGCAGAGCGACCAGCATAACGTGTCGCAAGAACTTTTGCGTTGCTATTGCCGTCGCCTCGGGGTCGCAAGTCCTAACATAATTGCGGTCAGCAAAAATCTGGACAGTGTATAGAATACACGCTTCCAATCTTTACGATTTATCTACCCTGTAAAACTTTAAGTCGTGATCACATTACGACAAATAAGTCAGTGCTAAATTTTACTTTGGAAAGGTTCGTCACATCACACTAAACCCTTATGCAGTTTGTTGTGCATAAACATGCAGAATTTTAAGCAACCATAGTTATGCACAAATTTGCAAAGTTATCCACAATTTGTACATAATTATGCATGAAATTGTGCATACTCTTATGGTTGCTTAAAATCCTGCATGTTTATGCACAATAAAATGCATAAGGATTTAGTGTGATGACAAATGGTTCGAACCATGATCATCAGAGTGTGACGAAAGATTCATGTCATGTGACGACTGATTCATCACAGCTCCTGTGACGAAATATTCGTAGCAATATTTATCATCGTCACATGACAATTTGGTTTAACAGTGGACTACATTAATGTGGAGTTGATTCGAGTAGCGTCCATACAATAAGCCTCGCCATTCACCACGCTGTGACACACGTGACCCGGCGGCCTTGGCCCGGTGTGGCGGCGTGGGGCCGCAGGGCGCAGGCCCGGCCGGCCCGGCCATCCGGCCATCCCAAAAGTCAAAGCCAGTATAGCCAATCGTTTGTAAGGGATTTACGTCTGGCCCGGCCCCGCCCCGGCGGGCACGGCACGACCCCGCTGGCAGCCGGTGCGACCAGCACACGCCGCCACGCCGCCACGCCGCCACGCCACCACGCCGCCACGCCGCCACGCCACCACGCCGCCACGCCACCACGCCACCACGCCACCACGCCACCACGCCGCCACGCCGCCACGCCGCCACGCCGCCACGCCACCACGCCGCCACGCCGCCACGCCGCCACGCCGCCACGCCACCACGCCACCACGCCACCACGCCGCCACGCCGCCACGCCGCCACGCCGCCACGCCACCACGCCACCACGCCGCCACGCCACCACGCCGCCACGCCGCCACGCCGCCACGCCACCACGCCGCCACGCCGCCACGCCCCATATGGCGCGTCTCGATTTATGATCTCATTCGCTTAAAGCCATCGGCGGCTGGCCGGGCCGGGTCGGGTCGGGAAGTGAGATCCCCGTGCGGGGTGCGGTGGGCGCGGCGCGCTGTGCGGTGCGGTCGGGCTGCGGCCACGCTCGCGCCATGTTTGATCGGCTGCCCCCCCCCCCCCCCCCCGCCCCACCACACCACCGTACTTAGAACGCAACTTGGGCGGGGAGGGACGGGCGGCGCGTGCCTCACCAATCACTGTGAGAAATATTCGTAAGAGTTACGGGAAAATTTTCCATGAGAAATGTCGTAAAGTTACGATATCAAATTGTAAAATTACAAAATTTTAAGGACACTTGGTATCGACTTGTAATTCTTAAACGGGCACAAATAAGCGATCGTAAATTTACGATTTTGATTGTAAATTTACAACACCATTTGTAAATCACAAATTACGAAAAAAGTCGTAAACTCACAGACATATTTTTCACAGTGAAGTGCCTCCAGACCGAGCTTCCAAAGACGGCTCGTTCATTCGCTCAACAAAACCAACAAGCGGCGGCGGCGGCCGGTGGGACAGACCCGGAGCGGCGGGCCGCGGGGCGGGGCGGGGCGGGGCGGGGCGGGGCGGGGCGGGGCGGGGCGGGGCGGGGCGGGGCGGGGCGGGGCGGGGCGGAGCGGGGCGGGCGCCACGCGGGAGCAGCTGGGTGATTCCGAGCAGCGTTCAGTAGTGTCCTCTCTCTTGCTCCTTATGGCCGTGCCGCACGAGTGCGACAAGGAGAGAGAGACGAAATCACCCCACTGCGCCCTGTGCCCGGCCCGCGGCTCACAGTCCAAAGCCGACCACAGTCTGTACACAGTCATATCCCTTCAATCTACACTGTGAGGTCCTTACAAACAGCTGTGTTCGTATTACAAAGAATTTGGTTCGTAACGTACAAAGTACAAAGGATTCGAAGCAGCCACATTACAAGCCACTTTTCTTCATATTACGAAGACCCCTAGTTCGTACTACAAAGGAGCCTCGTTTGACAAACCAGGCTCTTCGTAATACAAAGAATTTGTTTGTATGACAGCGGCTCAGATTCTTTGTATACGTTACGAAGAGCAGTTCTTTGTAAGAAACTTACAGTGTAGTTTCATTTTTCGCGCCTTCAAAAAACGCCACCTGACAAAGAAAATCGAGGGGGCCACAACTCCGCCTTTGGGTGAACACAAAGAAGGCAGGATTGCAGAGGATTTCAGGTGGATTAAGGGAGATTTCAGAGGGATCACTGTAAAAAATACTGTACCTATGATTGTACTTTAAATTAACAGTGCACTGTAAAAACCTTACAAACACGCTCTTCGTAACTCACAGTGAATTTTGCACCCACGTATTACAAACACGATTTTGTTCGTAATACAAACAGTTCTGTTCGTATTACAAATAACTGGCTTCGTATTACAAACATATATCGCATCTTTGTAAGTACAAAGGAAAACTTTATTTTGTTTGTAATTACAAACATACGATTTGTTAGTAATACGAAGCCAGCTATTTGTAATACGAACAGAACTGTTTGTATTACGAACAAATCCGTGTTTGTATTACGTGGGTGCAAAATTCACCGTAAGTTACGAAGGGCGTGTTTGTAAGATTTTTACAGTGTGAAACGCTGTACATTCAGCTCGTTTTACCCTACAATGTACAATAGATTTTAACAGTTTTCTATTGTGTTTGGAAATAACAGTTCAACACTGTTGTTAAATTGTAGTATTTTATAACAGTGATTGCGGATGGATTGCGATACAGTGTGAACAAATATAATTTCAGGAGTTGTAATCCCTTCTCAAAAATTAATTAAGGGATATATACATGTACACAATGGATAGCCTAACCCTGATGGCAGCTGCATCCTGGCCCTCTCTTTCCAAAAGAGATACAAGAGCGAGCAGCAGAGGGCGCCGGGTGGGTAGGCCGCTCGGGCGCACGCGTGCCTGGCGGGCTGGCCTACCCTGCGCATGGCAGGGGCTCCCGCGAGCTGGGCGCGCCTGCCCGCCGGCCCGCCCCGCCCCACCTGCTGTTTTCAAGTTGATACGTTTGCCGATATATTGGTCTTCTCAGAGCTCTGGTCTCCGATAATTTTTGACGTCCACACAATTTCCACTCTCCGAGAGCTGAGTGCGTTAAAAAGCGGAGAGTCACACAGAGAGAGGGGGGGAGGGGGAGAGACGCGCCAGCCCGCGCCGCGGCCTACGCAGTCGGGGAAACGATATGTTTCACAAGAGCAAACGCGGCGAGGGACCCGGTGCGAGTGGAGGCCCCCTCGCGGGGAGATGACGGCGGGGCGGGGCGGGGCGGGGCGGGGCGGGGCGGGGCGGGGCGGGGCGGGGCGGGGCGGGGCGGGGCGGGGCGGGGCGGGGCGGGGCGAGGCGTGGGCGGAGGTACACCCTCTGGCATGGCCTGGCCTGGCCTGGTCCCGTGGCCCTCGTGCCCAGGATTTGCTCAGGATCTTTGTTAAGAAAAAGTTTGGTCCGCGAAGAGCCATGGAGGTAGCGCGAGCGCGTGTATCGAGGCCAGTCCGGGCCGTGCCGGGGCTCTGCCTCCCATAACATGGCAACTGTAGAGCATCGCTTTCCAATCACGGAGGGCCCGGCCGGCGGACCCTGCCCAGTTGAGCCCCGCCCCGCCCCGCCCCGCCCCGCCCCGCCCGGCTTACATTAAATGATTGCCCCCTGCCTATAACCCCCGGCCGCGCGCTGTTTACACGGTTCAATCATATCTCTGCGGGGTGAATATATGTATATACATATATATATGCTACGAACGTATGCAAGCAGTAATGCGGGGCTCACAGTGAAAGGGTCGGGGTCGCGGGAGATCGACGAAAAATAAAGGGAGTGCAGAGGGAGAGAGGGAGGGGAGGGGAGCGGAGGAGGGAGGGAGGAGGAGGGGAGGGAGGGAGGGGAGGAGGGGAGGGAGGGGAGGGGAGAGGAGGGGAGGGAGGGGAGATGGGGAGCAGGATCGCTTTCCGCCGTGTTGGGGAGTGGGGGCGGGGGGGGGGGGGGGGGAGGGGGGGTCTCTACTCTACATTACAGCCCCCATAGCATTTGAACGCTGTTGTGTGACTTCCAACAACTTTGAGCGTAAATCAGGCGGCCAGTCCGCGCGCCGCGCCGCGCCGCGCATACCCACTGACCCAAACAGCCCGGCGCCAGTGAATGCCGCCGGTGCACGAGCATCGGCACGAGCATCGGCACGAGCATGGGCGGGCGGAGCGGTACTGTACCCGTAGATCAGGGGTCCTACTCTGCCAAACATATAAGCTATACTTAACATTTGCAGCATTCAAAGTTACGGTCCAAACTAGTCCCCTGAGGGCCGGAAGTGTGACACCACGGACTAGAACTGTACAGTTCTAGTCCATGGTGACACTCGTGGCGCCGCACCGCACTGTAAAATCCTTACGAAGAAATTTCTTCGTAACGTTGTGAAGCATTTGGCTGCTTCGCAATGCTTCGTAATACGAAGCATTTTCTTCGCAAGCCCTGCCTTACGAAGAAATTTGTTTGTACACTACGAAGAAAATGCTTCGTAATACGAAGCAGCCGAATGCTTCGCAGCTTACGAACGCTTACGAACGCTTACGAACACTATTTCTTCGCAAGGTTATCACAGTGCGTTCTTACAGGCAAAATATACTGCACAGAAGTTGTGAGGAGAGGAGGACTGAACGGGGCGATGGCGACTAAACCATGAAACTGTTGGCGTCAAAATGAAAGGGCCTGCTGGGCTGACTGAGTGTCCCACTCGGGCACCGAGGGAGTAAGAGGAGGGAGCAACATCAAACATGCCTCCCCTCCCCGCCCCGCCCCGCCCCGCCCCGCCACGCCCCGCCACGCGATGCCACGGTCCATTGTTCAGGCGGCGGCGTGCTTCACCTCGCGATCCGGCTCGCTCTGCTATTGGGCCACTTTGGACCGTCCCCCACCCCGCCCCCCCCACCCGCCGCCCCACTCGCTTGCAGTGTGCGGCGTTATTGTCGCTGTCGCCGATCTGTGACGTGCTTGGAGTTCTGCAAATGGTTTACCGCCGAAAATAGAAAGACAACGCGTGATGCAGATACCACCCAAGGGCGTGTGTGCGTGTGCGTGCGTGCGGGCGTGTGTGTGTGTGAGAGAGAGAGAGAGAGAGAGAGAGAGAGAGAGAGAGAGAGAGAGAGAGAGAGAGAGAGAGAGAGAGAGAAAAATAGCGCACCGTAATAAACAATTACAATGACCCAGCCGATAATGGAGTGGCAGTGCCAGTGAGCACGTGGTGGCACGTGTGTGACAGTGTCTGTGTGCACGTGCAGCGCAAAGGGGGGGGGGGGGGCTGAACATAAACGGACTGCATGCACAGGCAGAAGGCCCCGCCCCGCCACGCCACGCGCGCTACACAAACGAGCCAAGTCAATTTCATTTCGCACAGCTTTATTAGGTGCACACTATAATAGGCCATAATTTGAAACGGAGGCTGCCAGGACGGTGCGCGGCGCGGCACAAGCCAGGTCGTAGCAAGCGGGCGGGCAGGGGGCGGGCGGGCAGGGGGCGAGCGGGCAGGAGGCGGGCGGGCAGGAGGCGGGCGGGCGGGAGGGGGGCGGGCAGGAGGCGGGCGGGCAGGAGGCGGGCGGGCAGGGGCGGGCGGGCAGGAGGCGGGCGGGCAGGGGGCGGGCGGGCAGGAGGCGGGCGGGCAGGGGCCTGGCCGGCCGGCCGGCCGGACCGGGTCGCGACGGGAACCAAGTTTAGGACAACGGGATTACGTAGATAATTGCAAGGCTCCCGCCCGGCCGGCAGGGCCCCCCGTCCTGGTGGTCCCGCCGGGTCCCGCCCCTGGTTGGGCTCCGTGCGCAGGCCCGCCCGGCCCGGCCCGGCCCGGCGCCGTGCGGTGCGGTGCGCCGACAACAAGGCGATGGTGCAGGCCGGGCCGGGGATCGCGCGCCGCGCCGCGCCGGGGCGAAGCACGCTGTCATGTGTCAGCCGCCCGCCGCGCCCCGCCGCGCCCCGCCGCGCCCCGCCGGGCCCCGCCGCGCCCCGCCGCGCCCCGCCCCGCCGCGCCCCTCCGCGCCCCGCCGCGCCCCGCCGCGCCCGCGGCCAGAGGGCGACATCAAAAGGAGTAATTAGGGCTCCAGTTCCACGTGTCTACCGCGCGTGCATCTCGCGCCTGCGCACGTGTTATCTGCATGGTGTCACCTTACACCCACACGCCTAAAGCCATAGAGACTATGCAGCTGTGTTGTTAGTTTTTTCGGTCACTTGACAATACTGTAACTCAGAGGGCGTCAATTTTGTGTCCTTTTTTTGGCGGCACACCGCAACAGAATACATCCCTAATTTGCGACCGTTTCTTTGGCGACACATGCCTTTTCCTGTGACCATGTTTTTCGGCGGGAAAAAAAGTCACACGCAAGTGCCGCCGAAAGAAATGTCACAAGTTAGGGAAGTTTCCGATTTCGGCGACACTGCGGTGGGTCGCCGACTTAAGGTCACAATGTGTGACCTATAAATTATAGTGGAGGCAGAGAAGTGCCGTGCGCAGGAGAGGGCGGAGGTCAGCAACGGGGGTACCGTCGCGCCGCGCTGGGGCGGGATGGTGCCCAGCCCCACCCAGCCCCGCCCAGCCCCGCCCGGCCCCGCCCAGCCCCACCCAGCCCAGCCCCGCCCGGCCCCGCCCAGCCCCACCCAGCCTAGCCCCGCCCGGCCCCGCCCAGCCCCACCCAGCCCGGCCCCGCCCAGCCCCGCCCAGCCCCGCCCAGCCCCACCCAGCCCGGCCCCGCCCAGCCCCGCCCAGCCCCGCCCAGCCCCGCCCAGCCGCTGGGGAGGGCATGTCCGGGGCCGGGGGTGGTTGTGGAGCCGCCGGGTGGGGCCGGGCGGGGCCGGGCCGGGGGGCGTAACCTCCATCACTGTACGTCCCGTCCCACCGTACCGGCCCCTGCCCGTGACCCTCCTGTCCTGCCCTGTACCGGGTGCAGCCGGAGACACACCATGGCGGCGTGGCGCGGGCCTGCCTGCCTGTTCCCCGCATACGGCACGGTCCCCCAGGCAAAATTTCCACGAATATACCTCGACACTTGAAACCTATATGGTCGTAGTTCGTGGAGGCTCCGTACAAAGGTCCACTGTAAGCAAAAACTACGGAGAATCCAGTTAATTTATGTACGGAGCTCTTCCGTTCCTTAAAGACGGAAAACTCCGTCTTCTGATAACGGAATTTTCCGTTTTCATTTTGGCTGTGCAAATGGGATTGATTGACGGGGAAGTAAAGAACGGAGAATTCCGTTTCCAGAAGACGGAGTTTTCCGTCTTTATAGAACGGAAGAGCTCTGTACATAAATTAACTGGATTCTCCGTAGTTTTTTGCTTACAGTGTCGCAAGAGTGCTCCGACGCCGGTTTCGAGATAAAGCGAATTGAAGATTTTGAGTTGCATTGCGGCTTATGGACGGCAGGATTTTTAAATTCGAATAACTTTTGAACGGACCAACCTTTGAGAATGCGGTTTGGACTAGTCGGTGGCTTTTCCTTTTCTCTATCCAAAACACCAAATAACTGAAAATTTCTGAAAACCATATACTTACGACTTTCTACGGAGCATCCACCAATTGCGTCCCTGTACGGAGCCACTCTGAAGTACGACCTTCTAAGCAGCTTCTACGAACTACGACCATATAGGTTTCAAGTGTCGACCTGTGTGAGGCAGACAGGTATCTCCGCCTGCCTACTAGGCAAAAGGTAGTCTGTCGTCTGGAGAGTTTGCCTAGTAGGCAGGTGGAGATGCCTGTCTGCCTCACACAGGTGTATTCGTGGGAATTTTGCCTAGTTATCTGGCAACACTGTGAGGGAGCATCATTGGTAGGTAGGCGCTGCGAGTAGTGCCCTGCCCGAGAAGGATAGTGGGCTGGGCTGAGTTTTAAGCGGAGCGACAAATGTTTAATACGGCGCGCACCTCGCCCCAATACCGCCCCTGGGACCAGGCCTTGGCCACCCCGCCCCGCCCCGCCCCGCCCCGCCCGCCAGGCTTCTCTCGTGGCTGTGCACATTACTTATGCAGTGCGGCAGTGCGGCAGCGCGCGGCGTCCGTCCCATCAGGGACGCGCTGGCCGGGCTGGGCCGGGCCGGGCCGTGGCGCAGCGTAGCGCCAGTCCGGCTGCCCTTTAAGCTAGAAACCATTTAGACCAGGAGTGGTTCGGCGTGTCCTGCCCTGCCTGCGAGTCATGTGGGCAGTTGCAAGCTACTAACTTCTAGTGTTTCATGCTAACGGATAACTCCACGCTGGGAAGAGGGATGACTAGATTTCTCATTTCAAAATTGTAATGGAGAGTGGACCACTTTTAAAATAATATCAACGAGGGAACATGCCCATAAAAATACTTCCTGGATATTTTGCGGAAAATCCCCCCCACACGAGGAAGTAAAAAAATATAATCGAAACCAGCTCGTTCAGAGGCCTGCAAAAAATTAAAAACTCTGGCTTTAGGCTCGTAAAAAAATAGGCCCAATTTCATTTTCGTTTTGTTTTTTACCGACGACAGTGCGTGGCTGTGTACCTAACCTACTAGGCCCCACGACCACTAGTGCCCGAGGCCCCCGGGGGGGACCTGTTGTCTCCCGTGCCGCCCCGCACGCTCGCACGCCTCCTTGGTGTCCTGCCCGCCCCGCCCCACACGTGAGCGGACTACACACTCAGTGCAATCAGGCCCGGGCCAGATCACTCGCTGGCGTGCGGGGCGGGGCGGGGCGGGGCGGGGCGGGGCGGGGCGGGTGCACGCCAGTGTCCGCCCCCGACACCCCGTAACTCACGGCCAGCAGTAATGGCAAGGCCGGAACCACCGCCACGCCCCGCACGGAGAGAGAGAGTGAGAGAGAGAGAGAGAGAGAGAGAGAGAGAGAGAGGGAGAGGGAGAGAGAGAGAGAGAGAGAGAGAGAGAGAGAGAGAGAGAGAGAGAGAGAGAGAGAGAGGGGGGGGGGGAGGGAGAGCGCGGAGTGTAATTTTCACAAGAAGTGTTAATAGAACCGCATGTCACCTGACACGACATCTCGCGCGGTGAGACGAGACGGGCTCTCACCCGTCCCCGCAACACCCATTTCTGCTCGTTAAAGAGGACGAAGCTAGGTATTAAGAGAGACGCAGCATCCGAAAACCCTCAGCCAGCCAAAGTCCCTGATGTTGATTACTTTGTGTAGGTTTAAAAGGTGCGAAGCGCCCCCACTTCCAGTAGCCGAGGCCTAGGCCTGAGCCTAGGCATACCGCCCGGTAGCCGCCGACTCGCCCTGCGTAGCACGGAAGGGTCCGTGGTCCGTAGGGATATGCGGCGCCCAGCACAAACAAGAAAGCACGGCCTCGCCGAGCCGAGCCGGGCCGAGCCGAGCCGAGCCGAGCCGAGCCGAGCCGAGCCGAGCCGAGCCGAGCCGGGCCGAGCCGAGCCGAGCGTGGCCCCAGCCGGGGAGGGGGACCTTAAGGCCACCCGCAGGGTGATTGAGCTCGCTCAATATGTTTGAAGGATGGACCCCTTGTGGTCCCCGTCCCCGCGGCAGGACGCCCAGGTCGATGTGTGCTCGCGCCCCGCCCCGCCCCGCCACTACAGAGGGTCGACCCGACGGCCGATAAGTGCTTTCAAGCCGCCCCTCCCCTCCGCACGGCCCCTGCACTGCACTGCGATGAGGGACTCAAGCAGGAGCAGAGCGTTGGTGACCTGACCTGATCTGACCTACCTGTTGTTGCGCAGAGGAGAGGGCCGGCCGGGCCGGGGCGGGGCGGGGCGGGGCGGGGCGGGGCGGGGCGGGGCGGGGCGGGGCGGGGCCGGGCGGACTGCGTTGCGGGCTCGGTTGCGGGAGACGCGTTTGAAGCCCGCAGCAGCCCGGCCCGGCACTACAGCACAACAGGTTGAGAGGTCCCGTCCCGCCCCGCCCCGCCCCGTCCCGTCCCGCCCCGCCCCGCCCCGCCCCGCCCCGGCTGTGTGCACAGCACATCTCACCGCAGCGCCTCGGCCAGGCGTCCCTTTGGGCCGGCGGGTCGGGCGAAGCAGACTGGGCTGATAACCATTCAAATGGACTGCCGCGGGCCTGCCTGCCCGCCTGCCTGCCTGCCTGCCTGCCTGCCTGCCTGCCTGCCTGCCTGCCTGCCTGCCTGCCTGCCTGCCTGCCTGCCTGCCTGCCTGTCCGCCCTGGCTAGCTGGCTGGCTGCCCGCGTGCCTGCCTGCGCAGTGCTGCACTGTTAAAATTCCCGATTTTACAGGAGGGACTACGGAAAAATCCGTTTTACTTGATAGCGGTACAGTCGGTACCTTGAAAATACGGTGATTTCCGTAGGTGGACCTGAATAGGTACGGAATGCCCCGTACCAAATTCCGTCTTGTGCGTTCAAACTTTTAAAAAAAGTCCAAACATGGACGTAAGGTATACGGACCGAATAGTATTTCTGAAATACGGGCACCTCGCGGTATCAAGACAGGGACGGACGCTCCGTAGCCTCTAAAAACGGACCAGACCTGGTAAAATATTAGCGATGAATTGCCGTGGAAATTTCTGACAGTGTGCGCGGTGCGCGTGACGCTAGCAGAGAGACGCAGAGACTTCGGGTGGCCCAAGAGACACTGTTAGCTCCTTACGAACAGCGGTGTTCGTATTACGAAGAATTTGGTTCGTAACGTACAAAGGATTTGAAGCAGCCATATTACAAACCACTTTTCTTCGTATTACGAAGACCTCTAGTTCGTACTACGAAGGAGCCTCGTTTGTACTACAAACCAGGCTCTTCGTAATACAAATAATTTGTTTGTATTACAGTGGCTCAGATTCTTTGTACGTTACGAAGAGCAGTTCTTCGTAAGAAACTTACAGTGGAAACACGATTTTGTTTTCGATTAAGTATTTTTCGCAAGCAATGCGCGAGAGTGAGAATAGCACCGTTTGCATTGGTCTGATCCACACCGAGCCGGGTCGGGGGCGGGGCGGGGGCGGGGCGGGGCGGGGCGGGGGCGGGGCGGGGAGGGGGGGGGGGCACATCCATTATGCATGTCGTGACGCCGACCTCCGTTTGACTGACGAGGCCCTGGGGACCCTTCGAGGCGAATCATTCTCCGGGAAAACATTGACGTATCAAAGTTGGAACAGCCACAGACTCCACGCGCGGGGCGGGCAGGGCGCAGGGAGGGGGGGGGGGGGGGGTAGACAAAGCTTTTTCGTGTTATCTGTCTTCTTGAGGAGACCTGTTGCCGTTTTCAATGTCCCTTGGCTCTTGTCGCCACCCTATTTCCACCGACTTATACAGCGAATTGTATTACTCCTTAAATACTATTTGAAATAATTGATCTCATACCCAAGTGAACTAAAGAGAGGCCCAATGACAAGGCGTGGCGTGCGAGAGCGTACAGCTGAGAGAACCCTGGCCAGCCCCCCCCCCCCTCCCCCACCCCCCGGGGCCTGGTCGCAGTGCCGCCAACTTGGCGAATTTCAAGTTATGCGCGTCTGAGGGCGTGCGACAGACCAATACGTCGTAAAGGACGGTTTGTGGCTGTGTTTGCTGTGCGGTCGCAGCGCAGTCTGGCAGTGAGTCGGCCCCGACTCCTTCCGACTGCAACCTGCCCTGCCACACACGAGACGGGCCTTTCACCGGGAGCGCGCGCGCACACACACACACACCTGCAGCAGGGGCGCCGCCGCCGCCCGCCCTCGCAGTTCCACTTAACGAGACGCCTTTTAAAACTCTTACTCTTAGAAACGTGTTACCAACGACACCTCACAGGTCTTTGTTGAGGTCGGCTGCCTCTTAGGAGACTCTCTTGAAGCGTACAAGAAGAGCTCATGCGCTCCTTTCCTCCTATCTAAATGGAAATGCATGGCGGGAAACGCATTGAAGCGTCTGAAACGAAACGTTATACGCCTCAAGAAGGGCAGGTCTTAAAGCGAAATTGTACGCTTGAAAAAAGCGCACAACTACGCTTTAGTTTTACCAGGGCATGGTTTTGGTCACAGTCCCCTAACGACTTTTCAAAGAACAGGCAGACCCATCCAGACCCCCTCCGCGGACACAGGGGCGACGCGCGAGCCTCCCCCTCCGCTAAGTGTACGCCGTGACTCGAGGGGACTACACTGTCTGGCGCGGCGCGCGGCGGCCTGGAGTCCCGCCCTTACGAAATAAACTTGAAAGTAACCGAGTCAAAAGTCCTTCACTCGCATCTCTGGTACCACAAGACTGCTGTGAGCGCTGGCGTGTCCAACAACACTGTAAACGCAGTGGCCGTTTTTAATGCCAAAATTTTGGCGCTCTCTAAAGAACGCCATTTTTTGGCCATTTTTAATGCCAATTTTTGGCATTCTCCGAAAAGAACGCCAATTTTTGGCGTCCAAAGGAGGAGCGCCAAATTTTGGCGTTAAAAATGGCCAAAACTTGGCGTTCTTTTGGAGGGAGGAGGCCACTGGTTTAACAGTGAAGACATGCTACAGTGGTGCTCCCAAGGGCAACGCTATTGCTATTAGCCTGGGCTATCCGCTATCTACTTGCAAGTGTTCAACAAGCGAAATGTGGCACGGGGCAGTTGAACACATGCAAGTGCATAAATGTTGAGTTAAACACTTACAAGTGTGCAACTGGCAAGGTCGACACTTGGAATTGCAAAAATACCGAGTTGTACACTTGGACGTGTAAGACTGGAAGTTGCACACATTCAAGTGTTCAACAGTTGCACACTTGGTTTAACAGTGTAGGTGCCAAAGGGAGTGTAGGGGGGGCAATTGGCCCTTTGCCCCCCCCCCCTCCTCCCCTAGATCCGCGCTTGGGCGCGAATACCTTTCGGCGCTGGGTGTGCACTTGGTCGTCAAATACCTCACAAACAAATAAAGCGTAACAAATAAAGTGTTATTTTTAGTCACATTAAGCAAACCAAAATGTTGCTTACGTTTGCATTCGCATGTGAAGGTGCTGCTGGTCGAGGGGTCGGCCGGCCGCGCCAGCAGGAAGCCCGTGCCACCCCACCCCCTCCCTGAACGCCACATTGAATTAAAATGTAGCAGGGCCGGGATAGCCGCCTGGGCCGGGCCGGGCCGGGCCGGGCCGCAGCCCCCTCCTCACCCTGCACCTGCCTCGCCCCTCTCCCCCGCCTGCCTGTCCTTAAAAGGCCGGCAGGAAAACACAAACGACCCTTCCTCTCGTGCTGGACACCCGGCACGCCCCGCCCCGCCCCGCCCCGCCCCTCTCGCACGCTCCGTGCCAACACTTGGGGCGTATAGTGTATGGCTGGCCTGGCCCAAACTCAGACCTACTTCCAAATGTATGTGTGCTTTGTCCAGGGGGAAAACAATGCAAGCGCACAGATTCAAACTTTCTGCTCTGACGTTATAGGGAAACGCACGTTAGGTCAGGCGACAATTTGGCGACCAACCACGACGCATATATTCATGTTATAACAGAAGTTTATGTAATGATTGAAAGTAAGGGTCATTTTAGGAATTATTTTTAAATTATACTCAACAAAAGTATTCTACTGGGCAGTGCAGGAAACCGGAACCCGACAATTATTGTCTCTTGTTTTTTTCTGTTCTTTTCGGGGGGGAAAAAAATTGACCTGTGAAAATGGGTCGGCAAAGGGGCCATAGTATCATTACGCAAGTAGGGCGGGGCGGCCTTGCTTTCTTGTCTGTCCGGTGTAGCGTTCTTTTCATTTGAGCGTGCAGCAGGCGATGCGTGGCGGCCCGCCCCGCCCCGCCCCGCCCCGCCACGCCACGCCCCGCCCCGCGCGCCCCGCCCTGTTCAGTGTCATTACCTTGCTTATTAAAAAGGTGGCCGCTGCACGGTCCCTAACCACCCGCCCACCCGGCCCTTCAGCTACAGGGGCGTCCTCTCTGTGTTTAACGCTTCTCAAACAACACCAAAAAAATATTTCCTCCCAAATACAGAAAAAAAAGAATAAGATAATGGAACCTTTAAAGACATACTTTAATTGGGATGAGTGTGAAATGAACACATTTAGCTTATTTTTTTTGTTAACGGAGACCCTACACTACACGATACAACACGACGGACAATCAGTTGAGATTCTACCTGTTAAGACAGCCCGGGCGGGCAGGTGCGGGGGGCCAGGCCCGCGTGATGACGATGACAGGGGGCGATACCGCGGCCCCAGCGCCCCCAGCGTCCCCAGCGGCCCCAGGCAGGGCCAACCCCACGGGGCCCCGTCCCACCCCGCCCCGCCCCGCCCCGCCGGTGAGACCCTACCTCACCCTGCCTGGCGCGCGAGTTAAGCCCTAAAACCCCTCCGGCCGCTGCTGGGATTCTGGTGGCGCTAGATGGGTCGGCGCGGCGCTCAGCACAGCGGTGCTGGCCTGCGCTGGCCGATGTCCTGGCCCAGGCCCTTTAATCATTGCGGGGTTGGCGCCGGGCTCGGCGGGCGGGCGGGGTGGGCTGCTGCAAATTGCGAAATTGTCATTTCGCAAAACCGTAACGTCATCATGTCGACGGACAAGCCGCATAGGACAGATTTTCTCTTCACTTTTTAATGCGAGTTAGGGATAACCTCGTACAAGCTGCAAACGCGTATCCACAAAATTGCGATGACATTCATATTGTTTTGTTTTTATTTTACTTTTCGGACCGCGAGAATGAAGCAAAGTCCCTCCCGTGCGCCGTGATTACACACATATCGGGCTGGCAAGAAGACGCAAGGCGCGGCGGGGCGGGGCGGGGCGGGGCGGGGCGGGGCGGGGCGGGGCGGGGCGGGGCGGGGCGGGGCGGGGCGGGGCGGGGCACATTAATATTCAGACAGCTCGCTCATGAATGGGGAATGAAGGGTCAGCAGCTCGCTCGCACATCTGCAATAATGCTTCACCTCCCTCTCGGTCTCGGTTCGGTCCTCAGCCGCCAGGGTGTTTCTCTCTCCGCCCCGCCCCGCCCCGTGCCACCCCGCCCGTGCCACCTCGCCCCGGTGCGAGGCGAGGCGAGGCGCGCATGTTTGGAATACTCGGCCCAGCAGGCTCCAAACACCGACACCAGCCCAGCCCGCACGAGTGGAGTGCCAACTATTACTGTAAATGCTAGTCTGTGGTTGTGCCTTTTCCGTGATTGTTTTCTCATGTTGTATCATTAACACACATTAGCACGTTTCAAAGCGAGGTTATGGTGTAACTTTCGAAATATCAGAATGAAGAAATGACATTTTTGCAGCTTGTGAGAAGCCACTACGCCGTCGCCTTAGAGAAAACAACGAACTATTTTCACGCGTTCCGCTCGTTCCTGTTGTTCAACCGCGCATCGACCCAAAACTGAGCCTCTATAGGGCTCTTCCCGTGCAGCCGTGCGCGAGGATGCGATACCATATCAGTACGCAGATTATCCGCAGGGAAGGAAGTCGAGAGGGAGGCAAGGCAGCCGTGCGTGTGGACTAAGCACACACAAGGTCGAGCGCAAGGTTGGGGGAGTAGAGGCGGGGCGGGGCGGGGCGGGGCGGGGCGGGGCGGGGCGGGGCGGGGCGGGGCAGGGCGCGGGGCGGTTCAAGGTATTGATGGAACTTGTTCCTCCACAAACCCCATCGTCATTCCCGTGGTCGGGGCGGGGCGGGGCGGGGCGGGGCGGTCCGGGCGGCATTGTGCAGCCGTCACCCTGGCTGATTGGGGCTGGGGGAGGGGGGACCAAATGCCCCCTCCCCCTCCCCTCCCCTCCCTTTCGCCTGCTCAGGCGCGCAGTGCGGGCTGCAGTCGCATGGAGAACGGCTGACGGACAGGCAACTGGCGCTCAGGCGGGCCGCAGTCGGTCACTGAGGAGTGAGAGAGACGGACATTTTCTTAATTGTCTAAAACGTTAACGGAGTGATTAAGACGTTTAAAAACTTCAACTCGTAGTTTTAGGGCACTAAAAGAATGCACAGCACGCAACTCCGATGAAAAAAAAAAGGTATATCTTGGTAGGTTGACATTAAGTACGTTTGCTGTACACTTGCTGTCTCTCTCGCCGAGTGCGGTACATCATATTTCTTAGTATTTTAACGTTCTTACTGGCCACACCCAGAAAATAGATGGTTGTAGCAGCCATGCCCGGGATAACCATACGAAATATGGTTAGGCCAACACTCTTATGGTCACATCTACAACAGGAATGCTTGGTCCTGCTAATTTTGTAGTTGGTACAACCATATGAGAGTCGCCTCAACCATAATTTGTATGGCTGTCCCTGGCCTACCATAATATGGTTGCTGCAAGTTTCTATTTCTCTGGGTGCATTTAGTTGATTTATGATTGTATACCGTACATCTTTGAACCTTTGAGATTATAACTGTAAAGACCCCGGACGTTCATAGGTCAAAGGACAAGGCTTCTGCGCCATCAAGAAGAGGACCGTGTCACGCAAGTTGCTTCTCCAGTAGAACTAGTCCTTCTCTATGCTGCAGTCAGGTCGAGCCAGTCGGTAGGACGCGAGAGGCCCGACGGCGACTAGCAGCCAACGCTGCTTAGAGACTCGCTCGATCGAGCGTGTGGGTGATCTATTTGGCTAACTGAGCATTGCGACAGCGGCCCCGGCCCCCTTGCTAAATACGGCGTCGGAGCGGTAAGTGCTGCCACCCCACCAGACACTGAAAGCGGTCTATTCAAGGGGGGCCTGCAGAAGTCAGTGAAGGGGGGATGGGCAAGGGGGAGTATCGCCCCCCGGTGATGCATAATCTATTCCCAATTTTCTAGGTGTACGTGGTTAGTTGGCTGGAAAATCCTTTGGCTGTCCATTCAGTCAGTCAGTCAGTCAGGCCGGGTTGTGACCGGCAGTGGGAGGCGGACGGGCCGGGCCGGGGGGCCGGGCCTCCCCTGTGAGCAGCTGCTCACTTCCTGTCACTCCTAACGACACGGAAGCCCCGGCCCGGCCCGGTCCTGCTGGAGCACGTGCTCTTCCACAGGGCAAAGGGACAACGGAGACGGACATTTATGTTCCGATGAAAAGATTTCCCCATGAAGAAAGCCTCTGACAGTTTAAGGCAGCCCACAAAAAAAAAATGACCTCAAGTAGAGATGAGTTTCGCCCCTTTTGCCCTCACGCACTGTAAACGCTGTGGCAACTTTTGATGCAATTATATTGGCATCCTTTTTTGAACGCCAAATTTTGGCGTCCTTCTAAAAGGATGCCGATTTTTGGCAATATTTAACGCCAAAAAATTGGCGTTCTTTAAAGAACGCCAAATTTTGGCCTTTTTTAACGCCCAAAATTGGCGTCCTTTAGAGAACGCCAATTTTTTGGCGTTAAAAAATGCCAAAAATCGGCATCCTTTTAGAAGGACGCCAAAATTTGGCGTTCAAAAAAGGACGCCAATATTTTGGCATCAAAAGTTGCCACAGCGTTTACAGTGCGGTGTTGCAATGTATGCACACTCTAAACTTCTTACAAAGAATTTTTTTGTATAATACAAAGAATTCTGTGCAACCGTAATATACAAAAATTTTTGCTTTGTATTACAAAAATTTTTCTTTGTATTACAAAGATTTTTCTTTGTATTACAAAGATTTTTCTTTGTATTACAAAGAAAATTTGGCTTTGTATTACGGTTGCACAGAATTCTTTGTAATACAAGAATTTTCTTTGTAAGAAGTTAAGAGTGCACACTTGGTTTAACAGAGATGGAGCTCCGCCTCCAGCCACAGCCCAGCGGCCGCACAGCACAGCACAGCTCGCGCCGCGTGTCTCGCATCCTCCCCCCCCCCCCCCCCCCCCCCTCTCCTTCCCTTTGCAGCACCGGGCCAACCACAACCCAATAACTCGACAAAGTTTGTGCGATGAAACGAATCGAATCGGAATCACTTGAGCCTGGCCGGACGGGACGCCCCGCCCCGCCCCGCCCCGCCACGCCCCGCCCCGCCACGCCCCGCCCCGCCACGCCCCGCCCCACCCCGCCCCCGCCACGCCCATCACGACGCGGCTGATAGGCGCTGCCCGCCGTCTTAATCAGCGGCAACTGCAGGGGAAGGAGAGGCATTCACGGCCGTTCAACTACTGGGAAACGCGATTTTGTTTCGCTAAATGGTGGTGGTGGGGAGGTTGGAACTGTGGCGGGGCGGGAGACCTCCCCCCCACCCCCTGTAGTCACTCCGCCGCGGCTCGCTACAACAACTCTGCCCTGAGCCCCGCCCCGCCCCGCCCCGCCCCGCCCCGCCCCGCCCCACCCCACTCCGCCCCGCCCCGCCCCGCTGTTGCGTGCGCCCTTGTGTACTTTCACTGGAAACTTGGACGTGTCGATTGTTTATGCAAAAGAGACGGTGTAAAGTTTTGCTCGCGGAGACGAGAGGGGCGCCGCCCCGCTAGACTAAGCTGGTCGCGCAAAAATAACGCCGTCAAACAGGCGGCCGTTCTCTCTCTCTCTCTCTCTCTCTCTCTCTCTCTCTCTCTCTCTCTCTCTCTCTCTCCCTCTCTCCCCCCCCCCTCCCTCCCTAGTTTATAACGGCTGTTTACTCTTCCTTTAAAAATAAAACAGGTCTTTATGCATTCGTACTCGCCATACGCCATACGAGATGCAAATGGGTGGGCGGGAATACTACCGGTAGAAGCGGCATTTGTTGGATTTCTGCCGAGTGCGCCTAGATTTGTTTTCTTTTTACACTTTTCATTCCCCCCCCCCCTCTCTCTCTCTCTCTCTCTCCTCTCTCTCTCTCTCTCTCTCTCGCGCGCGCGCGCACTACTCCTACCCCTCCGGCCCTCTCCCTCTGTAATGGCGCCCTTGCGTCAATAGTGAGTTATGCTCACCTCCAGATATATTGGGCTGCAAGGAACACGCGCCCCTCTTCTCATCGTCGTGCTGTTTCACTCATGTGCCGCTGTGAGAGACTCTGCCCCCCTCTCTCCCCTCTCTCCCTCTCTCTCTCTCTCTCTCTCTCTCTCTCTCTCTCGCCCTCTCTCTCTCCCTCTCTCCTCTCTCTCCCTCTCTCTCTCTCTCTCTCTCTCTCTCTCTCTCTCTTTCTTTCTCTCTCTCCCTCTCTCTCTCTCTCTCTCTCTCTCTCTCCCTCCCTCCCTCTCTCAGAGTGACGCTCCCCCCACTCCGCAAGTTGAACTGACCCCGCTCCCTCCCTGCACTACGCTACGCGCGGCCCCGCCCCGCCCCGCCCCGCCCCGCCCCGCCCCGCCCCGCCCCTCCACGCCACACGGCGCGACAATTCTACAATTCAAAACGGCCAGATAACATTCACAAACAGTGCGGCGGCAAAATCAAAACTAACAAACGCAATAAAGGCGGGCCGGGCGGGACCAGCCGTCTGCATCCAAATATCATGTCGTGTTTCGCACGGTGCTCTGCGGGGGCGCGGCGCGCCTCCGCCACGTGGCCGCCGCCCCACCCCGGCCCACCCCGCCCCGCCCCGCCCCGCCCCACCCCGCCCCGCCCCGCCCCGCCCCGCCCCGCCCCTCCGCGCCGCGTAACGTCTGCTGTACTACGCCACAGACTGTGTCACTAAAAAAGGGGTGGTGCGGGATAATGAGGGCGTGTCGGAGGGCGCGGGGAGAGTTATGTGAGCGGGGAGGGGAGGGGAGTGCGTTACACACACCACCAACTTAACGCTGAGTACGCTGGGCCTTTTTTTGCGTTACACGTTATGCGTATACCGTAACTAAATATTCATTGCCTTACGTTACGTTTTATGGAATTTGAAGCGGAACCTGTGCGAACTGAAATGTAACCTTACCGTAATTTTTTTTGTTACATTCGCACTATCTCCGCTGCTACACTGCAAATCCTCGAATCCAGATTCTCGCCCGAAAAGGGAAAGGACACTTTACCTTGCTTATTTTGGGTGAGAATTTTAAACCTCACTCTATTTGAGTGAGATATTTTAGGCCTCGCTCTATATGAGTAAGGATTTCTTAGTCTCACTTTATTTAAGCAAGAATTCTCACTTTATTCGGGCGAGATCACAAAATATCACCATTTCTCTCAAATAGAGTGAGGAAAATTTTACTCTCAGAGAGTAATAAAATGTCTCAAATTCCGCTCGTATAGGGCGAGAATCAGGATTCGTTCATTTTCAGTGTATGAAAGAATTTACAAAATATTGGGCGGTGATGATTCTATATGGAAAGGATAAAGGAAGCCCTTTATTAAAATACTTCGATTTACGACTCTCGTCACACTGGTAATACCGTAACGTAAACGCATAAGGTATGGACGAAAACGATGCTATCTGTAACTGTAACCGTAACGCCTAACAAGTAGCTTCCTGCCGCCCGCCGCCCGCCCGGGCCGGGGAGCTGGGCTGGACTGGACTAGGGGCGTGACTCTGCGGGCCACGAGAATTATGACGCGACCCTCACCTTGTCACCCGCAGCCCCGCCCCGCCCCGCGCCTGCACACACACACACACACACACACACACACACACACACACACACACACACACACACACACACACGCCGCGCCATGTTTTCTTGCGGCCCCGCCAGCAGGCCTGCCAACACGGTCGCGACACCACGCTGCATGAATGCGAAAGTAGTCCTGCCTTATGCGCTCCGCTCTGCGCTGGAGGAGATCGCACTCTTAAATGGAGTGGCACGGGCGAGCAGCAGCGGGGGCGGGCGGGGCGGGGCGGGGCGGGGCACGCCTCCTGCAACCGCCCTACACTGTGAAAAATAGTTGTAGGTTTAAGGGAAAATTTTCCACGAAGTGCCGTTAAATTTTACAATTGTAAAATTACAATTGCTAGTCGTAAAATTACAAGCACTACATATCGCTTTAAAATTCATTTACGAGCAAAATAGGTCCGTCGTAAAATTACAACATATTTCATAAATCGTAATTTACAAAATTTATCGTAAATCTACACTGTTCAAAATACCGTAGGACGTTACGGTACGCCTACGGTCCGTACCGTATTTTTCGTGTACGGTCAGACCGTAACGTATCCTTACGGTGCGGACTGTACCTCATTGAGTATGGAAAGTTCTCCATTGAACTTCCCAAACAGATTTGTAGGCTACGGAGCGTACCGTAAGATTTAGACTGTAGTCAAAAATTACGGTCCAGGACCAGGTAACAAATTAACGGCCCGCACCGTAGGCATTTACTGTGGTATTTTTCAACAGTGTACAAAGATATTTTTCACAGTGTAGGCGGTGAGGCGGGGTGCTCTGGCACCTCACCTCCACCCCACCCCGCCCCACTGCTGACGCGGGCCATACCCAATAAAGAGGTTCACGTTGCACTTACGCGTCGCTGTGACGAAGCAGCCTGGCCATCACGGCATGATGTTCGCAGACCACCCCTGGTGTGTAAAATCTAACAGGTTGCAGCTTTGAGGTGCTGGTTGAGGTTGCTTTCTGTTAGTCTGTACAGCGGTATACAGCGTCCTGACTGCACAGTATACTGCCTAAAAGTTTCTAAACATGTTATCTTTAAAACATGTCACTTTAGAGGTGCGGTGTTTACAACTCATTTACTTATCTTAGGGTGTACTTATAAATACCCTAAAAATGTTTTATCATCTCTTTAATCACTTCTTGACTTTGACTGAACTCGAAGTGCATTCGGACTATGTTCCACAAAGAAATTTTTTTTCACCCGCGTACAAGTCTGGCGTCAGCAGTGTTCGAGCCCGGCAGACAGTCGTTTCGTTAGCATAAGGAGGCCGAGGGGGAGGGGAGGGGGGTCTGCGATACGCTACGGGTGGGCAGGCCAGCAGGAGGAAGAGGGGCGCAGCTCGGGCGCGGCCGTGCCATATTGCTGGCCTGTGTATGGCGCGGCATGGCATGCCCGCCCGAGATGACATCACTACAACCAGCCAGAATACACGTCTGTGACCAGTCATTCACGTCCAGTCACTTCCAGTCACGTACAGTCACTACCAGTCACGTACAGTCAAGGGGACTTAAGGCAAACTAGTGACGAATGGCCCTGAAAAACTTCCTGGAAGTATGAAAATCGTGGAATATCTCGTGCTTTATATCCTGCTTGAAAACTCTCTACCATATACCCAGGCTTTCATCTTGTCAAATCCAGCCACACTGTAAAATCCTTACGATTTTAATTCTTCGTAACGTTGCGAAGCATTTGGCTGCTTCGCAAGGCTTCGTAATACAAAGCATTTTCTTCGCAAGCCCTGCCTTGCGAAGAAATTTGTTGGTACACTACGAAGAAAATGCTTCGTAATACGAAGCAGCCGAATGCTTCGCAGCTTACACGCTAAATTTTTATGAACTTCTGTGTGCATGCTGCTGTTGCGCATAATTTCAATGCATAACTATGCATAATTTTGTTAGTAATTATGAACAATTTGACTCATTTGTTTGTAATTATGAACAAAATTTATACGGAAGAACAGCATGTACGTAGAAGTGCATAACTATGTATGATTGAGTTAAAAAAATGTTCATAAGAATTTAGCGTGTACGAACCCTTCCGAACACAATTTCTTGGCAAGGTTTTCACAGTGCATTGTTCAGTCATTTCTAGTCTTTTGACTTGCAGTCAGTGTACCCCCGTCTCTGTAATGAGCCCCCCCCCTCCCCCCCACCTCAGCCCCGCTCAGCCCCGCGCCACAAACCTCATTGGGGTCCAGCGTGTGCTGCATTCGACCCTCCTGACCAATATTTATCCTACATTTGTTATGTGTTGCAGGTGAGCAGTACACACGGGGCGGCGCAGCGCGAGGCTGCTGGCGAATAGTGAGTGAGTGGAAGGGGGGCAGACAAGCAGCGAGACTCTAGTGCAGAGGGATCAGCACCGCCACAGTCCCGAGGGCGAGGCCCCGCGAGTCCACACCCCACTCGGACCAGACTCGAGGAGAAGGGTTGGAGTAGTTTCAAGCCCGTAAAGTCTATAACGGAAACCTGGATGAAATATTTTCGCCCATGTGCATAGTCTAGTCACGGCGACTCGGTTCCACAGAGTAGGAAAAAAACAGCCGATATCATCTGTCCTGCGCCGTGGGCCTGCAGCTCTTAAAGCAAGTTTTAATTTGGAAACTTTCTGCTGGGAGGGAAGGCATGGCGCCTCGGATACGAGGAGTGTAAGGGAGCGAACAAGGAGAGAGAGAGAGAGAGAGAGAGAGAGAGAGAGAGAGAGAGAGAGAGAGAGAGAGAGAGAGAGAGAGAGAGAGAGACGCAAAGGGGTTGGAGGAGGAGGGAGAGAGGGGGGAAGGGTGCCAGACGATCTACGATGCAGCAACCATCGAAATGCAAGCGGGAACCAAGCAGTAGAAGTCGAGTTTAAGCACAGGGCAGGGCGAGCGTCACAAGCACATGTTTTCAAAACTTTCTGGCTCCGTTCCGTTGACACAACTTTTGACGTAAGGGACTCGAAACGAAGCGGAGTGAGAGCAAGCATCCACAACCCCACGGAATAAATGTCATTGGTATCGAGTGTCGTCCAAACTCAAGTTCGTCGGTAAAAACACGTGTGTGACTGCCTGTTTTAAAACGATATATCATTAATTGCTAACAAATGAATGCAACATAAAGAAAAAAACAAGAAAAAGAAAAAAAAAACTGGATCTGCAGTAATTCTTTGTTCGCAAAGTATATAGCAGTGTGAAACTTGACGCGGAGAGATCTTGATACTTTTTCGTGACTCGGCAGTTTGAATGTTCCCTGGACACCCGAGCGATCCGCGCCAACAAAGGCGCGGCTGCACAGACCCAGGCGCGGAGGAGGGGGGGGGGGCACCGCGAGAGAAAAGCGCGCGAGAGGGCGGAGCGGAGCCTGGGCGCAGAGGGGGGGGGGGAGGAGAACCGAGATTCTACTATGTCTCGCTGCATGATTTATTTGCTCTAGATGCGCTGCCATTTGGGAAGGAAATAGTTTGAGCGCGTCGAGCGCTGCGCTCCCGGCAGCGGCACCGCTCCCGTATGAAGAACGCCCGCGGCGGGGCGGGGCGGGGCGTGGCGTGGCGGGGCGGGGCGGGGCGGGGCGTGGCGGGGCGGGCCGGCGCACATGTACGCGGAGAGTTTTCCTGCTACTGCGACCTGCGACCCCTCACCCCGCTTTTCCAACCCGTATGGGTGACATAGAAAAAAATTTGTCATATTTTTGACGCTTGCCAAAATTACGCCAAACATAGGACAAACTCACTGGAAACACAAAGGTAGGACATAACACCCTTTTAGGGGTGCTACTCGTAAAAGTGCCTTTACCAAGGCATTATTCAAACAGCACCCCTACAGAGGCACTAATTTGACCGAAAGGTGCTATATGCATGCCTTTGGACACAATCGCGCCTTTCTAAAGGCACTAGAGAATAGCACCTTTTAAAGGCATTAGGTCACACCTTTGTTTTTCCAGTGCTGCCAAAAATACGACAAAGAAACGAGAAAGGGACGGGAATCCGGTTTGCCCTAGTTTTGTCGTTTGTTTGACGTATACGTATACGGCATAAATATATTTATGCCGGTAAAACCGACATATTCCACGGCAAAAAAGAAAAAAAAACGTCAAAATACGACAAAGCTACACTCGAAATGCGAAAGAACAATCTTGTTCCCCGGTTAGGAACATTTTCGTGCACATCTAGACTGGATGCAAAATTGTTCCTAAAGTGAGACAAATTGTGTACAACTTTACACAACTTGTCCAGTTTTCGGAACGAATTTGCATCCAGTCTCGATGTGCACGTTCCTAATCGGGGAACAAGATTGTTCTTTCGCATTTAGAGTGTACTCCTTAGTCTGCCATACGCGACCTCGCCCCGCCGCCCCCGCTGAATCGAGTGGATTAGCGCCCCAATGGAGACGCACGCGCGTCTGCCGAGGCGTCTGCGGGTGCGGGCCGCTCCTATTCCCTCCAATCACGACTCGCCAAAGGGTCCCGCGGGGCGGGGCGGGTCGGGTGGGGCGGGGTGGGGTGGGGTGGGGCGGGGCGGGCTGAGCACCACTTCCACACCCCATGACTCATGGCGTTCCGCGACCAGCCACCAGCCGCCGAAATGGGGCTCGGAAGCGGACCTAGCCCGGGGCCGGGCCGGGGCGGGGAGCCGGAGGGGAGGGGAGGGGAGGGGAGGAGAGGGGGGAGTGGAGGGGCAGGGGCAGGGGCAGGGGCAGGGGCAGGGACGGGACTGGACAGGAGATTCCCCAGATGACTGTCGGTGACAAATGCCCGGCGGACCGCGGCAAAGACGGACGAGCTTTTCCCGTGGAAAATGAGGGGCGGCGGGCCGGGCGCGTCGGTGTGAAATCCCAGCCGCCCAGCCGCGCACTGTCACCAGGAGTCAAGGTGCTGGGCCACGCTGGGGTCGGGGCTGCCATCGCTTTAAAAGCAGGGCTCTCGTTCCAGAGGTTATTGCTTCCAAAGAGGCGTTACAATTTTACTTACGCATGCGCGAAAATTGACCTTCGTTTAGCAGCGTGCTAAGCAAAACGGCTCTGGCTAAAGGCAAAACTGCGCGGTAGCATTACCGTTCATTTTTGCTATGGCTACTAAAATCGCGGCGTTCCCGCTGGTGAACTTTCACCTCCCACCTGATTTAATCAAGCGGACCCAGCTGTCTGTTGTGCGCTGCGGGGCGGGCCTCATCAATGAAACTGCAGCACCACGACGAAAGCATGCGCGGTGAAGTTGTATGAGGTGAACGTGGGCGGGGCGGGGCGGGGCGGGGCGCGGCGGGGTGCGGCGGGCAGCACCTCGCTATCGAATGGTAAATTACATTACAGTGCGGGGTGGAGCGGGGCGGGGCGGGGCGCGCGTGAAGCGCCTCACCTCTGCTGCGGGGGATGAGCGGAAACAAAGTTCCTTCTGTGAATAGCGCCGCGGTGGCGCGGCAGCCAGTCGTTATGGCGGCGGGGTGCGGCGGGGTGCGGCGGGGCGCGGCGGGGCGCGGCGGGGCGCGGCGGGGCGGGGCGCGGCGGGACACTCGCCAGCACAGCCCGGAGTCTAATCTTACCTTTACGATCGTACACTGCGAATGGATGCGAGGGGTGCCCATGCCCATGCCCAGCTCTCAGGTAATCAGGTTTACACAGAGTTGGTAGTCCCTGGTAATCCTTGTTTAATCCCCGGTTATCGTAGGTAATCTTTGGATATCGCAGGTACTCACCATTGTTGGGTAGTCTGGTGTGCGCTGCGCCCCTGCGGTGGCCCCTCCCCACCAGCCTTGGACCAGGACCGGGAAGCAGGCGCCACACTGTAAAAAAACAAAGTCAATGAGAACCGTACAAGCCGTTACTATACAGTCATATGCCCTAATTTCGGACTAGTGCCCTAACTTCGGACAATTTACAACTAGGAGTACGTGCGGCAGGCACGTAGTTGCTGAGCGAAGTCAGTGTTAAAACAAAAGGACGGTTTCAACCTTTCCGCCGTGTAGATAGGCAACCTACATGATGCCCGTCAGCTTTAAGTAACTGAGGATTTCGGAGGGGGGGGGGGGGAGAAGGGCAGGAGAGGTGGTGGAGGGACAACAGGCCAACAATTACCGTTCGTACTCAACCGAGAGAAGGGAGCATTCCCTCTCAGATATCCTGAAGTAGAACTGGAAAGTCCCGGACACCCAATGTGATTGACACCAGAGGTGCAGGTCACCGTGGCCTCCAAAGTGCGGTTGTCCTGTGCGGTGACCTCGTGCCCCTCCTGTGCCCGACGGGGGGAAGGCGCCATAGACGCGGGACGGTGACACCCTTCCCGAATCCAGAACGACATTATGTGTGTGACGCCGTTGTGGCAGGAGCATGCTGAGCATCCCCTCTGAGCTGTCCCCAGGTCGAAAGTCTCGGACACCCTATGGGGTCGACGCCAGAGGCGCAGTGGCCTCCAAAATGTGGTTATCCTGCGCGGGGACCTAGAACACACTTCCATAACCTCCCCACTAACCCACCTCCCCTCCACTTTTCCCCTCCCCACCCGGAGGTAAGATAAGTGCCAATAAGTATCATTTACATGATAAGTATAAGAATGCAACTGCATGATATGCTGTCCGCATCCCCGCCCCCCTCCTCCTTCCTATCCTTCTGACACAAGTTTGCCTTCACACCAACTTACTAGTATCAATGGTAAGCCAAGCATTGGGTCACTAAAACTTGATTTAAAAAGACATAGTAATGAATGTTGTTACAGAGGCCACTAACTTTAAATGCAATTAAGACATTCACAATGACTCACAACCTCTAAATGATGAGGCGAATCTATTTTGAAATGATTTATAGCTATTTGAAATAGAATTGAAACACTCCAAAACCTCTGTAGCATTTTAATGATTATATGACTTTGTTTTGATAATATTTCAGTGGTTTAGAAACACTGATTTAGTGTAAACACTCTCAGCATAATTGTTAAATTACAAGTACCGTTTCTCACCTAAATCCAATCTACCGTATCGCCCCTTGTGTTTGTGGGAGTCAAATTTCTATAAACTAAACATTTTTTAGAAACAAATTTACTCTGTATCATTAATTTTATAGAGCAGCTTTCCTCTCATTCAAATTCATAGTCAAAAAGGATTAAGCAGTGTGTTTGCTTTAATACATAAGATAACTTGATCAGAAATAATATCACTGGGAAGAACAGCAAAGGTTCGGAACAAAATCCTACTTAATTTATCTGAATAATACCCATACTATTTACTTTTTCTAGTTGGGTTAAAAGGTTATAAGATTTTAATGTACTTTCACCACACTTTTATGTGTCTTCTTTAGTAGAATGAGACTCCAAATGTTCCAATTTAATATTTATAAATTAATTACCTTTTTTTATAACAAATGTCTCTTATCTCATGTCTAAGAGGGGCACAGTTCTACTACAGCATCAATATGGTATTGGGGAAACCGTTTGGCTGCTAATTTGTGGCGGCTATCAATAAGAAATCACAACACTTGGGTACCGAGAAAAGGTTACAAACAAAATTTAAGCAAATATAAGGAAATAATTTCACAGTTAGTAACTCTCACTTGTCAGATCAAGATGTTATGTGATTTTAATACTCAAACCAAACTCTGCTGTCTCCCAGATAGAACTGTGTGTACTCTACTGTAAACAACATTGTTTATGTTGTTAGGTTATGTCACTCACCCAAATAATAAGTTCAGAAGTAAGTAGAAGCGATCCTGGCTGTCATTTCAGCAATCCTTGACGTTCATTTCATAAATCCGGTACAATCAGAGGTATTTTTGATAAGAACTTGAGGCACTTACCCTCCCTACCCCACCCCTCGGACGTGAACACACGACAAATCACTCGTACACACACTTCTACAAAATGACTACACTTGAAACTTCGTGAGACGACAACCACCACTCTAAAAACTATTTGAGACAGCATATTTCGTCGAACTGACACTTAAATTTCTAATTTTGTTGTTGTAAACAATCGAGGTGGACACCGGGCTTGGCTGGGCCGTCGTGACGTAGTTCGCACACTGCCGCTAGGTGGCGCTTCCACTCAATTCCTATCGTTGCCAACCTCTCCGGAGTGAAGTTTACATTAAACGTTTCAATATTTCAAACTCCATTTAGAGGAAAAGTCTGGAGAAATATTATAGCGCCGAAATTAGTAGATTACGTAACACTACAGCTTTTAACGATTACTTCTATAGTTTAAGAGGAGAACCGGCTAACACGAACAGACAGACAGACAGACTCACGACCAAGTACACTTCCGATCCCCTGCAGGAGTAAGCTTCGCTTCGCTCAGCGAAAAACAAAGTCAATGAGAACCGTACAAGCCGTTACTGTACTTGAAAATAACAGTCAGACACTGTACATTTAGCTCGTTATACCCTAAAATTCACAGAAAAATTTTAACAGTTTTGTAGCTTACAGTAACATTCACGGTAGCTTACGATGAAAATTCACTGTAAGCTACAGTGCTGCAGTGTTCACTGTAGCTTACAGTGAAAATCACCGTAAGATTTTGAGAGTGCACATTCCGCTTCCCCTCCTCATATTTGAGGGCCCAGCCATACCTTACCTTGAGCGGAGCTCCGCCGTACCTCGCCACGGCCATGAACCTCAGCACCGCAGCACACTACCCGCCGCGACACTCGCGCCCAGCCCAGCCTCAGCCCCGCAGGCCGCAGGTCAGAGCAGGTGAGAGTGAGAGGGAGCTCTGTTCTAGTTCGAACATCTCACTCTCACCTGTCGTTTTCGGACGCATACGAGCATCTGAGCTCGCTCTGTTCGTTGCTCTTCCGCAGGCCCGCCCCGCAGGCCCGCCCCGCAGGCCCGCCCCGCAGGCCCGCCCCGCAGGCCCGCCCCGCAGGCCCGCCCCGCAGGCCCGCCCCGCAGGCCCGCCCCGCAGGCCCGCCCCGCAGGCCCGCCCCGCAGGCCCGCCCCGCAGGCCCGCCCCGCAGGCCCGCGCGGAGCGGCGCCATCCAGTGCAGCCCGCCTGGCCTGGGGGAGGCACGGCTGTGGTCAAGGGCCAGGGTTACATTCACCCTCTGAAACGACACGAAATTGGAACGCTTTACACGAGAAGCAGACGCGTGTTTCAAAAGGAGGGTTTCAGCAATGCGGCCAAGCCTTGCAATATGTGAGTTGGTTATAGCGGTCGGGTTGGGTCGGGCCGGGCCGGGCGGGGCCCCGCCCGCTCTCTTAAAACACACTCCCGTTCCCAGAAGCGAGCGCGGCGGCCGTGAGTGGGAGGGGGAGCGAGGGAGAGAGAAGAGGGGGAAGTAAATGAGAGAGAGATAAAGGGAAATAGAGGAGAGAAGGAGGGGGGGGGGGGAGAGGCGGGACACGAGGTGAAAGCGTCAGGTTTCATTTGCTGAGCACTCAGCGAGGCCCTGCCCTGCCCTGCCCTGCGCGCCCTGCCCTGCGCGTCCCCGCCGGACAGCACACCGCACCCCGCCGCGCCGCGCCCCGCCCCGCCACGCCCCGCCGTGCCGCGCCCCGCCACGCCGAGCCCCTTTCGACCCTCTTACCACCAGGCCACTGCGGTATCACCCTTTATACACTACTGACTACAAAAATGTAGATTAAAAGTATAACATTCACAAAACATTTTAAAACAATCGCGTTTTAATCTTTACAGAGTTGAAACAGAAACAAGCTGTAAGTAGTAATACAAGTGCGGTAAAACAAGCGGAGTAAGACCATGGCGCTCCTGCAAACACCACAACTTTGAGCGCTGGCCTGTTCTCTAGGCCGGCTCAGCCCCGCCCCGCCCAGGCAGGCGCCTCTGCCCGCCCCGCCCCGCTCCGCCCCGCTCCGCCCCGCCCCGCCCCGCCCCGCGCGTATACCGAAGGCCTGCGAGCGTCAACCGACCGAAAAACAAATTAGTTGCTCTCGGTGCAAAACTGAGAATATAACGGATCGGTCGGAGTTTGCGCCGCGCTATGCTATGGCCTCGTGTCCATGGAGACTCGCTGTCTGCATATTCATGAATACTGTACTCCAGGGCGGGGCTGGTAATTGCCACCAAAAAGCGCCCCGCCCCGCCCCGCCCCGCGCCAAGGCCGCCTGCTCCGAGCCGAACGCCCCGCCCCGCCCCGCTCCGCGCTCCGCCCCGGGCAGGGCAGGGCAGGGCAGGGCAAGGGCCTGCGGGCCGGCAGTGCAGTCGCCGAGCCCCGCCCCGCCCCGCCCCGCCAGACACATGCTACCCGCCCAGCGCGCTAGGGGCCCAGAGCGTAATCGGACGTGTTATGTTCACATTCACTCGAATATTCATTGCCATTTAGATGGGTTCTTGGCGCCGAGAACGCGACGGGCGGGGCGGGGCGGGGCGGCGGGTGAGAACGCGCCTCAATATGAATACAAACCAGTCAGTCTCAGGCCCGCCCCGCCCCGCCCCGCCCCGCCCCGCCTGCGGTGGCTTTAGTGTCGCAGCCGGCGCATTGTGGCGGCCAGGCCCGGCCCGGCCCGGCCCGGCAGGTGCGCCGCACAGTGGGAACACCTGTGGAATTGACGCCGCCAGGCCATCTCTGCTGCGCCTCAACCCACCTCACCCCGCCCCGCCTCACCCCGCCTCACCCCGCCCCGCCGCGCCCCGCCCCCTTACCCAGCTGTGTTTCGCAGAACACGTAACCGTGTGCGGGTTGCCTACCCGCTCAGTCGTGAGGCGCCGTGGCTAGGAAGACCCGCAATACTGTTTCCCTGACACGCCCGTTACTCATACACTCACTGTGAAAAGTATGTCTGTAAGTTTACGACTTTTTTCGTAATTTGTGATTTACAAATGGTGTTCTAAATTTACAATCGAAATCGTAAATTTACGAACGCTTATTTGTGTTCGTTTAAGAATTACAAGTCGATACCAAGTGTCCTTAAAATTTTGTAATTTTACAATTTGACATCGTAACTTTACGACATTTCTTATGGAAAATTTTCCCGTAACTCTTACGAATATTTCTCACAGTGCTTAAGTCGAATATAGCAGACTTTCTTTAGGCTTCAAGGTTACCATACGTTACAAAGAATGAGTTTCAACAAAAGTAAAATGAGGCACACTATTAAAATGTGTTTCAACCGCCCAAATGCGCGCGCACTAACAAACAAACACATACAATCCCATTATTGGCACCGCTCGCGCTCCTGCCAAACGCAAGACAGAAACAAACCAAAACAAATATTCGGGCCACGCTGAGCCAATTTTTCAGATCTTGTGTGGAGATAGTCTTCATTGGCATTCTATTTGACCAAGCAGCCAGCCTCGCACCGCCACCGTCGCGATATCAAGATGCTGCCGGCGCGATATTGCCAATTCGATATCGGTGTGACGCAGCAGGGCGCGGCGGGGAGTGCACTGTTAAAAATGTTTTGAAATTTCAAAACAAAATCGTACTGAAATTTCAAAACTGTCATGAAATTTCAGTATCGTCACGATATTTCATTACAGTTTTGAAATGTCGTAACAACTTCCTGAAGTTTCAGAACAGTCTAATGAAATTTCAAAACTATAATGAAAATTCAATCACGTTTCATGATAAGTCAAAAACCTGCAATTAATTTTCAAAGCAGTCGTGACACGGTTATTAAAATTCAAAACACCTTTAAAACAGGATACCTTTCTCATAAAATTCCATTGCTGTGTATTTCCGGTGTCGGTTGCGTTCGCAGCTATGTCACATGTTCAAACCCTTGCAAACAGTCATAAGGTGGCTCAATTTTTGGACTACGGAAACTGCTTTGCATGTCCACACGGACAGCCCAAATCATGCGCTTCGTTGATCTATTCCCTAGTTTGCGAGTGATGCGAGATGGGCCCCCGCCCAGGTGACAGAGGAGTGGGGTATTTCCCTTCCTGGAATTGCGCCGGCCGGCGCGCTGGGATAGCCCCTAGCGGAGGGGAGCCTGGGGGTACCCCGGGTCCCAGGTGCCCGCTCCGCCTGCGACCCGGAGTCACCGGCTACCTGATCACTCGCTTGCACTCGCCTCTCGCCTTCGCCTTCGCCTCGCCTCAGGAGGAGGTCAGTCTGACGGTGGCTGCCGTGGTGCGCGGACGTGCAACGCAGAACACAACAGGACCATGCTCAACTTTTGCACTGTGAATAACTTGCGAAGAAATTGTGTTCGTAAGCGTTCGTAAGCTGCGAAGCATTCGGCTGCTTCGTATTACGAAGCATTTTCTTCGTATGTACAAACAAATTTCTTCGCAAGGCCAGGGCTTGCGAAGAAAATGCTTTGTATTACGAAGCATTGCGAAGCAGCTAAATGCTTCGCAACGTTACGAAGAATTTTCTTCGTAAGGATTTTACAGTGTGCAACTTTTGCGACTAGGCGTTATGCTGAGCTCGTGCGTGCAGGTCAAGTTAGCACAGCTCAGGTGGTATCACGTCTGTGTGGAGGACGTATTGGGGATCGGGGCGCCGCCACGGACTGCCGCAGCTTCCTTCCTGCTGAGTGAACCTCCCGACTTTTGATCCTGTTCGGCGGCACCGTGGCGAAGCAGCTTCTATCCTTCAGAATCAGGATGGCGCCGGGGGCGAGCGGGCGGCAGCTAGTATTTTTGTATACAAAAATTATTGCCTCATAGCTTTATCTCAATAAATGCATATTTTACAACCCTCTAGTGAATTTTCAATACTGCAGAATGCTAGAAATTTGATTTGAAAATTCATAGCCAGAACACAACGTTTATTTAATATTTTCTGTTAAAACTTCAGATTAATTATTTTGAATCTTCACAACACTGAATCATGATATTTCATTACAAGTTTTGAAAAATAAGCGCAGATTTGTACTGCAGTTTCATTAAAATCTTTTGAAGTTTCATTACACATATTTTCAAATTTCAAAACTCTGTGTTATGAAATTTCATTACATTTTCTTGGTCATGAAATTTCAAAACAAAAAAGTGATTCAAATTACATTAACTTTTAATGAAATTTCAGCATGATTTTTCTAACAGTGTGGTGGCCGGAGCGTGACGGGGCGGGGCGGGGCGGGGCGTGGCGGGGCGGGGCGGGGGTGTGGCGGGGCGGGGCGGGGCGGGGCGCCAGAAACAAGGGGGCGCTGCAGATTAATTCAATGTAAACACGGGCGGCCTATCAGACCGTCCTTTATTGGTTTTATTCCAACACGACTATGGCGCAGAGGCCGGACGGGCCGGGGCGGGGTGGGGCGGGCGGGGCGGGGCGGGGTGGGGCGGGGCGGGGCGGGGCGCCCCAGACCAGCCGAAGGCGCGCTACAAATCTACAAATATCAAAAACGATTCCAGCGGCACCGGGGAGTCCAAACCTAGTGACGGGCCTAAACCCAACGCTTAACTTAAAATTGCATTATTACTTTGCCCTTGACAACGTCTAAACAGTAACCTTTTCTTTCCAAAAAGAGAGAAAATAGCGGAGGAAAACACAATAAAGTACCTGTTACCATAGTTATGAACCTTCACCGGCGTAATTTAACACATGACGGCCGAACGACGAGGTGACGAGGTGCCATGGGCTCCACAGACAGACAGCGAGGCGAGGCGAGCACCGGCGACAGCTGCAGAGTGGCAGCTCGCAGAGGGAAGCATGCAATCGTCTTTCAACGAATGGAACATTTTTAAAATCATAAAATTTTGGCTTTTCCGAAGCGCGCGCAAATCCCTGCTGTCTTATTCCTTTTGGATGTTCGCGGTAATGGACGGGCATTTCCACGTGCATGCCCGCCCCCGCCACGTGCGAAAAGCGTGCCGGGTTAAGCCCTGTACCGGGAAGTCGTTCACTTTTGCTCATGCGTCATGCAGCCCCCCGCGCGGCGGGTGTGAGCGGGGCGGGGCGGGGCGGGGCGGGGCGGGGCGGGGCGGGGCGGGGCGGGGCGGGGCGGGGCGGGGCGGGGCGGGGCGCGCCGAGTTGTAAACGGAAGCCATAAAGGCCAGTGCGGCGGGGCGCGGCGGCAGTGGATGTATCTCCCGGCTGCTCCCGGCTTATCGCCTCCCCAGCTCAGGAATGCACGCGACACGCGGACATAAATTTCTCATAAAACGAGCAATCCGGTCCGGCCGGCGGGGCGGGGTGGGGCGGGGCGGACGCATCGCGCTGCAGCGCCAGGTCCTGCAGGCAGAGCAGACCTGGACCGCCTGCAGAGAGCGGGCGTGGCGTGACAAGCGACTGGGCAGCATCCGCGTTACACTGTAAACGCTGCAGCAACTTTCGATGACAGAATATTGGCGTGCTTTTTTGATCACCAAATTTTGTCATCTTTCTAAACGAATGCCAATTTTTGGCCACTTTTAACGCCAAAAATTGGCATTCGTTTAGAAAGATGACAAAATTTGGCGTTCAAAAAAGGAATGCCAAAATTTGGCTTTAAAAGTAGCTACAACGTTTACAGTGTAAACACCACAAATATTTTTAACCCACCCATCTGGTTAGTTGTATTATTATTAACATTCTGATTCTCCGGATGTGCTATAATTCACATCGTTTTTCTAGAAAAGCCATAAGATGAGATTTGTTTGAAAGGAAGAATCTCTCCCCCCGTAGGTGCAGGAGGCGGGGCGGGGCTCGCACACTTAACTTTAACCCGGCCGAAGCCTCCCCACTGCGCCGCGCGGAGGCCGTGTGGGAGGGGAGGGGAGGGGAGGGGAGGGGAGGGGAGGGGAGGGGAGGGGAGGGCTGGGGGTCGGAGGACTACCTCATAAAACCTCTGCAACCTCTGCGCTCTCAGCGGCCCCCGCCCAGCACCGCACCGCCCCACCGTTTTTTGCAGCCCTTTCCAGTTCCGGTCCTCGTCTCGCCCCGCCGCGCCCGCCGGGCCGGGCCGGGCCGGGCCGGCCTTGAGCAGCTGCTTCCATTTCTTGCCCCTTTCCTCCCCGCAGCCGCAGCCCGATCATCAGCATTGTGATGATCCTCCGGGCCCGCCCCGCCCCGCCCCGCCCCGCCCCGCACACTGCACACGTAGGGCGCTTTAATGCTATAGCTGGCGATAGCGAGCGCTAACCGGGCGGGGCGGGGCGGGGCGGGCCGGCCTTGGTGTTGTCAAAAGGGCTTCAGGCTCCAAGACCTGGCCCCACCCCGCCCCGCCCCGCCCCGCCCCTACGCCGGAGAGAGCAAGGCGACCCTGATCCTGCACATCACGGATGCCTATCCCGTCGGTCTTAGGCTGGCTAAGCCCCGCCCCCGGAACGGAACTCGAGCGGTAATAATAGAAGTATTTCTCTGCTAAAACTTCCGTCCCATCCCAACCATTCCTGGGGGGGGGGGGGGGGACAAGCTTTCCCCCGGGGGCCCAGTAGCCTGTAACAAACCACCCGCCTGTCATCTTTCCTTCGAACCTCCTTACAGAAAACTGTATTATATTGCCTGATACAATAGAAAGGCATGTCGGCGGTTGCCATAAACGACATGCTGTTCGCATCTGTCTTTATACATTTTTTGAAAAAGTATTTCGACGCATCCGTGCAACAACGGCGGATATGTGGAGGACGTGTGAACAAGGGCGGATCGGTGAGGGACGGGTGAACAAAGGCGGATCTGTGAGGGACGCGTGAACAAAGGCGGATCTGCTTTTTGAGAATTTCGGCATGCCTATCTTTGGAGGTCTCTCACTCTTCGTGGTGACGTCGGATCGTTTCAAAATTGGGCTCATTCTATTCCTGGCTCAATGCAGAGTGCAATGAGACATTACCCAAAGCGATCCGAGGTCAACATGATGAGTGAGAGATCTCCAAAGGCAGGCATGTCAAAATTCTCAAAAAGCAGATCCGCCTTTGTTCACGCGTCCTTCACAGATCCGCCTTTGTTCACGCGTTCCTCACAGATCCGCCTTTGTTCACCCGTCCTCCACAGATCCGCCGTTGTTGCACGGATGCGTCGATTTCGGTTCCCTGAGCAGCGCACGTTGCACCACGCTGTCGGAGTCCCAGGCGTCCTGGCTCGAGGCCTGGCCTGGCCCTTGCCTTGTCGTGTCGCTCCTCACAGCCGCACCTCAGCCTCCTTAATCTGCACCCCGCCCCCGCCCCGCCCCCGCCCCCGTGAAACAATCTATCATGTGCCTTATCGCGCCGTGGCAGCCAGTCTCTCTCTCTCTCTCCCTCCCCCGTCTCTCTCCCTTCTCCCCCCGCCAACAAACACATTTCATCCCTTTTCATTTTAATCTGGAATTATTAATCCGTGCTGCCGGCTGGCCACTCGCACTGTTTGTATATCAATTGCACAGGCTCTAAAATAATCTTAGCCTGCGTGGGGGCGGGGCGGCGCGGGGCGGGGCGGGGCGGGGCGGGGCGGGGCGGGGCAGGGCGGGGCGGGGACCCGCTTGGCGAACCTGGACAATGCCGGCCGGGACGGCGTTTGCAACTAGTCAGTTCCCCTACAGAGTTGGTTTTTTAAGCAAGATAGTTCCCTCTAAATTTCTGAATACTTTTAGCGCTTTGGTCCCCCCCACCTAACCGACAGTCTCATCAGCCGTGTAAAAACAAAACACTTTCATAAATTTACAACACTTGTGATGTACAACCTCTACGTATGGTATCGTAAATTTACAAATGCCTATTTGCGCTCGTTTAATAATGACGAGTCGATGCCAAGTTTTATTACTATTTTGTAATTTTAAAATCTGATATCGCAGCTTTACGTACGAGATTTCTCATGGCAAAGTTCCTCGAAACCCCCACAATGAGCCTACAGAGCTGCTGGAGATCTTTCTGGTTTCCACAAAATGAGTCGGGCTTCTGTTTACCGGGCGGCTCGGCTGGGCTGGGCTGGCCCGGCCCGCTGCACACCGCTTCCCTTTCCTACGGCGCCAAATGAGAGGAAAAAGCACTGGAGTGCCGAGCCGAGCCGAGCCGAGCCAAACCGAGCCGAGCCGGGCCGAGCCGGGCCGGGCGGGCCGGGCCGAGCCGGGCCGAGCCGAGCCGAGCCGAGGCGAGCGGGGCCGGCGACAGGCGGACGAGCCGGCAGGCAGGCAGGCAGGCATGCCGGCAGCGGTGTTCGACTTTGGATTGAGTTGAGGACGCTACTTTTTGTACTCCGCAGAAGCCAATCTGCGGGCCGGGCGCCGGGCCGGGCCGGGCCCGGGCCTCAGGGGACGCTCCCTCCGCTCTGCTCGCGCCCCACCCCGCCCCGCCCCGCCCCGCCCCGCCCCGCCGGCCGCTGAAGCCCCGTCGCGACGCCCGGCCCGGCCCGGCCCGTCCGCAGCGCGTCTGCCAACCGACGGCGGATCCCGTTCCTTTTTTCCTCTTTGCAATTACAGCATTTCACTACACCCAGAAAAATGAAAAGCTGCAGCAACCGTCGTATAGTTACTTCAGGGACAACCATCAAATATGGTTGCGGCAACAATAGGACAATATTGTATTAACCAAAAATCCAGGCTGATCGTTGTCTCAACCTCAACCTCAACCATATTTTATGGTTGTCCCTGAAGGAACCATACGATGGTTGCCACAACTTTTCATTTTTCTGGGTGTATCGTGACGTGGAGGCATGGAGCAAAGTATATGAATAAGATTTGTTTTTAACGACGCAACGCGTGGAATAGTGGTTTATTGCGTTTTGATGAAATCGCTGTTATGACGGCAAATTGGAGGAGGTAAGACGCCGTCTAGTGTCGGTTTTCAGCAGAGAGACAGTCTGAGTTGTACTCGGGACTCGTTAGTCTCACGCCTCGCGTGGCGTGCGTGGAAATAAGTTAATGATGAAGTCCCTTCTGCCTGACCAGGCGCGAGACCGCCCGCCCGCCCCTGCCTCCGCGCGCGCGCCCACACACACACGCACGCACACACACACACACACACACACACACACACACATGCAGAACAGAGCGGCACGCACGAGGCGCTTAATGAAATTCCTCCAACCCCTTCTTTATTACACGGCGCCCCACCCACCTGCCCCGCCCTGCCCCCCCCCCCCCCCCACACACACACACACAACCTGCTCCTTCCTTTCCGCCGCCAGGCTTTTGCGTCTTCGCTGTAATGCAAATAACATGTTATGTCAACGGCTCTGACGGTAAACACGGGCGCAATCACTGCAGCCCGCCCCGCCCCGCCCCGCCCCGCCCCGCCCCGCCCCGCCCCGCCCCGCCCCGCCCCGCCAGACGCGCGGAGCGAGATGTGTTTTCTTTCCGTCGGTAATGTCGCGAGCAAACTTCTCCTGACGGGACGCGACGCGACGCGTGTGTCAGCCCCGCCCCACCCCGCCCCGCCCCGCCCCGCCCCACGTCCGTTTTGTCGCTCCTCGATGGCGTGATAAACTGCCGCGCCCTCTCGCCTCTACGACGCGGCTGGCGGCTCCAGCCGCACAGGAATGCCATGAAAAATGAGCAGCGGAAAAGCGACACGAACACATGTCGCGTTGGGGTGCGCCCGGCCCGGCCCAGCCCGGCGCCCGTCCTCCGCACGCGCGTGGATACACTGGAAAAACAAAGGTGCTAAGTGCTACCTTTAAAAGGCACTAACAAAATTTAGTGCCTTTGGAAAGGCAGTAAGACTTAGTGCCTCAGGAAAGGCACTAAATTTTGTTAGTACCTTTCAAATGTAAGACTTAGCACCTTTAGCTGACCAGCTGCGTATACTCCATACAAATTTAGTGACTTCGCAGAGGCACTAAGATTTAGTGCCTCAGGAAAAGCACTAAACTTGGCACTTGATTTTAGCGCCCCAGGAAAGGCGCTGCTTAGCACCTTTGTTTTTCCGGTGTATATACCCTGAGCAGGGCGTGAGCGCGTGGCTGCGTGCGAGCAGACTCTGCGACTCTGGGCCTGGTCATCAGGACGCCTATACGGGTACACTGTGAGAAAAACAGACTGTGGTACGGAGCCCTTTACGGTGACCGTTCCCCCTGAATCGATAAAATATACGTTTTTCCCCGTATTTTTTTCCGCACTCTAGCTGTGTGTACTGATATAGGAAAAAAAGGCACGAAATGCCCTAACATAAACCGTTCCTAAAACGGAGACTGCCGGATAAAAATTACCAGTAACACTTCCGTAAGCCTTCCGTTCCTACAGTTTTATTACTATGGCTCTTGTGGGGAAGTGGTCCGGGTCCGGCCGGACTAACCGCGTTTTTCCGAACCGAGACTGTGATTATTTTACAGTGTATTTTATACCAAAGGTAAAACCGTCGTGTTTAGAACAAAGGCTCTCACCCTGCTCCGCCCCACCCGCCCCGCCCCGCCCCGCCCCGCCCCGCCCCGCCCCGCCTCCGCCTGCCGCCGCCTCTGCTGTGTAGTCCCAGTCCACCCCACTCGGCTCGACTCGACTGCCTCAGCAGGTCAAGATGGACGAGCGGCATTTAGGGGCGTCACTTTATCCTCGCGCGAATGTCCTGCCCCAGCCGCCCCGCCCCGCCCCGCCCCGCCCGCGCGGGCCCCATTAGGGCCACCAAAAGGACGCAACGGCCACGGGCCGAAAAACAAAAAGTCGGAGAGCAGCGCTGGCCAACTGGCGGAAACTCGTGCCGGCCATCCAGAGCTCCTTGCTCCCGGAGAGAGAGAGAGAGAGAGAGAGAGAGAGAGAGAGAGAGAGAGAGAGAGAGAGAGAGAGAGAGAGAGAGAGAGAGAGAAATTTTGAGAGGCCCGCAAAGAGACCCAAAAACAGGGCGCAACGCGATTTGTAGAAATCATTTTGTCAACCAAACCGACGAAACGACAGACAGAAGAGCGCCGGGTTAGGTATGCACCCCGCGTCTGATGAAGCAACGAAATGTGGAGCACAGCACAGTACAGCAGGGACCCACACAGTGCGGCCCCGCCCCGCCCCGCCCCCGAGGAGAGGCAAGCACCATGCCTGCCACTCAAGCGAGCAGCTCCAGCGCCACGCCCGGCCCCGTGGCCCGCTGGAGTGGCGCCCCGCCCCGCCCCACCCCGCCCCGCCCCGCACGGCACGGGGGCCCTGCTGCCTGCATTGGCAAGGCATTTCCGCACGAGTGTTTGGTGCACTGTCAGGCTCCCGCTAATCACAGCGGCGGGGCGGGGCGGCGTGGGGCAGGGCGGGGCGGGGCGGGGCGGGGCGGGGCGGGGCGGCGCGGGGCTTGCGGTGCGCACTCCGTGTGTAAACAGCCCGGGCCGGGCCAGGCAGCCAGCTCCCCTCCCCTCGCTGTGCTCGCCGGGCCGGGGCACTGGGCCAAAAACGGCTCGCTTTGTCCGCGCCCTGGCGGCCTGTACTGGCGGCCTGTACTGGCGGCCTGGCGGCCCCGGCCTTTGTAGCCGCCGTATTCCAGGCTAATCACGCGCCTCAGAGTCCGAAAGATGCGCGGTACGAGGCCGGTCAAACAGAACAAGGGAGGTCTGACAAGCGGAAAAGTATTCGCAAATCATAAACCTTACAGCTATTCCGATATTTCTGCATGCAGTGCGGGCAGAGCAGGGCAGGCAGGCCCCTCGGTCAGCACGCCGCGGGTCAGTCAGCTGTCAGTCAGCTCGGTCAGCCGCGGCGCGCTGACGCGCAGCCCTGCGCTATTAAAACCCCGCTAAGCACGCTGATTTACTGCAGCGCGCCGGGCCGGGCCGGGCCGCGCTGTGGCTACCGGGCCGGGGCCCTGATAAAGCAAGACATACTGCGGCGGGGCGGCCAGTGAGGCGTTCCGCTGCCCCGCCCCGCCCCGCCCCACCCCGCCCCACCCTGCCCCGCCACGAGTCGAGGACGCGCCCGGCCCGGTGGCCCTGACGTCAGCGGGCGCCTTGGAGGTAGCCCCTCCCGCGGCGCGCGGCTGCTCGGCGGGCTGGCCTACCTGCAGATTCACAGGCGCTACGTGCGCGTGCGGGAAGCGCGAATGGTAGTGATTCATATAAAGCAGCCCCCACTTCGCCCCGCCCCGCCCCGCCCCACCTGCCCCGCCCCGCCCCGCCCCGCCCCGCCCCGCCCCGCCCCGCCCCGCCCCTCGGTATGTAAATGATGTCATCGCGCACTGCTTGCTTCCGCTGTGCTTGTTTTTGAAAGCCCCCTCGCAAAACGGGCAAAATGTTTCCGCCGAAATAGAATAACAAATAGCTTGCTAACTGGGCCGGCAAACGGCAGGCAGCGGCGCGGCGCGGCGCGGCGCGGCGGTCGCCACATCAGTCTGCGTCACTCCCTGAGGCCGCGGGGCGGGAGTGCACGCCGCTGCCGCCGCCGCACCAGACGGCCTCTCGCGCCATCTTGCCGTGTACACACACAATAATTTAAATTAAAACAAACTACAGCGGCATGAATCATCGTCCTATGAGAGCGGCTGTTTTTCCCTCCCTTTATTCCCGCTGCGCGGCGGGGCGGGGCGGGGCGGGGGCTCCTTTGCCTGGCCGGGCGGGTGTCTAGTGCGCTTTTCTGCGCCGCGCCGCGCCGCGCCGCGCCAGAGAGAAGTGGGCTGGCGTCTTTTTCCCACGAGCGCTAAAGCCGAATAATCCCGTAACAAATGCTCTCTGCTCGCTGAGCTCCGCGCCGCACCGCGCCCGGCAGGCAGGCGGGCAGGCAGGCAGGCGGGCAGGCAGGCAGGCAGGCAGGCAGGCAGGCGGGCAGGCAGGCGGGCAGGCAGGCAGGCAGGCAGGCAGGCGGGCAGGCAGGCAGGCAGGCAGGCTGCCGCTGCACTCGGTATCGGTAATGATTTACAGCGGCAGGATCAGCGCTAGCCTTGGCAAGCACGAGCGAGAGATAGACGGAGGGACAGGACAGGTGGTGAAGTGCGCAGGACCACACCACGTCCCAGAGGACACGTCTGTACCGGCTGGCTGGCTTGCTGAAAAACTGGTCACACTCTACAAGATATCATAAAAATGTTGCAGGCTTAAAGAGCAAGAAAAAAAACTTCATCTTTTTTTTTTCCTTTTAAGAAACTGCGGCCACGGCGGAGGGGTGGCGAGGCCCAATTTCACACCGATGGCTGTATGGCGGTATGGTGCTCGGGTGAGCCGCACCTCGTAACAAGCCGAGCTGCAAACACATTTGTGTCTATCGGTTCTGCGGCAGGGGCGGGCGAGGGGAGGGAGGGTCCTCAACGACCTCCGCGCCACTCACGCCTACACCACCGCACCCCATCCCATCCCGAGCACTCTGCCGTCAATTTTTGTTTTGCGCCATGTTTCGTTTATCGTCTCCTCCCCTCCCCTCCCCTCCCCTCACAGCTCGGTACTCTACAGACTGTTTTTCACTCACCGAACAGCGCGCGAACAGTGCGCCCCCTCCCCCCCTCCCGGAAACCGCGCTCCCCTCAATCTGTTCACGCGCTGGGCCACGCTGGGGGGAGCGAGCGGGGCGGGGCGGGGCGGGGCGGGGCGGGGCGGGGCGGGGCGGGGCGGGGGCGAGCCGGCTGCGAGTGCATGATTTAGCACTAGGGGAGTTTCTTTTTTGTTCCATCCCCGTGGCTGCTTTGTTTACTCGCCTCCCCGCTGCTCAGGGGCTGGGCCGGGCGGACACTCAGCGGAGGCGTCGTGAGCGCGCTGCTCCAACCCCCTCCCGCCCCCGCCGCCCCCCTAAACCACACCGCGACTCCGCCCCCACCTATTACCCCAATAGCTGCGGGACCATGTTCGCTAGCTCGGATTATCCATCACAGATCGATCCCCCCGCGCCAGGCCCGGCCCGCCCGGCCCCAGCGGATCCGCCCGCGATGTGCCGCCCGCCATTATTTTTTCCCGCGACCGCGGGCGGTGTAGAGGGGAGGGGCATGGTGAGGTGGGGCATGGTGAGGTGGGGCGGGGAGGGGTGGGGCGGGGTGTGGTGGGGCGGGGTGTGGTGGGGCGGGGTGTGGTGGGGCGGGGTGTGGTGGGGCAGGGTGTGGTGGGGCGGGGTGTGGTGGGGCGGGGTGGTGGGGCGGGGTGTGGTGGGGCGGGGTGTGGTGGGGCGGGGTGTGGTGGGGCGGGGCGGGGTGTGGTGGGGCATGGTGGGGCGGGGTGTGGTGGGCCAGCACATGTTGCGGGTCAGACGTCTTGTAATCCACTGTGGTGGAGCCTGCGATAGGCCCCCTGCAGGGGAGAGCCGCGCCCAGCCGCGCCTTAACTAAACACGACAACATTTCGACAGCTGACCCGACAAGGACCACGGGCAGGGGCAGGCAAAGGCGAGCGGGCAGGACAGGACAGGGAGGCCGAGGCCACTGCTCGACCTCGGCCTCGGTGACTACCTCGGTCCCACTCAGCCGCGCCCAGGCTCAGGCAGGTCCCTGCGCGAGGCACGGCACTCCAGCCAGGCGGGGCCGGGGCCGGGGCCGGGGCCGGGGCCGGGGCCGGGGCCGGGGCCGGGGCCGGGGCCGGGGCCGGGGCCGGGGCCGGGGGTGGTGGGGGCGATGGGAAGACGCGGGGCGGCGGCGGGCGGGGCTTGAATTATTTGGCGCGATTAACGAACTTGACGGTGAGCGAAGGGAAGGCGAAAAGAGGAGGGGTGAGGGGTGAGGGGTGAGGAGGGGGGAGGAGGAGGGCCGGGCCGTGGGATATTTACAGGTATCGGCTGTTCCAAATTTAATCACGCTCCATGATTGTGCCAATGAAGGGGCGGGGCGAGACAAGGCGTGTTCCGAGGCTGAGGCAGCGTGCGAGCGTGGCGAGGCGGGGCGGGGCATGGCGGGGCGTGGCGTGGCGTAGCGGGGTGTGGCGGGGCGGGGCGGGGCGGAGGGGATGGGGGCAGGCGCGGCAGCTCCCACCAGGCCCTAGGCTTTGGTCTGGTCTGGTCTGCTGGCGCAGCGCTCTGCTCAGGTCGTGTACATTCGATACCTTTTTGTGTCGAGAGAAACACAAAGCACCACCGGGGTAAACACGCCAGACAAAAGCATATAAGAGCGCCAGGGCAGCAGGGACTACCGGGGGGGGGGGGGGATTGTAAACGAAGCACAGGCTCGGATTGCACTGTACAGCAGCGCTCCGTCTCACTAAAACCATATCCGAATCAAGCCCGCCAGTGATGAACACGGCTGGAAAGAGCAAAACGCGCAGCCCAATAAGGTAGACGCACCTGACGAACCGTGACAACATAATTTTTTGTCATTTTACAACATATTTTGTGACAAACTAGGTTTGCAAAAATAGAAACAAAACTTCTGTCAACTAGACAAAAAAATGATCAACGAATAGATTGTCATTTGATTTTGACCAATTATTTGTCAAACTACAACTAATTAATCGACAATAATTGTTGTCACTGATGATAGTTATTTAGCTGTGAAGTCTGGGAGTTTTTTAATACGCAAGTTTTTTTTATGGCTTCTGACAAATTGTTTTTCTTGGATTAATGACAAGTTAGTCATGTTCCACTTTTATCCAGATAATATTTGTCAAACGACAGTTTTTTATTTTTCTTACAGTGAAGGCTGAGCATTTTGAGTTCAAATTAAATTTCAATATTTAAGTTTAGCTCAGCCAGTTATTATTATTATTATTGGCTGAGCTAAATTTAAATTTAAATTTAATTTTTGGCTGAGCTAAATTTAAATTGAAATTTAATTTGAACTTAAAATGCTCATTGGCTGAGCTAAATTTAAATTGAAATTTAATTTGAACTTAAAATGCTCAGCCCTGTCAGAAAGCGCAAAGGGGAGACCAACGGGAAGACGGCGTGAAGTGAGGCGCCAGGCGTGAGATGTGGGATGAAAGGTGTGGACAGGCTTGCCAACCACCAAAGCACAACTACCAGCTGTAGATTATCGGTGTTATAGCTTTTTTAGCTTGAGCGCGCCGCAGGCCAAGGTAGACGCACTTTTAGCTCAGCCTCACACGGTTTTAATGTGCGTCTACCTTGTTATTATTGCTGAGACGGTGCAGGTTCGAGTGCATAAGTCCCGCGGCGCGGCGGGGCGCGGCGGGGCGGGGCGGGGCGGGGCGGGGCGGGGCGGGGCGGGGCGGGGCGGCCGCGGTGAGTGAGGCAGCGCGTGAGCCCCGCTCCCGGCAGCTGCTGATGAAATGGCTATTTCGCGTGTTTGTCCTTGTCGGAGTTCGGCTTCGTGTGTGTTAGGGGTCGGGGCCTGGTGGGCGTGCTGCGCGTGGCGGCGGGGCGGGGCGTGGCGGGGCGGGGCGGGGCGGGGCAGGGCGGGGCGGGGCGGAGCGGAGCGGGGCGGGGCGGAGCGGGGCGGGGCGAGGCCAGGCACCACCAGGACGGCGCGCCGCCAGGCACCGCGAGGGGGAGGTAGGCGCAGTTCGGCCGTCTCGCAGACATCGGCCCGCCATCTGACGCCGCCCCGCCGCGCCCTCGAGGGCGAGGGGTCGGGGGCGGGGCGGGGCGGGGCGAGGCGGAGTTTGGTGAAGCGCCGCTAAGCACGACATAAAGCTGCACGGGGGGCGGGCCGGGCCGGGCCAGGCGGGCCCAGTGCAGCCAGCGCCAGCGCCAGCGCCAGCCAGTGCTCTGCAGCAGCGCCCGGCGGGCAGCCCTGCCCTCTGCCCGGTCCGGTCCAGCCATGGCGCGCACCTCGTGACCTGTTGCCGCCCCGCCCCGCCCCGGCCGCGCCACCATGTCCGTGTACAAGCTCATCCCCTCGCACTACGTGCGGCTGCAGCAGGCCGCGCGGCCCGCGCCGCTGCCGCCGCCCTGCTCCGCCGAGCAGTTCGAGAACCTGACGCTGCTGCTGCGCACGTCCAACGCCAAGCTGGCCGGGCTGGCGGCCACGGTGCGGGACCTGCGCGACCAGCTGCGCGACCGCGACCTCACCATCGCGGAGCTGCGCGCGCGCCTGCAGGTGCGCCCCGCCGTCAGCAGCAGCGTGGAGGTGACGAGCCGCCCCGGCACCGGCACCGGCACCGGCACCCGCACCCCGCAGCCCGAGGACGTCGTCGTGGACGTGACCAGCGACATGCAGGTGCGCCTGCGAGTGGAGCTAGTGGACCAGGGCGCGGGCCGGGCGCCGCTCGTCAAGGTGGCCTCCACGGTGGTGACGCGCCGGCCCGCTGCGCCCGCCCCCGCCCCCGCGGCCCCCGCGGCCCCCGCGGCCCCCGCCCAGCAGCCCGCGCCCGGACCAGTCCGCGGGGGCGGGGGTGGCGCCAGGGCCGCGGCGGCCAGCTCGCCGCTCTACGCCAGCCTCATGTGGCGGACCCGGCAGCGCGCCAAGGAGCTCGGCTACCGCTTCGTCTGGTCGCGCTACGGCAAGATCCTCGTCAAGAAGGACGTGCAGTCGCCGCCCATGTACATCCTGGACGAGACGGACCTCCGCAACATGGGATGAAGAAAAGAAAAGGATTGTCAAGAGAGCCGCGCAGAATAATCGTGCCGATTGAGTGTTTATTTGAGAGGCACAAAATATTCTGCAAATTAATTAGGGTTACTAAACTTATTGGCATGAAGTCAAGATAACAATCACCTGTAAATAGCTACTAAAAAGTTCGAGCTACAATTTATTTTAGCTGCTCTGCAAACTTAAGTGTCGTACAGTACTGCAGTAAAAAGTGTAGGACCAATGGTTCTGCAGTTTTTAGTGTAGGACACCCTTTGTCCTGCAGTTTTTAGTGTAGGACACCCTGTGTCCTACAGTTTTTAGTGCAAGGCACCCTTTGTCCGACAGATTTTAGAGTAGGACAACCTGTGTCTGACCTTCGGCGTCCTACACTAAAAACTGTCGGACACAGGGTATCCTGCACTAAAAATTGTAGGTAGGATCCTACATTAAAAACTGCAGAACCATTGGTCCTACACTTTTTACTGCAGTACTGTACAACACTTGAGTTTGCAGAGTGCCTTTGCTATAAATAGCGCCTTGAAAAGGTTTTATATCCTACCTTTGTTTTTTTCAAGTGCAGCGCCACTTTAGTAATTATCGATACTCTGAATGATTTCGTCAATTTACGCAACTTTATTTTAGCCTTATTGGCAATTTGCTACTGCGACAGGAGCCATAGCCGTTCCCTTCCTCCCGAGAGGACGGATCACTCAGCCTAGTTGAGTGGATCAGGTCCCCAGTGTCGTGTTGTAAACGTGTTCCATGCGGCGCTCTTCCCTCAGAGGGGCATGGATCATGATGATTGGCTAATGCTCGTTAGGAGAAGTTACAGGATGAGTTCTATAATGTAACGGTGCGTGTTTATGGAGCCGTGTTCCTTGTACTACAAAAAAAAATTAAAAACTAACAGCGGGAGGAAACAATAAGGCTGAAAACGTTTGTTTTGACTTGCAAAAAGAAACGTGGTAAAATTAAAACTGTACAAAAATTGTAAGGCGAAAATGTTGCTCGGGTCATACCATAGTTGTAACCAAACGCGCACATTGCAGGAGATAAAATGAAGATTTTATTTATAAATTTACCGATGGTTGTCAAAGGTACTTTTCCAAGGTTTAATTCAATTTTAATTTTTATCAAATTTTTAACCAAACCTTCCTTGTGTTTGCTTTGTTATTTGGATAAAATAAAAGTTATAATACTTTTTTAATCATTATAAACGTTTAGTCTCATTTAAAATTCTGCGGGGAAAAGGAGAGATATTGTTTCCATGTATGGCTATGGCACACGGTGAGCCGAGAGGAGCTCCGCCATTGCACAACACACCGCCTGGCGAATCTCGCTTACAGTTAGCACCGCCCCGCCCCACCCCGCCCGCACCGCCCCCAGCGCCACCGGGAGTTGTGGCGGGGAGCAGGGGGAAGGGTTTGTCAAGTGAATTCCAAGGCACCCAGGGACAGAACGAGGTCGCCCTGGAGGAGGAGAGGGGGGAGAGGAGGACTGTCAACGGAAGGGGTGGAAATGAGGCAGGGGTGAAGAGCGCATGACAAAGGGGGGGAGGGGAAGAGGAAGGCCTGGCATCAGCTAGTCAGTGGGCGGCGGAAAATGCCTCAACCTACCTGGCTATCTATCTCACCCCAACCCATCTGGCGGGCCCTTAATGCATTCCGAAATGACTTTTTTATTGGCCGAGAGGAGAGGGGCGCACAGGGGCGGGGCGGGGAATAAGGGAGTGGCGGGGGGTGGGGAGGTGTAAGCTGCGGCCGGGTTGGGAAGTCACACCTATCCTATAGCAGCATAAGGTGAAAACACTAGCGTATAATATATCCGTTTGGTTGTATTCCCGAAAAAGATTTTGCAAACTCCTGGAGCAAAGTATTCTAGCTATGTGAAGTTGCACGGTTGCCTTTCCTCCCAAAAGCATGCCCGAGCCCGCGGCGCCGTGGCCCCCGCCCCGCGCTGTGATACAGCCAGAGTACCCACCTCACCAGCACACTGCAAATCTTCGAATCAAGATTCTCGGCCGAAAAGGGAAGGGACACTTTTCCTTGCTTAATTAGGGTGAGAATTTTAAACCTCACTCTATTTGAGCGAGATATTTTTTAGCCTCGCTCTGTATGGGTAAGGATTTCTTAGCCTCACTCTATTTAAGCAGGAATTCTCACTTTATTCGGGCGAGATCACAAAATTCTTTCTTAAATAGAGTGAGGAAAAAAATTCTTACTCTCCAGAGAGTAATAAAATTACCCCCAAATTCTCGCCCGTTGAGGAGCGAGAATCAGGATTCGTTCATTTTCAGTGCAGCGTATCCGTCATGAGCTGCAAATTGTTGGTGCGATTCTTGGCACGGCTCCGCGCAGCGCCCCAGCCAGCCCCAGCCGCGACGCCACTCCCAGCCCATATATCCACGCAGTTTACACTCTTATCTTACTCACAATCTCGACTCTCGACGGACCGGCCGTTTCTCGAGCAAACGATTAAAATTAATATCGCCTTTTCAACGCGTTCCACTTGCGGTTCAATTTCAACTCGGCCAATACCATCAATCGCTCATTTCAGCTCACATCAGAAATCTCCATTGCAACGTTAAATTGATCAGCGCTAGACTACTGTCGAGAAGGGACGCGCCCGACGCGACGGCGCGCGTTGGCAGAATTCTTCATGGGAATATTCTGGCGGCCCGGCCGGCCGGGCGGCAGTCGGCTCGTGCCAGCCATCCAAAGTGTGCTATCATCATGCCGCGCCCAGCTCACAGGCGATGTGCTACGTGCGACGAAAGCAATAATTCTCTCCTCGCTGCTCTTTCATCTCTGTCTGCTCTGCTGTTCCGTCCCCTTGTGCTCTCTCTCTCTCTCTCTCTCTCTCTCTCTCTCTCTCTCTCTCTCTCTCTCTCTCTCTCTCTCTCTCTCTTTCACCCTACCGTCTCCGAGGGGTATTCTACTCCTTTTCTCTTTTCGTCTTTTCTCGATTAATCCAAATGCGCCGATCACGCTCTACCATTCTCTCTCTCTCTCTCTCTCTCTCTCTCTCTCTCTCTCTCTCTCTCTCTCTCTCTCTCTCTCTCTCTCTCTCTCAGACCGCTCATTAAGTCTTCACCTCCGGAGCCCTTGCCCCGCACAGCCCACTCGTTTCAATCAGCGACCCCGATGGGGCCCATTGGGGCTCGGCCCGCCCGGTGGGGTCGCTCGGGGCAGAGAGAGGCCAGCAGGAAGAGAGAGGGTCCCTCGTGCGGTGGGGGGCGGGGGGCGGGGCGGGGGGGGGGGGCAAAGGCCACACACCGGTCCGCTTCGCCTGGCGCGGCGAAAATAAGTCCCCTCGATAATGTGCTATCTGTTCGTGCAAGCGCCATCTCCCGCTTCCAGCTGACTGCAGCCCCCCACCCCCACCTGGCGCCTGCAGGGCGGACGCCAAACCCCCCCATTTCCTCGTGGCGAGGCTGACGCTGCCCTCGCGGGCGGCAATATCGAGAGAGGAATGAACCAGCGGAATGGCCCGCTGGCCCGCCCCGCCCCGCCCTGCCCCGCCCCCCTCCTGCAGGAGCGTCCTGGCTGCCGTTACATTAACCTGCATAAATACACAGTCACTGCGGCTGGGCTGGGCCGGCTGCGCGCGCGACCCGCCCCGCCCCTCGCTCTGGGCGGGGCGCGGCGTTAGCACCCGACTTGATCGCGAGCTGCAGTCGGTCGGACACGAGATAACAAGTCGAGCCGAGCCAGGCGTGGCGGGGCGTGGCGGGGCGTGGCGGGGCGGGGCGTGGCGGGGCGTGGCGGGGCGTGGCGGGGCGTGGCGGGGCGTGGCGGGGCGTGGCGGGGCGGGGCGTGGCGGGGCGTGGCGGGGCGGGGCGTGGCGGGGCATGGCGGGGCGGGGGGGGGCGTGGCGTGGGGCGGGGCCGAGGCGCCGAGGCTCATGGATAAGCCCTTCCATCCAGGGGCCTAGCCCGGCCCAGCCCGGCCCAGCCGCGCAGCCAGGGTGCTGCAGCCAAGGCCGCACTACACTGTGAAACCAAGTGTGCAACTGCGCAACACCTGGAAGCGCCTGGAAGTGTTCAAGTGCTGCACCCTTGCTCTAACAGTGCTGGAACACTCAACTCACGCAACTCGATTTACAGCGTACATTTATGTAAGGTACGTGGCAATGGCGTTCGACTTGCAGCGACGAAATGGCCATACATGTTTTTCAGCTTACCTAACAGTAAGAACAATGACTACACATTTATCGCAGTTATGTATCATACCAGAAGTGTCACATAAGGAATTCAATTTTCACGGGACGACAGCGCTACTGCAACGAACTCGAAATGGAACAGCCATGTTGACACAGGGAGGGAAACAGGCGCACAGCCCGCGCGTTCACACACACACACACACACACACACACACACACACACACACACACACACACACAACTAGCTACTCGCGCGGCTCCCACCTGGCTGATAGCGCTGAGGCCAGCCATAACCGCTAGGTTGCAACAACGAGCAATAATGCTGTCTCTCTCTCTCTCTCTCTCTCTCTCTCTCTCTCTCTCTCTCTCTCTCTCTCTCTCTGTCTGTCTCTGTCTCTCCCTCTCTCTCTCTCTCTCTCTCTCTCTCTCTCTCTCTCTCTCTCTCTCCCTCTCTCTCTCTCTCTCTCTCTCTCTCTCACACACACACACACACACACACGGTGCTCGACTGCTCGAGCACTGCTCAACTAGCGGCACCTCCGCCGCATGCACGCTCGACTGGGCAAATAAAATTATTATCACAATAAAGCCACCATTAATCACAAAACTATCGCTATCGCGCCTAGAGAACAACATCTGTAAGGACGCCCCGCCCGGCCCCGCCCGGCCCCTTGCGCAGCCCGCCCTCCCTCCCTCCCGAACAGTTTGAAAAGTGTGCTGGTGGGGTGGGGTGGGGTGGGGTGGGGTAGGGTGGGGTGGGGTGGGGTGGGGCGCGGTGGGGCGCGGTGGTGCGCGGTGCGCCTCGGGGCCCGGGGCGCGGCGGTGAGCAAAGGCAGTCGCGCCTGGCCCGGCCCGGCCCGGCCGGCCCCACGGGGATGCCGTGTTTGGTATCTAGAAGGCCGTGACGCCCTGACACTGAGGGGAGGAGGGGGTGCTTCGTTTACCTCCCGCACGCCGCACCGTGTAGCGACCAACCACTAATCCCTGACTCTGAAAGGCTCTCGAGGCTTTGAAGCCGAGAGGCCACGTAATACGGGCCAGAGGGGACTGGAGAGGAGTCGGGCGCGGCGGGGCGGGGCGGGGCGGGGCGGGGCGGGGCGGGGCGGGGCGGCAAGCAGCCGCAGACGGAAGGGCGCGCGGGCGGGGCGGTGCGGGACGCCTCGGTTCAGCTCGGCTGGGGACGACACCGTGGAAAACGGTCGAGAAACAGACGCTCGCGGACGGGACGGGGCGCCTTGCCGTTAATCCCGCCGACTCGACTCCGTGTTGCTCCGTGTCTGACCCGAGGGGTCCACCACTCTGGTAATCATGTGTACACTTTGTCCGGTAATCGTTGGGAATCACTTCCCAAAACTTCATCTTTTCCTAGTTTTCCACGCTGCTTTGGGTTTTTCCTCATAAAAATATGCCAAAAAATGACATAAAATTCAGAGTTTCTTCAAAAATTTCCCTGAGAACACGGTAAAAACAAGTCCTGGGATTCCCAGGGGAGTTGGAACCCAGGGGATGCCCTGGAAGTGTTTCCCAGGACATTCCCTGGGTTTCCCAGGACATCCCCTGGGAAACCCAGGGTAGGCCCTGGGAAACACTTCCAGGGCATCCCCTGGGTTCCAACTCCCCTGGGAATCCCAGGACTCGTTTTTACCGTGAACTGTTGGTAATCACTGGTAATCGGTAATCGTGTGTACGCTCCAGAACTGAGTGATGGACCCCCCGGTCTGACCACCAGAGGAGGGCCGGGCGCTCTCTAGCCTGTAGCGCGACCAGCCGCACGGTTACCGTACATACCGTGCGTGCAGTCCGTTTCGAGTCCTGCGAGAATGTCGGCAAAGCGATCGCGCGTCTTTTGCCAGCCTCAAAAAACGGGATGCAATAAAAAGTAGACTTTTATTCCGTGTGGAACCTGCAGCCCGCCGGCCCGGTAAAGACGCAGTGACGGAAAAATAGAGGTGTAGGGTAGGGTAGGGTGGGACGGGCGCCGCGGGGATGGAGGGGGGGGGGGGGGGGAGGGCCCTTTGATGGGAAAATGACTCGCTGCGCCACCATTGTTATTGCAATCAATCGAAAATGGAATTCACTAACCGTGCTGTTATTACTACGGGCCGCCAAGCAGCCGTTCTATTATCGGACGGAGCGGCTTTTGTCAAATTCGGTCCGGAAATTAAGGGAACAACATTATTGGGATCGCCAGGGGCGTGCGGAGGGGGGGGGGGCTGACTGACCAGACCTTGTGACCAATGGGGCCGTTAGTCAGCTGTCCGCCCGGCCCGTACCCACCCGGCGGCCTTTCAATGTCTGGCGACGTTTAAAAACTGTGCCTCGAGGCGGACTCCCCCCCCCCTCCTCCCCCGTACCCCCGCCCGCCTCCATCGCATGTCTGGGATGGAAATAAGTAAGGTGGAGAGACATTTCAGAGGTGAGGGGGCGAGGGGCTGGGAACTCTGCCAGCCAGGGAGGTCACTCGGGACCGAGGGGCGGGGCGGGGCGGGGCGGGGCGGGGCGTGGCGGGGCCTGCTGGCATGACACCGGGCCGACACCACCACCACCGCTCCTTCAGATGGAGCGGTAGACTGCTTGGATGACAACACCTCGGGCGAACAGGTAACGGGAACCTCTGCGTCTGCGCTAGCTCTTCCCCTGATCCCATCAGTCTTTTTGACGAGAGCCGACAGAGGATTTTTGTAAAGCGATTAAAACGATCGGTGTATGAAAACCGAGAAGGGATCTTAGGTCACAGGAGAAGCACAGTTGTGCGGGCGGGGCGGGGCGGGGCGGGAGAGGCAGGAGGCGCTCGTGGTCCAGCCCAAATCAGCCATCGATGATTGACCTTCCCTGAAGTGAGTGAGCTCAGGCGTGGTATAAGGTCTTGTAGACCAGGAGGGGCGGGGGGTACACACTAAACCCTTATGCATGATTTTTGCATCGTTATGCACGATTTTATACAACCATAGTTATGCACAAATTTTTATGCATAACTATGCACACATTGTACATAATTATGCACAAATTTGTGCATAAGGGACAGAGTTAAGCATAGTTATGCAAAAAAAATTGTGCATAGTTATGGTTGCGTAAAATCCTGCAAGGCTTATGCACAACAAAGTGCATAAGGATTTAGTGTGTACTCCTTGGGTTGCCTACATACAGTGGTTTTGTAGCTCAAGTTGCCCACCTTTCAGGCGGTTGACTAGAGGTCGATGGGGGGGGGGGAGGCGGTGAGCCACGCGCGTCTCCTTCCGGTCGTCTGCTGTGCGGCAGCCGGCGGGGCGGGTCCCCGGAGCCTCACAGGCAGGCGCACGGCGCGGCGGCCACGTGCACGCACGCACGCACGCACGCACGCACGCACGGTGACCCCGGCTCGCCCTAAACAAACGAACCACAGCAGTCGCACAAAGCAGCGCCTCCCACGGCATTGAGGAGCGGGGGGCGGCGGCGGCCCTCTGCCTCTTACAAAGAAAGAGAAACGCATCTCCGACCCCGAAGCGCTGCTCGCAGTTCTTACATCATTCGTCCGATGCTGCGCCGTGCTGCGCCGTGCTGCGCCCCTGCCCATGCGAGAGGTCGGCTCTGGCAAACCTCGCCAAAGTTATAGGAACGCTCAGCTTCCGCACGGGTTCTAATTGTTTCGTATCGATACTCAAGCTAAAATGTCTACCCCCAAATAACGAAAAGAAATATTTCTAAAAGAAATAAGGTCGCAAGATTTTGAAAGTATAACACTCAAGAAAGCAGGCCAGAGGAAACTCAAGCCGCACTCTTTCTCATAACATCGTCTCTTCATATTGGAATGAGGCTTTCATCAAAAGAGATTGCCATTACTATACGCTGCGGATTTCGTTGGAATAACTTATAGCTTTGTTGTGCCGTCCCGGTGGCGCGGCGTCCAGAGGGGCAGAGAGAGGGAGAGAGAGAGAGAGAGAGAGAGAGAGAGAGAGAGAGAGAGAGAGAGAGAGAGAGAGAGAATGGGGGGGGGGGGGCGAGGCCTCCTAGCTGCCGTCCCCAGGTCTCAAAGGGCATTCCAGGCCAGTTGTCCAGCGCGCGGGGGCCCGCGGGCCTGCCCGTCACACGGTGCCCGTCACACGGTGCCCGTCACACGGTGCCCGTCACACGGTGCCCGTCACACGGTGCCCGTCACACGGTGCCCGTCACACGGTGCCCGTCACACGGTGCCCGTCACACGGTGTCCGTCACACGGTGCGCGTCATACGGCCCTTGTCCGTCACACGGTGCGCGTCATACGGCCCTTGTCCGTCACACGGTGCGCGTCATACGGCCCTTGTCCGTCACACGGTGCGCGTCATACGGCCCTTGTCCGTCACACGGTGCGCGTCATACGGCCCTTGTCCGTCACACGGTGCGCGTCATACGGCCCTTGTCCGTCACACGGTGCGCGTCATACGGCCCTCAACAAGTAGTGAGCCAGACATAAATATTTCGCACGGTAAACATAACATTTTGAGGAAAAAGGCAAAACTTTGAAGAACTTGATTTCGGGACACCTACTCGGATATTGAGGGAGTCATCAAAATTTAAGGAGTTTCTAATTAAAGGAGTTCTTCAAAGTTTTCCCATTTTCCTAAAAAAAAAATTGACGTTGGTTTTACCGTGCGCTGTCAAAAACACACTCACACACACGCACACGCGCGCACGTACAGACAGAGGTTCATGGAGCGCAGAGTGCTGGTGCGGGTGTGTGTGGCCACGCCGTGGTGACGCCGCGCCGGGCCGGGCCGGGTGGGGGCGTGGCGGCCCGCAGCCGTGCGGTGACGGCGGGGCGGGGCGGGGCGGGCGGCCTGTGCGGTGCTTTGAGCTGCCAACTTTCATTTGCATTGCTCGAGGCGCGGGGAGGAGCGGGGCGGGGCGGGGCGGGGCGGGGAGCGCTCAGAGCGAGGTGACCAGCGCGCCCGGCCCGGCCCCACCCCCTCAGGCCTAGCCCAGTCCCGCGGGACCAGCAGCGGGGAATGCCCTGCCCGCCACGCCCCTCGCACGTCGCAGATCGCCCTCTACACTCGCCGGGGCGGGGCGGGGCGGGGCGGGGCGGGGCGGGGCGGGGCGTTCGCCTCGTGCAGACAGGTCACTTTTAATAAACGCGCAGCGCCGAGCCGAGCCGAGTCCTACACTCTGACGCCAGCGGCCAATTTTCACCGTGTTTCATATTTCCGACGGGTCCCCCCCCCCCCTCCCCGTGGCGGATGCCGTCGAGGAGGACGCGCCGCACGGCGCCGCAGCACGCCTCAAAGCGTATGAGAAATTAGATTGCACGGCGGGGCTAAAGGGCGCGGGGGATGTGATAGAGTGGGGCAGGAGAGGGACTGGAGGCGAGGGGGAGCGGGGCTGGAGGCGGGATGGAGCGGGGCTGGAGGCGGGATGGAGTGGGGCTGGAGGTGGGATGGAGCGGGGCTGGAGGCGGGATGGAGCGGGGCTGGAGGCGGGATGGAGTGGGGCTGGAGGCGGGATGGAGCGGGGCTGGAGGCGGGATGGAGCGGGGCTGGAGGCGGGATGGAGTGGGGCTGGAGGCGGGATGGAGTGGGGCTGGAGGCGGGATGGAGTGGGGCTGGAGGCGGGATGGAGTGGGGCTGGAGGCGGGATGGAGTGGGGCTGGAGGCGGGATGGAGTGGGGCTGGAGGCGGGATGGAGTGGGGCTGGTGGCGGGATGGAGGCGTGATGGAGTTGGGACGGGGACGGAAAAAGCTAGGCCGGAGCTGCAGAAGGAATGGAGCGGGTCGGAAAAAGGTCGGAGAGGAAGGCATGGATCCGGGAGGGCAAGAGATAGGGGAGGTGATGGCGCGGCGGGGCGGGGCGGGGCGGGGGGCCGGAGAAGAGCTGACTGGATCTGTTGCCGCCCCGCCGTACGGCCGAGAGACGCGATCCGGGGCCCCCCGGCCGTGTCGAGGCCCCTGGAAAGGAGAGCCCCCAATGGGGTCGCCCCGCCTCACCCCGCCGGGGCCCCGGCCCCATCCGTTCCACTCCAGTGCATACCCCTCCCGATTTATATCAATCCCGGTGCATGGAGAGCGGCTGTATGCCTGCGCCCTGCCCTGGGGGAGGTACGGCGGGGGGCACACCACCAGGCCACGGACCTTAGCTATGCCTCAAGTACATGGTGCGGAAAGCCGAGTCAGGCAACAGCGTCAGGAGCCGGGGAGAGAGTGAAGAGAGGGGGGGGGGAGCCCTGGGCGAGCAGCTCAGCGCCGGGGCAGACAGGCTGGCGCGTGGCGCTCGGGTCATCATGTGCACGCTTTGTCTGGTAATCACATACCAAGAAATCGTCTTTTAGTTGTTTTTCACGCTGTTTTGTCTTTTCCCTAATGAAAAGACGCGAAAAATTACATGGATTTCAAAGTTCCTTCAAAAATTTCCTTGACAACTGTCGTTGATCCCTCCCAGGGGATGGTGTGGACGGGACGCTGCTGCCTGCCGCCTGACCCCCTCTCAGCACTCTCTCTCAGCCTGTTGTGTGTCTTCGGCCCGCAGGTTTCTTCCCGCTGCCGCCCGTGTACTGCCTGGTGTGGATCTGCCTCGACGTGCTGTTCTGCACCGCCTCCATCATGCACCTGTGCACCATCTCCGTGGACCGCTACCTCAGCCTGCGCTACCCCATGCGCTTCGGCCGCAACAAGACGCGGCGCCGCGTCACGCTCAAGATCGTCTTCGTCTGGCTGCTGTCCATCGCCATGAGCCTGCCACTCAGCCTCATGTACTCGCAGGTAGGGGCCAGACTGTCCGCTCATGGCATGTGTGCACATGAGTGCAGCTCTTGGTCAACAAGTTCCTCCACACTGACATATTCCTACAAGGAAATGCTTTGCATAATGCCAAGTACACTGTTATTCAATTACTGTGACGTCACGTTCTCTTTCATATGAAAACTGTCACATTCTTTTAGATATTGTTGTCACATTCTTTTGAATGTGACTGTAAAATTCACCCCGCATAGCCCGGCCGATTCTCGTTAAAACGAAAGTGACATCACATTCTGACCAATGTGACAGTTTTCACATTCATTAAAAAGAATGTGACGTCACAGTAATTGAATAATTTTGAATATTTTGAATCGTTGTAGATTGCGAAGAATTTCTTTGCAACTGCAAATTAAATAAGTAAATGCTTCGCAATCTGTAAAGGATTCAAATTCTTTCTAGGACTTTAACAGTGCAGCAATGAGATTTTGCTGAAAACAAAAATATCGATAACGAACTTTTTCTTCAGAATAATTGAACAAAGTTTGATTGACAATGACTAACGTGCAATAGTGACAGCCCAAAGAAAAAAGTTTTAGAATAACAATAAGATAGCTACAATCATTCGCAAGGCTTTCCCCAAGCGCACGTTTTAGCGTGTATTGAAAATGTTACACGAACGACAACGTCATCTATAGAAAAGTCGTATCGAAACGAAACTTATTTCTTACAGCGCGGGAGGCGAGGACCGGCCCATCTCAACTTATTGGACCAGGTTAAAACGCCGTTGTCGCATCGATCAGACCAGACGCCCGGGCCGGGGTGGGGCACCCTGCCGCGCCCCGCCCCGCCCCACCCCGCCCCACCCCACCACGCCCCGCCACGCGCTAAACCAATCGGAAACCCTGTCTTTTCATCAAATAGAGGCCCGGCTGTTTGCCCAAGGTTTTACCCCCTCCCGCCGGTAGTGCTGCCAACGGGACAAGTCGGGTCTGGCGTGACTTGGAGTGGTGGGCCTGCAAATACTATCGCACTGGGCACACGCACAAGACACGGAGTCAGCCACAACTCTTCCCCCCAGCGAATATATACCGAAGGAGGGGAAAAGTACGTTCCGGTAAAGGCATGTCAAAAGAAAATATCCATCGCCCGCCCAGCACTGGAAACGTAAGAGCAAGAATGCCGCATGTGAATTATCTGAGGATCTCCACCAAACTAAAACTAACACACGTGTGCGACATTCATTCACACTCTTGGGTTGGGTCGTAGCATCAGCCGCACGAGAGACGCCCGTCCCGCCACCTGAGCGAGCGGCAAAGGGTTGGCAAGAGGAATCGATTTGCAATACTCGAAGGCACGTCAGGCGACAAATGAGAGGCAGGGGCCGGGCGGGCGGGGCGGGGCCGGGCGGGGCACAAAGCCGCGAGAGACGAGGAAAAGTAGCCTGAGAAGTTGGGAGAGGGGAAGGCCCGTCCCGGGGCAGTCCACTCCCCCACGGTTAGGCGAGGTAGGTGTTGATAAATTGTTCATTCACCACTTCACCTGCCTTAATGACACTTCAGCCTGGCGGCCCGCAGAAGCGGCGGAAACCCCTTGGGGCATCCCGCCCCGCCCAGCCCCGCCCCGCCCCGCCCCGCCCCGCCCCGCCACCCGTACGCGCCTGCGGTTTGATCATGCCAGACACCGGCCAAACTAAAATCGTCTACGGTCCCTTAGTCATTAATGGCGCAATTGATACATCTCCTGCCAAACCTCGGAACGTTTTTAAAAAGAACGTCGAACCAAGAAGGTATGGAGGGGAGGTAAGTGTTTCAATTTAATGTGTTCAACTTTAATAGTTGCGACAAAATACGGATGCTGTTCTTTATTTAAGTTGACAACCCATTTAACTCCCGCTAAGCGCAAGCCACTTCACGTCTCACCTGGCAGCAGTGGCAGTAAAGTGCAGGTCCTTTCGTCTAAAATGAAAACTGGTCGTCTAGAAACGCGGTTACATAAAAACAGCGAAAAGCCGCAAAGTTAAGACATCCGCGCTGATCATACTCGAAACCTGTGGGGCAATGGGCGGAGGTGGGTGAGTACGCTGTACGGTGAACAAGGCGGTCATCGGCATGCCGACAGAAGGAACACTGCCTGGGGCCGCTGTGGAGTTGTATGAGTGCGCCTACTATCACATTGGGGGGGGGGGGGGGGGGGGGGGTCCTAGATCTCATTCACACAGAGCCCACAGCGCGCGAATGCACGGCCCACTCTAACCTGCAGTGAATACGATCTTGATTAGTAGAAAACTTTCGGTGAGAACGGTGGTGGCGAGGCGGTGGTCACTGCCGAGCTTCATTAGAGAGCAAAGGATAGTAGAGAGATAGAGAGGCGTTTGGGTCCTACTAATGCAGCTTCTATGAGTGCTTCATCCTTAGCATTGATACAGCCGAGGGGGCAACCACTCGTGAAATCCTGTGTACAAACCTGTGGAAATCTCGATGAAATCCTTGGAAATCTAACTGAGATATCTCATGAAATCTCATTGAAATCTCAGTGAAATCTTGTGAAATCTTGTGAAATCTGATATAAATATTGTTAAATCTCATAAAATCTCCGAGAAATCTCTCAAAATCTGAGAGAAATCTTGAGCAGTCAGTAGAAATCCCGTGTACACTAGGATGGGGAGTGGTTGCCCCCTCGGATACAGCACGAAAACAGGATCTCTCCGATGATATTTCAGAATTGATCATGGGCTATTCAAAGAGGCGCAGGACCTCACCTCGCTGTTATTGAATAATGCGCACAAGGAGAAGCTTGTTTATGGCGGATGCTGCTCACGCTGGAGTGCAGCTCGCCGCAGCATTCATCTCGGTCAATGAGGCGGGGCGGGGCGGGGCGGGGCGGGGCGGGGCGGGGCGGGGCGGGGCGGGGCGGGGCGGGACCGGGCGGGCGTCTCCGGCCCGGGCGGGTAATTGCATCCTGCCCGCCCGGTGTGGTCGATCAGCCCCAGCAGGCCACGCCACGCCACGCCACGCCCCTGACCACAACCCCTTCGCAATGTCGTCTGCAGTATCTACAGACGTACAGCATTGGGACGAGGATGGGTGAATCGGAAATACTGGGACAGCATTTGTTTGGGATCCAGTAGTTTGGGAATTTATTTTGGGGAGAAATGGGTGCCAACGGGAATGGGCTCGGCCAAGGGCGGGGCCAAGGGCTGGGCTGGGCTTATCACAGCCAAGCCCAGCCAGCCTGAGACTGAATCCAATAATGCGGCACAGCCAAGTCACATTGCAACCAGTTTATACCGAAATGATATGAAGGCTTTCGGGGTGACAGCAATTTCAGGGGGAGCGTCACAAACGTTTAAAAATAATCACTAAGTAGTAGGACTGAAATAAAAATAAAAACCTTCAGCACCGTGTCCACTGATTCTACAATAACCGCCATGTTGTAATGGATGAACAGCCAAAGTATTAAGCGCCAAAAGTAATGTGCATTATTTCTTTTCTTTTCGGGCTAGCGAAAAGAATCGATAAAAACCATAGAGCACAGAGAGAGAGAGAGAGAGAGAGAGAGAGAGAGAGAGAGAGAGAGAGAGAGAGAGAGAGAGAGAATGAAAGAGACGAAGGGAGGGGTATATACCGCCGCATTCCAGTAGCCAGCCCTGCCCGGCCGGCCGGCCTCTCTGATGATGGCCAGTTTCACTCCAGTGGCCGTTCCAGGGGCGGACTTCCCTCGTGGTGGCGACGCGGCGCGATACGGAGCGGTCGCGAGGAGGAAAGAGGGGGGAGGAGGGAGGGGCGCACACGTCGAAGAAAGTTCCGACGGCTGCTGCAGGCTGGGCTGGAGTGGAGGCGGGAGCCGAGCGGGAGCCGGCCCGGCCTGCGCGGCGTGGTGACAAATGTGACCCGCCCCGCCGGCTGTTAGTTGAAGCGTCCGAAGCGATTAAACGGCAGTCCACAGCCCCGCCGCGCCCCGCCGCACCCCGCCGCGCCCCGCCGCGCCCCGCCGCGCCCCGACTCAGCCGGCGTGTTGCCGCTGACGCTCCCTTACCTTGTCGTCAGAGAGGCCCTGGCGGTGCGGGGCGGGGCGGGGCGGGGCGGGGAGGGCAGGGGGCTTACAAGGCGGAACCACGACCAGATTGGCCGGGCCACAAAGGCGATTCGTCTCTGTCACCCCGGTCGGTCGGGCTGGGGCTGGGGCCGCGCCAGGACTAGTAGGACCACAACACGCGGCGCTATTGCTTTGTTTTCTATCGCTATACCATTGTGGTCATGTTTGTATATTTGAATCAGGTAATATTTGCAGGCAAGAGTGACTGCCTCGCGACACGGTGTGTTCGCGTGCTGGGTAACCTCACTGCAACACTGGTTCTCGCAGAGCCCGAGGCGCCGGGCCGGGCCGGGCCGAGCAGGGAGAGCTAGGGAGATGCCGATCAGGTTGGGTCTGGCGCTCCGGCCGGGCCGAGCTCCTTTTGCTTTCTCCAGCCCTCTGGGCTAATGATCCCGTCTTATTGAGAGCAAACAGAGGGGAGGGGTAGGGTAGCTCGTCTTTGAAACAACTCCAAAGCAACAAGACTCGCATCTCAGTGGGTTTAGGAGGACGCGGCATCAAGGTGGTTTTATCTGACTTGACTCGACCGGTTGTCGCAGATTTTGCAAAGTGGTGATATCGCATGCAAAATACAAGAGCACATTCGAAGTTTCAAATTTGAACGCACCGTAGCTGCAATGCAAAACCTCGGACTCATGTTCCAGCCCAATATATGTATTTTTAAAAAAAATCAAAATTGACGATTTCAAGAATAAAACTAAATTTAGAGCTTGTCAAAATAAAATAGTATTCGTCAATAAAAAGAGAGTTATGGCAACACCATAATTTTTTTTTTTAAATTACCCGGCCCTCAAGACGAATACTTTTTATGAGGTTGTACAAAACATAAACAAACCCCCAACCAATAACCGACAGCAGTCGCTCCCTAGCCTCATTCATTACCCCGATGGGACTGGTGTCGTGTCCGAGGAGAGGAGGCGAGGCGAGGCGAGGCGAGGCGGGCGGAGGCTGGGCCCCGCCCCGCCCCGCCCCGCCCCGGGCTAGGCTGATCCCGAGCCTGGTGATCCCCCTCAGCTGCGGCGGGGATGATGGCGGGATGCGATTAGACAGCAGGGCAGGGGCGCTCCGTGCCCTGAGCCCCAACGACGCCAGGTACTCCGTCACCCTTTCCTGTGCCCCACGCTGCGCGACCAGGCAGTATCGTACCTCTCGCCGAGGCGGCGGCGGCGGCTGAGCGTGTGTGTGTGTGTGCAGCGCAGGGAGGGGGGCCTGTGGGATAAGCGCCATTCCACTCGACGGCGCCAACCAGGCTACACACATCGCATAACAGGGGATCAACGGACTATTGCCTCTCTGGGTGACGACCGCCCCGCCCGCCCCGCCCCGCCCCACCCCGCCCCACCCCACCCGTCTGGCAGTGCCGTACAGCCCCCAGTCCACACCCCGCCCCGCCCCGCCCCGCACATGCAGGGAGCCGCCACCAGCACGCACCTAGGCACACACTATTCTCCCCGCAGCTGATGAGATTGCATTGCTTGGTGATTTAAGTTCTTAACCAGCTCTTAGGCGTTTTGTTTTCAGGAGCCTCAGTACCCACCTCCGGGGATTAGATTAAACTGCGGTTGGGCACCATATTTAAAGCGGCGGAAGAGCGACGGTAGGAGAGGCAGACAGCACCAAAAAGATCGAAAGAAAAACGTCAAAATATCAAGGGTTTTAAAAGGAACACGGCACGAAAAGGGAACTCAGTTAACTCGTGCCAGCGGGCTGCCTACCTAAACAGGCGCTCTGCTTCGGCGGCTCAGCCTAACAACCCTAACAAATTGCCAACGCCAGAAAACGTGCACCTAGAGTGCCAAACACGCATTTTAATGATTATATTGTACAATAAGTCATAAGGGGGCAAACAATCTTTTTTTCCGTTTTCCCCCCCATTTTTAGCCTTTTAAAAATACGAAAAATACCGGTATTTTTCCCGGTATTTTCCGGGGTTGCCATCCCTAGTCTCATTACGTGGTGACCAGAAATGGTCACACCAATTGACGCGACGCACGTCAAGATTGTGTTTCCAGAGTATGGCACTCAAATGAAAAGGAACGCGCTACCGATAGATGGCGTTCTACAGTCTTTGGTAGTTCCATTGCCCGAGTAGGCCAGAAAACAAGGATGCACGTCTCGCATCGTGAAGTTGCACAAGACCAACCCAAGACCTGATACCTTGAGCAGCAGTTTTTGAACGGATGTGATCGGCGGATTCTCAGTCTGCTTTAGTCTAATTATGATGCCATGCGCACGTCTCCTCCAACCTATCACAAGCCCCATAACGTCCCCGCAGTAAGCAGAAGCAAACGGTTCGACTGTTGTCTGACGGTTGTCTGACGTAAAGGTCTGTGGTTGTCTATAGGTACTTCACTGTGAAAAATACTTGTAAAGTTTACAGGAAAATTTCCCATGAAAAATGTTGACAAATTATAAAATGGAAATTATAAAATTAAATGTTTTGTATTGACTTGGGATTCATTGACGAGCAAGAATGGGCGGTCGTAAATGTGCAACATATTTTGAAAATCTTGATTACAAAATATGTTGTAAATTTACGAAGATATTTTTCACACTCTGAAAATCAAACAGTGTGCTTCGACAAGCATGCTGATTAAACAGTGTGCTTAGGCAAGCATGCTGTTTGAACAAGTGTGCTTGGGAAAGCATGCTAATTTAACAGTGTGCCCACACAACCACACTGTTGAAGCAGCATGCTTGTCCAAGAACACTCTTTAATTAATCAGCATGCCTACAAGCACACTGATGAAACAGTGTGCTAAGCACACAGTTTGATTTCCAGAGCAGTGTTTGTCAAACCTCAGAGAATCCCCAGCCAACCTTCAGACGAAATGATAGACAGAGAATCATCCTTTACTGAAAGTCGACAATTGGCTACGTTTTGTCTGACGATTGTGTGTCGTTCGTCGTAGAGGGTTGTCTGCCGTCTGACTACACTCTACATGACTACGGACGATTTTGTAAAGAGCTCTGAACGTTTTTGTACGTCACTAACCCAGATACAATTTTGACCTCTTACTTGCCTGCCATTAGTTACGATTCATCTAACATTGTGACTGTACTGACACACAATATTGCATCTTCTTCAGTGACGTATATAAACGTTCAGAACTAGTTACAAAAATGTCCGGAGCGGAGAAGAAACGGACATGGTGATAAACGATTAACGTAAAAAAGCAATATTGACGAGACTAAGAAAAAGTAATTTATTACCGCACAAAATTCGATGATGTTTATTAATTCAGGATTCAAATCAGACCTATACAGCAAACAGACGAAAGCTTGATATTAAGGAACAGCCGTCTACGTTTCGTTGTCAATGAAGTTTGAGTTAATGACACGGGTCACTCTTAAAACACGTTTAAATCAAGTTATTACAAACGTAGGTGGGTTTTGAAAATGCCTTCGCAGACTTCCAGATCGAGAAAACATCTTCTGGAACACGGAACATTAAAACAATTTCCCTCCAAAGTGCGTAAGCAGGTGTCTGCGCAGATAACCTCACTCAGAAAACATCGTGGCACACGGAACACGCAAACGGTTACTCTCCAATGTGGGTACGGAGGTGGGTGCGCAGATTCCCGACCCGAGAAAACATCTTCTGGCACACGGAACACTCAAACGATTTCTCTCCAGTGTGGGTACGGAGGTGGGTGCGCAGATGTGCTGATTGAGAAAACGTCTTCTGGCACACGAAACATTTAAACGGTTTCTCTCCAGTGTGGATGCGCAGGTGTTGCCGGAGTTCATAAGAGGTACAAAACGTCTTGTGGCACACGGAACACTCAAACGGTTTCTCTCCAGTGTGGGTACGGAGGTGGGTGCGCAGACACTCTGGACGAGAAAACACCTTCTGGCACACGGAACACTCAAACGGTTTCTCTCCAGTGTGGGTACGGAGGTGGGTGCGCAGATGTCCTGACTGAGAAAACACCTTCTGGCACACGGAACACTGAAACGGTTTCTCTCCAGTGTGGGTACGGAAGTGGGTGCGCAGATGTCCTGACTGAGAAAACACCTTCTGGCACACGGAACACTCAAACGATTTCTCTCCAGTGTGGGTACGGAGGTGTATGCGCAGACTTCCTGCCTGAGAAAACACCTTCTGGCACACGGAACACTCAAACGATTTCTCTCCAGTGTGGGTACGGAGGTGTATGCGCAGATCTCCTGATTGAGAAAACATCTTCTGGCATATGGAACACTCAAACGGTTTCTCTCCAGTGTGGGTGCGGAGGTGTCTGCGCAGACTTCCTGCCTGAGAAAACACCTTCTGGCACACGGAACACTCAAACGATTTCTCTCCAGTGTGGGTACGGAGGTGTATGCGCAGACCTCCTGCCTGAGAAAACACCTTCTGGCACACGGAACACTCAAACGGTTTCTCTCCAGTGTGGGTGCGGAGGTGTCTGCGCAGACTTCCTGCCTGAGAAAACACCTTCTGGCACACGGAACACTCGAAGTGCGTTTCTTTTGTATGGTGAGGCATTTGGATGCGTAGGTTTCTTCTTGATTCGGTAGACATCTTGAGGCAAATGGAACAGGAAACCCTGAAAATGGAGGGCATGTTGTCAGTACACATACTCTTATCACTGGGAAAACAAATGTGAAGTTCCGCATGACGATCTGGTCTTAATGTCAACTGGTGTGCATTTGCTCTACACTTCACTGTTAGAGATACCAACGGTAAGACGCTAAACGGGAAAAACTGCGTCTTGGTTTTCAAGACGCGACGGTTTTCTTATGGAGAAAATGCATTGCAGCGTCTTGGTTTTTCCAAAAGGTCTTGAAAACCAAGACGCGGTTTTTACCGTGTACGGTACGTCCTATCTATTTGTCATACAGTTTAGATCGTAAATTTATAGAATAGTGCAATCCAGCACTGTAAAAAATGTTGGGATTTTTGCCATACGCTTGTATTGGAAATTTCCTATACAGCGTATAGAACGGAGAAATTGCTATAAAAGTATAGGAAATTTCCCAAACTGTAAATAGCGTATAGGAAAATCCCTAATAGGATAGGAAAATTGCCACACTTGTCAAGCAGATTTCCTATTCGTCCATGGGAGGAGCGCCTTGGCATGCATGTATAGGAAAATTACCATAAATTGGCAATTTTGTCATGCGCTTTGCTACGGGAAAATCCTAAAAGTATTGGAAAAATGCGACATCTGAAAAGAACATCTGTTCCAGTGTAGGGTGGCGATATGCTACAAATACACTTGCACCTTGTCACGTGATGTATCATGGTGCCCCATTACTTCTCGCGGGCTATGGAGCCTGGGGTTGGAAGAAAAACTTTTATGGGAAGCTTCCTTAATCTAAGAAATTTAAAGGTGGGGAGTGAAGTAAAATTTACGGACTCTAAACATGTGGTCGGAAATACCCCATGTGGTGGCAGGCGGCGGCCTGCTGCCCCCGGCCCGGCCGTACATCTGGGAACGTCCCACCCGGGTTGCGGTCCGGCGAGGGCAGGTAGGATGACCCGCGGACGCTGGAGCGGTTGTCCTATCGCGTCTCAGTGGCGCAATGGTCTACGTGATGGTATCTCAACGCAGAGGTCCATGGTTCAATATAGTCCGGAGGAAGCGCGGAAAAATAAAATACCCATCGCTACACGGAAATAATAGAAAATCCCACACAGGAAAATGAATCCCCTTCCTCCACAACGGAACTACAGAGAAAGGCGCTTATGGCGACGTTCTTTCCCGTGCTCTCTCTCTCTCTCTCTCTCTCTCTCTCTCTCTCTCTCTCTCTCTCTCTCTCTCTCTCTGCTCTCGCTCTCTCTCTGCTCTCTCTGCTCTCGCTCTCTCTCTCTCTCTCTCTCTCTCTCTCTCTCTCTGTCATTCAGCTTCATTGCGCGCACACGGCCGCGAATGGCCTCCCCCTTCACTCCACCTAACCTCCCCCTGCCATTCCCCTCTTTCCGAAACTACATTTTCCAGCCAAAGTAAAATTCGTTGGGCACCGCAGCGCGGGCCTCCGCGCCCCGCCGCGCCCCGCCCCGCCCCGCCGGAGTGAGTGGCGACGCGTAGAGTGAAAAGTTGCAACTTATGCTTTTACTTGATGTGCCGCAACTTGGCGATGTGTCCGTTCAGAACGGGCGGGAAACCAGCGGGTGCGGGGGTGCGGGGGGGGGGGGGGTGGAAGGAGAAATAGGGGTGGAAAGGGAAAGGACGGAAGGCGCTCGGGGGCGGCGGGGCGGGGCCAGGCCAGGCCAGGCCCGCCCCGCATGCATGCGGAGGTTTTTGATGCCTCTGGGGGTAAAAATCCTGTATTTACGTCATTTACGTCAGTTTCAACTTGAGCAGGAACAGATTGACAAGGCAAATTGTCTACCAGTACACTGTAAAAAATTGTTGTAGAAATACAAACATTCCTCTAACAGCTGCGTTGTAAAGAAACAACAATCTCTTTAGACAAACAACTTGGGTATTAAAAAAACAACTTGATTTGTCTGATTTCAAAACATCAAATTTGTTGTTATTTAACAACTTTTTCTTGTATTTCAACAATTTTGTTGTTAATTTACAACTTTTGTTGCTAATTTACAACTTTTGATGTTAATTTACAACTTCAAGTCTGTACGTGAATGACAGGTCGCTGTTAATTTACAGAAGGCGTTGTTTTTTTACATAACAATGATGTTTCAGAACAGCACGGGTCAATGAAAAACTTAACAGCAGATTTACTGTCAAGCTACAACAATATTTTTTACAGTGTAATTACCGTGCCATTTTCTGTGCTTTTTTTTTCTGACAGTGTCGACAGTGTTTGACTGGGCGACCTGAATAATTACAGTCTGAGCCGGTGCGTGCGTCGGGCCGGGCCGGGCTCCAGCAGCCGCGGGCCGCGGCGGGGCGGCCGGGCCCAGCAGCGAGGAGGAAATGCTTTATTTTCCTTCCGTCTCGGACACGACTGTAGGAGGGAGGGGAGGGGAGGGGGACAGAGGCGTAGCTGTCAGCCCGCTGTCTCGCGAAACGAACAAGCGTCGGACAACTGCTTTCTCGTTCGGTCGATCTGCCACCCGATTGGCCGGTTCGGCCCGGCCCAGCCCAGCTCTCTGGAAGCCAGTCCTGCGGGCAGCAGCGGGCACGGCGGAGGGGGTGGGGTGGGGGGGACTAGACGTCTTCCTCCTTGACCCAAAGCCGGCGATAGAGCGGCCGCTCGCCCGCCCGCCCGGCCGGTCTGTCTGTCCATTAACCACGTGACCCGCCCCGCCCCGCCCCGCCCCGCCCCGCCCCGCCCCGCCATGTGAGTCCCCTCTGCTCGTGTCGCGCTCCGCTGGCCGCGGGCGGGCGAGGCGGGGCGAGAGGCGAGCCGCTGCTGCTCCAGGGGCGAGGGGGCCTCAACTCCAGTGTGCACCGGATTGCCGAGATTGCCTGACTGCCTGTATATTTTAAGGCCTATTAAAGGCAAAACGCCTGCATCTAGGCAACACGTGTGGCTTTCGTACTCTGTTTTGTGAAGATTGCCGCAGATTGCCCATGGATTGCCAGGGTGGGTGTACACTGGATTGCCCGAGTTGAGGCCCCCTCGTCCAGGGGTGGGAACAGGCGCGGAGTAGCCCTGGAGTTTCGTCTAGGATCTGCTCAATATGTGTTAGCAGATGATACATTTGACACTAAAACAAAAAGGAACCAACAATCAACATACTTCAAGTAGTTAAAAAAAATGTAGCATTGCTGCTTGTACTCTCGTGAGAAGTGGCAGTGAGACAATAATGGTGTTTGAGACTATGGGGCATACAGGGTGACCCACAGACCCCTTCCTTTTAGGTGAGTAGGCAACCCGTTGTACTTCAGCTGAGCGAGGGCAAGAGGTGAGGCGGGGAGCAGCCCCTCTAGTTCCCCTCCTCACCTCTTGCCCTCGCTCAGCTGAAGTACAATGGGTTGCCTACACACCAAAAAGGAAGGGGTCTGTGGGCCACCCTGTAGGCTAGAGTTTCGAGCGCCAACAATACCACGTGTGTGGCGCGGCGGCGCGCAGGGGACCAGTCTTGGGACCGGTTCAGTAGATTCAAGTCATGCACTTCATAAAATTAAAATTATAATAAAACATGTTAAAGAAAAATGTCAATGCAGTGTTCGAATGATCATCGCCCAACAACGGGCGAGACAAGTCAAGGTATTCGGACGTTTCCGTACTGAGAAACAAATAAAGCGTAATACTGAAACTAAATGAAACTTGGCTGTGAATAAGGTAAAAACTAAATCGATTCGTAGTGATACTGCGACTCAACCCGATCTCATACTTAACTTGAACCATAGTGAAACTTAATTTTGAGCTTCCTGCTACTTAGTGACTCTCTAGATTTCACTCGCTCCACTTGCTAAAATCGTATTTTGGATAAGGAATATGTAGGAATATTAACTAAACTAGATTCGAGTTTAGCATTTTCTTTCAAAATTATGGTCTTTACTACAGAAAGCGACAAAAATAGGTGCAGACCAGTGCAAAGTAAAAGGGACAAGATCAACTTGGTAGTCTCGAGCGACCTGAAATCGCACACGTCCACGGCCCCAGGGCTCTGCGGGGCTCTGCGGGGTGTGCCGGGGTGGCGGGGTGTGGCGGGGTGTGGCGGGGTGTGGCAGCCACGCCGAGAGACGCGGTCATGTATTTTTCAATATTGTCGAAGCATCCCTCGCGTGGGCCGGCCTGGCCGGGCGGAGTGGAGAGCGAGAGCGACCTGCCAGGGCCGCGCCGCCGCCCCACGACCACCGCGTCCGAAACAAGTGCGGGCGTGGCGGGGCGGGAGCCGCAGCTGCCTGCAGCGTCACCTAGGCTCGGTCGCGCTCGGAGACAGCCCCGCCCCGCCCCGCCTCCCCGCCCACGGGGCCCGGCCGGGCTTATGGCGGCAACAAAAACACGCCGCGTGGGGCGAGCGAGTAAACGAGAGAGAGAGAGAGAGAGAGAGAGAGAGAGAGAGAGAGAGAGAGAGAGAGGGGGGGGGGCGTAGAGGGCAGAACGCTCCCCGGTCCAGGCGGCGCAGCTGAAGCATCCCCAAGGTAGCTGTTAGCTCACCGGTACGGAAGGGGCGGGGCGGGGCGGGGCGGGGCGGGGCGGGGCTCGGATGCACGTGCGGCTCCCGAGCTGGAGCTTATAAGGAGGGAGGTCCCACCCCACGCCGACTGTCAGAACAGTACGCCAAGGCACTCGGCACAGGAACTGCACGCATTAGTTAGAGCAAACAAACTGTCGAATGCTCCCCGACCCCCCGCCCCGCACTGAGCAAAGATATTTAACTTATGCAATATCCCTGCTGCATGAACCGGGAGGAGAGCAGCTCTTTAATGAGCGACATATTTTGACATTTTCCGGAATTACATTACACATTATACACAGATCAGGTGTACACAATATGAAAGAAGTAAAAAAAAACCCTCGTTAATGTGTATTCGTGACTTTGCAACGCAATACGTGCTAGAAGCACACTGTGAAAAATATGTTCATAGCTACACTACGATAAATTTTGTAATTTATCATACACAAAGAGTGTCGTACACGTACCGGGTGTTTCATTGAATGCGTAACAGTGTTGCGGGTTTGCCTACCCCATTCGCCCGTAAGGCGCCATGGCCCCTGCAGCGCTGGAGAATATGCAATCCCGCAACACTGTTACGCATTCAAAGAAACACCCGGTACAACCTCCCACTCTTGCTCGTCACTCGATTCCACGTCCATACGCAGCAGTGCTTGTAAAATTACAATCTTAAATTGTAACTGTACGACATCTTTCATGGAAAATTTTTCTGTACCCGTGACAATTTTTCACAGTGACTGCACTTTCCATCGTTGAGGGAAACGGGTCCGATGAGGGGGGAGCGCGCGGGAGCGCACGGGCTGTGCAGTGCAAGGCCGCTGGTGCCCAGCTGGCGGCCGGTGGTGCGGTGGGGTAGGTAGGTATGCGCCGTGCCAAATACTCCCCCGCCCCGCGGTCGATGTCGTCGAAGAGATAGACGGATGGCAACGTGACACGGCGGGGCGGGGCGGGGCGGGGCGGGGCGGGGCGGGGCGGGGCGGGGGTAGTGCCGTGCACCTAGTACAGTAGGCTGAGCTGGCCTTGGATCCACGGCGTGGGCGTCGCGGGCGGGCGGGTGGCGGGGGCGGCGCGCCGGGCCGGGCCCGCAGTGCTTCAAACGTCGCCCCGCCCCGCCCGCCCGCCCCGCCCCGCCCCGCCCTGCCTTTGCTCAGCGTTTTCAAGAGCAACCCCTTCGCTCCCACGACACGCGGCGCGGGCAGGCGGCCCTGCGCGGCGAGACTGTGCTTTAATATGGTGGCCGTGCTTTCACGCGCCACCACAAGACGCGCCCCGCCCCGCCCCGCCCCGCCCCGCCACGCCCCGCCCCGCCCCACCACGCCCCGCCCCGCCGCTACCCTCGGCCGCTTCCTCCCGGAACTCAATATTGCGTCAGTTCCCATAGACGCGCTGCGAATAACAGCGAAGGTCGCAACACTGCGGCGGGCGTGGCGGGGCGTGGCGTGGCGTGGCGTGGCGGGGCGTGGCGTGGCGGGGCGTGGCGGGGCGTGGCGGGGCGTGGCGGGGCGGGGCGTGGCGGGGCGTGGCGTGGCGGGGCGTGGCGGGTCAGCTCCATCTCGCGGGCGTCCCGTCCCCTCGATAGATAAGGAAGACAAAAATAATAAATCAGAGTGGCCGTCATTGCCCATGCGAGTCGCATCGCATGCCGCGCCGCGCCGCGCCGCTCACAGGCATCGAGGCTTCGCCGAGGAAACCGGAAACAGCGCCGACAGGAAAAGTGAAAACGCCCAAACAAAAATGGCGATAAAAATACAGTACGAAATTCATATAGTCGAGTGCAAGGATGCGGGTGAAAAAAAAGATGAAAACGAAACTGTCACAAACTTGATGAATGAAACGCCTCGCCGAACACCCACCGAACGAACGGGATCGCGCTGCAGCGTGACGGGACGAGCGTTGGACGGGACAAGCGTTGGACGGGACAAGCGTTGGACGGGACGAGCGTGACGGGACGAGCGTGACGGGACGAGCGTGACGGGACGAGCGTGACGGGACAAGCGTGACGGGACGAGCGTGACGGGACGAGCGTGACGGGACGAGCGTGACGGGACGAGCGTGACGGGACGAGCGTGACGGGACGAGCGTGACGGGACGAGCGTGACGGGACGAGCGTGACGGGACGAGCGTGACGGGACGAGCGTGACGGGACGAGCGTGACGGGACGAGCGTGTCGGGACCAGCGTGACGAGACGAGCGTGACGGGACGAGCGTGACGTGCATGACGAGACGAGCGTTGGACGGGACGAGCGTGACGGGACGAGCGTGACGGGACGAGCGTGACGGGACGAGCGTGACGGGCGTGTCCGCGCGGCGAGAGGCGCAGCGGCGGCGACAGAGTGCCAGGCTGTGCCTGCAGCCCCGGGCCAACAGCGCAGGACGAAAACAAACAACACAGCAGGGACGCCCTCCACCCAGAGAACCGTTTGTTTAAAACAACACAGGCCGTTTTGATTCAAAGCAATATTTTCATCAATATAGGTGCAAGGAAATATTTGCTTCGATTTTTTTTAAAAGATCGGTTAAGTGGTTTGTTAGGATTAAAGAAGTGTGTTTTGAGTTAAAATGAACATTTGTGAAGAAAAAGAAAAAAAAAACTTTTGAAGAAACGATTTTTTGGGTGTGAGGCCAAAGCGCTGCGCGCCGGGCCAGGCCGGACCGAGCTGTCCAGGTGCAAGGGGCCGCCCACGCGATTACATCACGCGATTTTTTTTTACTTTTTAGCCGCCACCCCCTCGTCACGGTAAAAGTTTGCTCCTTGATGTCCAGGGACCATCGGAACGATTCAAGGACGGCCTGATGCTTTTTCCCACCCCCGTCCTTGAATCGTTCCGATGGTCCTTGGACACCAAGGAACCGTTTTTACCGTGTGCGCGTCTGCGCGGCTAACCTAACCTTCCGATGCTTTAGGGACAGGACCGCCACGCCACGCCTAGCCTCGCCTCGCACGCGAGACGTAGTATGCGGACGGCACCCCACGCCTGGCCTGGAGGGGTTGGGACAGCTGCAGACAATGCCCTCGCCCCGGAGGGCGGGGCGGGGCGGGGCGGGGCGGGGCGGGGCGGGGCGGGGCGGGGCGGGGCGGGGCGGCCTGGCCGCGACAGTCACGGGCACAGTGTTCATGCGGACTAGATTGGCGCTCAACAAGTGCGAGTAACACCTCTATGAACACGGGCGTAAAGTCTTTGTCCGCACTGGAAATCCAAGTGTACGAATGTCGCTCACTTAGTCATTTGCTCACCTACAAGTGAGCGAATAGTCATTTGCTCACCTACAAGTGAGTGAATTTATTCGCTCATCTACAAGTGAGCGACATTCGTACACTTGGATTTCCAGTGCGCACAACTTACAGACCGTCAACACAAGTGTGTTGCACAGGTGCATGTACTGTATGGCACGTGTCTAACTCGTCTGTCTCTCTCGCTCCGTTGCAGAACCAGGACTCGGTGCTGATCGACGGCACGTGCCAGATCCCCGACCCGCTGTACAAGCTCATCGGCAGCATCGTGTGCTTCTACATCCCGCTGGGCGTCATGCTGCTCACCTACGCGCTCACCGTGCGCCTGCTCGCGCTGCAGCAGCAGAGCCTGTGCGGCAAGCAGGGCTGGAGCCCGGGCTGGCTGCCCGCCGGGGCCGGGGCCGGGGCCGCGCCCGGGGCCGCGACAGGTGCGTAGCGTAGCGTAGCGTGCAGACACCGTGGCGTGGAGGGAGGGAGGGAGCTGGACAAGCGCTCCCAAACACATTTCCCTGCGCGCACACTCACACACTCACTCACACACACACACACACACACACACACACACACACACACACGCCTCCTCGTACGTCGGCCCGCTCGGCTGCGCCAGCACTTTGTTGCCGGTACCTTGCCCCGCCCTCGTCCCTTCATCCCCGCCTTCTCGGCCCCCTTTGTCCCCAAGACAAAGACCCGCATTATTATTTCACACAATTCTCCTCCTCCTGCTTCTTAGGCTCCCCTGACCAGCGCCCCGCCCCGCCCCGCCCCGCCTCGCCTCGGCTCTGGGCCCCGGCCGGCCAGTCCGCTGGACACGTCTGGGGCCATACAGCGCGCACGGCAGGAGCACCCGTGGCAACACCATGCACAACAACTCAATGTCTAATTCTTGCACTGTAGAATTTTAAGTCGTCACATTACGACAAAGTCGGTGCTAAATTTTACTGTTGAAAGGTTCGTCACATGACAAATGGTTCATCACAGTGTGACGAAAGATTCATTTCATGTGACTAAAGATTCATGTCATGTGGCGAAAGATTCATGTCAATTTACGAAATGTATGTCATGTGACGACTGTTTCGTCACAGCCCTTGTGACGAAATATTCGTAGCAATATTCATCGTCACGTGACAATTTGGTTTAACAGTGTGTCAGCCAGCTTTGCTCGATGGAAAAGAGCAAACTAGGCCTAAGTGGCCAGTTGGGTACCAAGTATTGTGATAGAACGAGCCTCCAGAACATGATGTCGAAATTGCGTAAAAAAAGCCCATAAGCAAAAATCACGGTCCGGACCCAGCTTCAAACTTACGGTGCGGACCGTGGGCGGTTACCGTAGGTTTTTCTAACAGTGTCTGTTAGTTTTGCAATGCCCCCTCCCTCGAACACGTTCTGCCTCTCTGTCGGCCTCCCGCACATACACATTATTAGCAGGCACGGAGCTGCGCGGCCTGGACCCTGGACGTGCGCTGGACAATAACGCCTTGTTGATTTTAGATGTCGGGACAACATTACACATTAAACAGGGAAAAGAGAGTCGTGTTTGTCCCGTGAACTCCCGGCCCTGGCCCCCGGGGCCCCCGGCAGCCCGCGCATAGGCAGGCCCGCGGCGCACTCATGCTCACCGGGTGGCCTACCCTCGACTCGTCGGGCGCTTTTCGGCAAAGTTTTCACTTGAGGTTTGCTCTTGCCAGCGCTGGCAGGGTCAACCGAAAGGGACGATCCTTGTTCACTGTAAGAAATTCAGATTCAACTACGGAGCCAACTACGGCGTTCCGTACCTGCATTTGAAAAACTAAGTACCGAGACCAGATCACGGCGCCACCGTACTCTATTTTTCGTGTACCGGGTGTTTCTTTGAATGCGTAATAGTGTTGCGGGTTTGCCTACTCCATTCGCCCGTAAGGCGCCATGGCCCCTGCAGCGCTTGCGAGTATGCAATCCCGCGCCACTGTTACGCATTCAAAGAAACAGCCGGTACGGATCGAGCAAGTACGGCGCTTCCGAACCATGTGTTTCGTGTACGGTGGCCCCGTACTCTGCAGTTTATCTCAAGATTTTGAAAATTGCAGGTACGGTGCCCAGCTACGGAATCACCGGTAAAAAAAATTAGCGGTGATTTCCGTATAGTTTCACCGTAGTTATTTTTTACAGTTTTGTTGTTATTTTCCTGTAGAAGTTATTCCTGTTTTACGTAGAGAAGTTCTACTATCATTATTATATCTTTTTTTTGCTGATGATGTTGTCGTGGTAGATAAGGGAAAAATAATTGGTCCGAAGGGGTATAGGGGGTGGGGCGGCTCGGCCACAACAGGCGGCGCCCTCAATTGGCTCAGCCACTTGAGGGCGGGCCTGGCCGGGGCGCGGCGGGGCGGGGCGGGGCGGGCCGGGGCGGGGCGGCGCTGGGCGGGGCGGGGCTGCGCTGGGCGCGGCCACGCCACGCCACGCCCTAATTTAGTCGCTGATCCTACGCCATCGGATTGGAAGGGGACTAGTAAGAGGAGACAGGAGGGCACGGCGCGGGGGCGAGGAGAGCTGGAGCGGGAAGAGGGGGAGGGGGACAGCCTCCGGGGGGCAGAGAGCACGCTGAGGGCCAAACCGAGTCCCGCACCACCACAAGCGGTCCGGGTGGGGGGGGGGGGGGAGGGCTTGCCAAGGCCCCGGCGGGCCCGGCCCCCGGCCCGGCAGGCCACAGAGGCTACGGAATCATCATACAAAAGGTCAGCAGCATCGGTCAGCAGGCCAGGGCCAGAGCCAGGCCGGGAGATGATGCCGTGAGTGCGGTTTGCGCGGGGAGCTCTCGGGCCCCGCCCCGCCCTGCCCCGGCCCGCTATACGCCGCGCCGAGCCGCGCCGCGCCCGCCCAACTCCCCGACCACGATTAGAGCTTTGCCAGTCCCACGTGGCCGCCGCGGCGCGCGCATCCCCAAGCAGACGAGGGGCCCCGCCCCGCCCCGCCCCGCCCCGCCCCGCCCCGCGCGCCCCCTCCACGTGGGAGCCTTCAAGTCGACGAGCCTCCCCCTGATTGCCCCTATTATTCTTTGAATTCCCCGCCGAGCGCTGGTTTGCAGACGGCAGTGGCGCCCCGCACCCCTACCCCCGCCCCCGCCCCGTGGCCTCTGCCAGCGCTAAGGGCGCGGGGGCGGGGCGGCACACAGCGGTACTTATGGGAGCGATATGCTGGAGAGATCGGCGCTGTGGGGAGGGAGGGGAGGGGAGGGGAGGGGGGCGTTGAGAGCAGGGAGGTGTTGAGAGGCTCGAGGTAGGGGCCGGGCCGGGTGTCTCCTGTTCTGTTCGGATGCCACCGGCGCAGTCTCTCCTCAAGCAGCCGGCGGACGCCAGCGGGGTACCAGCCGCCGGCTGTGGGGTGGGCTGCCGATCCGAGCAGGTTCCCAATGCATGCAACCACGCCCTCAACATAACTCGGCACTAGGGTACTTACACTTTGAAGGTTTCTAAAACTTTTAACGTTTGGGGACAAGGGGGAAAATAATTGATTGCATATTGTGTATGAGGAGGGAGGCGAGACGTGTCGTGTGCAGCAGCGGGGCCTTGTTGCAGGGCTGGAGCGGCGCAAGTGGCGGCGCCTGCTCAACAGCCGGGGGCCGGGGCCGGCGTGCTCGTCGGCGTGCTCCACGCCCCAGCACATGCAGCACATGGCGTCCACCGACACGGAGCTCACCACGCTCGACACGCACGAGCTCTGGCTGCCGGAGAGCTCCGTGCCCGAGCCCACGCCCTCCACCATGTCCGCGCTGCACCAGTTCGGCGTCGAGATGCTCAAGCTGTCGCGGGGCCTGGGCGCGCCGGCCGGCGGCGAGGCGGCGGGCTCGGGCGCCGAGGACGACGAGGACGAGGATGACGAGGACGACCAGCACATGGTCGGGGCGGGGCCGGGGCCGGGGCCGAGGCCGGGGCTGCCGCTGCCACTGCCGCTGCCCGGCCTCGGCCTCGTGACGCGCGCGCGCAGCGACAGCTTCCGGTGAGTCCAGCGGTGAGCGCGGCCGTCACGCACGCACGAAAGTCTTGGATTTCAAGGTCGTTTTGTGAAATTCAAGGGTATGAGGATAACTCCGCAAGGCTTTCCCTTGAACTTAATGTGTTTTCAAGGGAACGCCTTGGAAATTTGGTGTGACGTCCAAGTGAATCCCGTTGAGTACTTCAAGGGGTTCCCTTGGATGCCACGCCGAATTTCCAAGGCGTTCTCTTGAAAACACATTACACAGAGAAAAATTTTTGGTTGCTGTAATCGAATCTTTGATTACCACCATCAAACTGCTGTTCGATCCGTCTGAATCGTTGTGGGCATCGAACTTTCGATTGCTGTAATCGAAATTTCAGTTCCGGGAACTCAAATTTTGATGCCCCCGACGATTTTGACGGATCAAACAAAATTTGATGACTGCAACCAAAAAATTTTCTCAGTGTAAGTTCAAGGGAAAGCCTTGGAGTTATCCTCTTACCCTTGAATTTCACAAAACGACCTTGAAATCCAAGACTTTCTTTTTACCGTGCGGTGAGTAGGCGCAGCTGCGCAGCTCAACCCCGTGTACTCCGCTTTCCAGAGAGAAGCCGGCCACGTCGCCCACGCCGTCGCTGCACTCCGTGAGCCTCGGCGAGTCGGCGCTCAACACGCCGCCCGCGCGCAGGCAACCGCACCGCCACCAGGACCACGACGAGGAGGACGGCGAGGACGTGGTCCACCGGCGGACGCACAGCTTCCACGAGCAGCGCGGGGGCCGCGGCCAGGGCGCCGGCCAGGGCGGCGGGGTGACCCTGGCCGTGCCGCAGCTCGGGGCGCGGGAGGCGGCGCGGGACAGCGGTGCCCCCGCCCCCCCCCGCCCCCGCCCCCGCCCCCGCCCCCAGCCGCAGCGCGACGCGCAGCTCCACCCGCAGCCTGGGCCGCAGCCCCGAGCCCTCGCTGCCGCTGCCGCCGCCCTGCACCTGCCCGTACTTCGGCGAGGGCTCCGACAAGCGGGTGGCCGGCGTGCGCAGCAGCGAGATCATCATCGTGCCCTCGAGCGACGGCGGCGTGGGGCTGGGCGCGGGGCTGGGCGCGGGGCTGGGCGCGGGGCGGGGCGCGGGGCTGGGCGCGGGGCTGGGCGCGGGGCTGGGCGCGGGGCTGGGCGCCAACGTCCTGCACTCCAGCCTGCGCCACCACCTCAGCAAGAGCTGCGACATCCCCGCAGTGCCGGCGCCCGCGGCCGCCGCCGGGGCCGCCCCGGGGCCGCCTGCCACGCCCGTCAAGATGAGCAACATGATGGTCACGTGGGAGCCCAGGGGGTCGGCTCTGCGCTCCAGCCACAACGGACTCAACGGCGGCGGGGGCGGGGGCGGCGGGGGCGGTCAGGGCAGCGTGCGGACGAGCCTGGTGGCCTCGGCCGCCCCCAGCAGCAGCGCCGAGTCCTCCCCGAGCCACCGCAGCCTGGCCACGCCCGGCCACCGCCTGCCGCTGCTGAGGCGCGCCGCCACCGTCCGCTACCCCAACAACGGCGTGAGCCACTTCGCCAAGGAGGACTCGATGGCGCTGCGCTACAGCTCGGCCAGCCTCAGCCGCACCAACACGGTGCGCAGCCACCACTCGCGCAGCTCGTCCGTCATGTCCAGGACGTCCTCGCGGCACGGCCGCATCATCCGCCTCGAGCAGAAGGCCACCAAGGTGCTGGGCGTCGTCTTCTTCACGTTCGTCATCCTGTGGGCGCCCTTCTTCGTGCTCAACCTCGTGCCGTCGCTGTGCGGGCTGGACTGCGAGCGCGACATCCACCAGGCCGTGTTCGACTGCGCCACCTGGCTGGGCTACGCGTCGTCCATGGTCAACCCCATCTTCTACACCATCTTCAACAAGGTGTTCCGCCAGGCCTTCAAAAAGGTGCTCATGTGCCGGTACAAGAGCAAGTCGTGGAACCGATGACAGCAGGACAGCGTGCCGCTGCGGCGTCAGGCCAACGTCAGGACGTCCGGGCCCAGGCGGGCGTCGCGGGGGGTGCCCCGGCCACCGCTAAGGGGGCCCTCAACCACCTGCCTGTAGGTCCGCCCCTGGGCCCGGCGACACAACGCGCAATGGGAATGGCATACGTGCTTTAGTTTTTTCCAATTTGAGAGTTTCCCTTCACGCATGCACCCAGAAAATCTGATCCTTGAATCAAGGATATTTTCCTTTATAAAATACAAGGAACTTTTTTTCCTTAACATGATGTTAAATACGTTAAAATAAGGAATAATCTTTAAAACTGAGGAATAAAAAATCCTTGACTCAAAGAAAATTCCTGGAAATTGGGTTAAATTTTTCCTTGTAATTTTTTTTTCTTGAATCAACGCGTTTAGCCTTGTTTCAAGGATCACATTTTCTGGGTGTGAGATAACGCAAGAACCGTGTGGAGTATTCGTGGAATACTAAATTCAATCATGTGTGTGTATAGACGAATTTTCCTGCGGGCAGGAGATGAGTTTCCTTACGCATGAGTTTAATGTGTTCGTCTACTTAAGTTGGTGCTTGTCCCGCTCCCCGATCGAGTGCGCTGAAAGCCGTCACGCCGCAGCTGTCCGCTGTCTTCCTCACTAAATCTTAAAACCAACAAATACAAATTTTTAAACTATTCGCGTCAGGACGTTCGCCGGAATCTTCGCGTGTTCGTGAGAAGTCTAGTTGAGTTGGGTTCATTAGTTATGTAACCAAAATTGTTCAACAAGAGCATAATGTAATTTTAATTTTCTTAAAAAGTCTGTCATGCCAAGGCATTAGTATTAATATGTAGTCCATTCCAGTAAGATAATCGATTACCAAAAAGACTTGTCAGGAAGGGTTGGCAAAATCTGTGATAGGTGTCGATAGTGCCAACACTGCCTAAAATGAGGTGCCAGTTTTAAGTTCAAACCAAACCAGATCGTCACGTGACAGTACTAGTAGTAGTGACTGTGGTTCGAAAAGTGACTAACCAAGATGTAAAAACTTAAATGATATTACGACAATCACTATTGATGAATTTATCCCTCTAGTCTTTCAATCACGAAAACAATATATGTGCCATAATTAGAGTTACGATAACCACTTTTGACTGAAAGGGTTTAGACTGATGCAGAAGATGTAATACTACTGCGAATATTTTTACGATTTAACGCTAGGTACTCTGCCCGCCAATCCGAAGTCCTAACTTGAGTCCACAACTAAGTTTCTGGTCGGTACCACTCATGATACAGCGCTGCCCCCGTATGAAAGATATTTCAAAGCCCAAATTGTTGCCGTAGCCCTTATATTTTTTTTATATGAGAAAAGTAAGCTGACAAGAGCAAGCGTTGATGTTGTGAGAGACAAGGAGGCAAATTAACCGTACCCCTACTGTCCTCGCCACTCACTATTGATCGCAATTAAAATTCAATTTTATCTGACCACCACGCATTCAATAAAACGTTATCCTCAGCCATGATTTGGAAAGAACTTTCTGCTTGTTCTGATACAATCTTCATTCGAATCGACGCAATTTGATACAAGAATCAGTCCTAAGTTTTGCCTAGCACATTTTCTTGATTCAAAACCACACTTTCCAGGGTGCGTTCGACAGGCTGGCCGCTCACGGCTGCCCGTCAATATGCAGGCCAGTATTCTTGGCCAAAGGACACGCGACATGATTAATCTGCACTGACCCGCACTGAATGCGAGCGTCTCTTTGATTGAGCGGCCCGACTCATTATTCGATGCTGTGGCCGCCCACCCATCTGAGGGAGAGGGAGAGGGAGAGGGGGAGAGAGAGAGAGAGAGAGAGAGAGAGAGAGAGAGAGAGAGAGAGAGGAGAGAGAGTGAGAGAGAGTGAGAGAGAGTGAGAGAGAGTGAGAGAGAGTGAGAGAAAGAGAGAGAGAGAGAGAGAGAGAGAGAGAGAGAGAGAGAGAGAGAGAGAGAGAGAGAGAGAGAGAGAGAGAGAGAGAGAGAGAGAGAGAGAGAGAGAGAGAGAGAGAGAGAGAGAGAGAGAGAGAGAGAGAGAGAGAGTGAGAGAGAGAGAGAGAGAGAGAGTGAGAGAGAGAGAGAGAGAGAGAGAGAGAGAGAGAGAGAGAGAGAGAGAGAGAGAGAGAGAGAGAGAGAGAGAGAGAGAGAGAGAGTGTGTGTGTGTGTGAGCAGTATTGGGGCTCGTGCGGTCCCCTCCACGCCACGCGCTATAAGGGGACTCATGAGTCGCCCCATTGCATTGCCCTCCACCATCCCTTTCTCTTCACAATACGATCTTCTGCCCTTTGTGTCCACCCTCGCACAATAATAACAGCTAGCTTGTCATTGATGGCAGCCTGCGGCAGCCACCTGCTTCCGCCTAATCCCCCTTTCCCCACCGTTCCCGCCAACCTTGGTTCCTATTTGAAACCATGCAAACTATTCTGGAAAGGCAAAATTCAAACGTGTATAGATACTGTACTGCTGTGGAGAAGGTTGTACGAGCGAGAGGAAAGGGTAATAAAACTCGGAAAATTTGCGTGTCAAAACAGTTCAAGCTGACTGGTAAACAAATGAAAAATTAGGACATGGACGATGGTCCCCTACCTCCTTTCACTCACTACCCCCTCTCTAGTCCGTCCCCCGACATATCTCTTTGTTAGTCTGAGTAAACAGAGAAAGGGAAGAGTGTGCTGGCCAAACTTTCCATTCCTCTTTCAATTCTACATAACCCTAAGGCGACTCGCAAACAAGTAGGGTTCTGGACCTCGACGCAATTATGAGTAAACGATCGGTGTACTTGCAACATAAAAACTAGAAGAAAAAAAACATGATTAATTTCTATCAGCAAATACTTGGTTGCGGTGAATACTGCAGTATGTACTTTAAAATCGCATTAGCGGATTCGGATTTTATTACAGACTTACGAAAGATAACGCAATTTTGCAGTATTTAATTGTGTTGTGGGTGGTTGTGGCCCTCTCGGCGAGCAGCGTAAAAGAGTACCTAACTTCTGTATTATATTTACATTAGAATATCGTCTTGTTAAATTATTTTTGTAAAACCTAAGTTGATCCATATGTTAATTTGTCCTTTTCACTTCTTCCTTTTCACTGGCAAAACAAAGGTGTTAATTCGCATGCCTAAAGGGGTGCTAGTTTGGGGGTTAGTAGTTCACCTCATCCCCTCAGTGCGTGCGAATCGACACCATTGCCTTTACAGTGCTGTGTTTGCCATTTTTTTAAATTTTTTGTTTCCTCTATTTTAAAACTATTTGATGTGATGTTATATGGCCTAGTTACTAGCTCTAAACTAGGTAAGGGGAAAGGCTATACGTTATGTGACGCATGTGTTCATCTCATGCCGAGCGCATCTAGTTATAAATGAGTAGTCTGTATATAAAGCGCGCCGACTTCAATATTTTTCTGTATACTCTGCACGTAAAGAAGTGCCGAAAGGATAAAATATTTTCACTAGATCTCCTATGCGCCCTCAAAAAAAAAAAGAAGGGTTTGCCAATTCATCATTAGCTGTATATAAGAAAATTCTGTACTTGGAGCAGGCGGTAGGGTAGGATCGTATTCCTTCGGAAGGGGACCAGCGCGGCGGTCTATCAGCTGTCTGGTCGGCCGGCCGGCCGCCCGGGATAGGAGTGACACTTGTGACAGATGTCCAGTTCAGCCGGCCCGGCCCGGCCCGCGCAAAGCTCAGCTGCCAGCCCGGCCTTGGACCTGGGCCGCGCGGCCGCGCAGGCGGACCGGACCGCGGCATTACCAAATTGAAAAGAAAAGCGGCTTACAGGGGATCGAGGGGCGCTCTTTGAGGCTTCGAACACACGACGGCATCCTTCAAAAAGTCTGCTCATGAGGTTGTTTCCCGGAGCGAATAACGCCGGAGCTGGGTGGTAGGACGGGACGGGACGGGACGGGACGGGACGCAGACAACGGGGCAATGTATTTTCGCTCCCGCCCGGCCCGGCCCACCCGGCCCACCTGCCTCCGGCCCGAGACCAAACTCGGGTCGGTGACGCCGTGCTGACGCTTGCTAACGCCGGCACGCAGGCTCGGTGACGCGCCTGTCGGGGCGAGGCGGGGCGGGGCGGGGCGGGGCGGGGCGGGGCGGGGCCCTAGAGGCGCGAGGCCGCTGCTGACAAATGCACGGCGATCCGAACAACTACACGCGTCCCGAACACTGATCCATCACCTGGCCCGCTCCGCTGGCGGCCCGGCGCGGCGCGCAGGCAGGAGTCAGCATTCTTCTGCCCCTGGAGGCAGACTGGCTGGCGGGGCGGGGGGTGGCTCTGCAGGCTCCGCAGGCTCTGCCGGCTGCGGCAGCCTGTCACCGAGGCGGCTGGCGGCGGGCCAGAGGGCTTGTACTGTGTAGCATGACTCCCACAAACGTGATGTTGATGACGGAGTGCCAAAGTAGGAAAAAAGTAGCGGAAGGGGAGAAACTATTTGGGGGGTCGGGGGTGGAGGTGGGGGGGGGGGGGGGGGCTAGTGCGCAGGGCGCGCGCGCACCCACAGCGCTACAGCTGTCAGGTGAGAGATTTCTCCCAGCGGGGCGGCCACGCCACGCCACGCCACGCCACGGCACAAGAAGTGCTGTCCTCAAAGCAATCCCCGCGCCCGGCCGGCCGGCTCCGCTGGCACAGACATCGCAGTACGGTACAACAACTTCAATCTCACCCCTTGGAGTCGGGCGGGTGCGAGGGTGTGAGTGTGTGGGGTGTGAGCGCGTACGCGCGTATATTTAACAGGCTGCGAAAACACTGGGAAGACAATCGTGACGTGTGTAACGTCAATTATTGCTGTGACCAGTTTAGGTCACACCACGTAATGCGATCTTAATTTATGTCACAAGATGTGATGCGAGGCAAGCTCCAGGGAAAGAGGGAGAGAGGGAGAGAGGGAGAGAGATTGAGTGACAGAGGGAGAGAGGGAGGGAGAGAGAGAGGGAGAGAGAGAGAGAGAGAGAGAGAGAGAGAGAGAGAGAGAGAGAGAGAGAGAGAGAGAGAGAGCGAGAGAGAGAGAGAGAGAGAGAGAGAGAGAGAGAGAGAGAGAGAGAGAGAGAGAGAGAGAGAGAGATAAGCGGTGGTGATGTGGGGGGTAAGATATTTAAGTGGAAATCCCAAATAACACTGTCCAAGTAAAGTAATGGGTGGTAAATCAGTCTCAGCCCCCCTCCTCCCGTCCCCGTCCCACTGGCCGCCTCCCCTCGCTCAGAAGATCCTCCATCTGAACAAGGCAATTCAGCGCCCAGCCCAGCCCGGCTGTAATTATTGCTGAGGGTCGCACTTGTTAAACGTCTTGGCTCGGCCTGGTGACCGCGAGCGCTTGTACCGGCACTGTAAAAATTCCTGCACCAAAGTACAGGAAATGGTACGGAAAACCGTGGTGGAGTGGGTACAGGACTGTGCTTTATCTATGGTAGTGCCAATAAGACCCTATGTTAACCAATACTGTACCGGGCGTTTCATAAAAGACGCAGGTGCGAGCGGGTTTGCCTACCCGATCTCCCCGTAAGGCGCCATAGCCCCTTGGTTAGGCAAACCCGCCCGCACCTGCGTCTTTTATGAAACGCCCGGTACTCCGCACAGAAAAGCTTGTACTTGAGCAGTTGCAGATTGAGCAAGCAAATCGTCTTCCAGGTATGACCGTAGCATTTACCGTGTTTTTTCTGACAGTGGGCTGAGCGCGCTGAGCACGGCCCGCCCCGGGGCGGGGGGCCGCGACGGTTCACGTCCATGCGTCCTCTCAGGTGACCGCCCCACCCCTCCCCCTCCCCTCCACCAGCCCCTGCTTCCTTCAATATGTCCGATCTCAAGTACCACTCTAGTCACTCCTTTTTCTTTTTCCTCCCCTGAGCTCCCATACCTGCGCAGCTTCCACCTCGAGAGGGAGAGAGAGGGAGAGAGAGAGGGAGAGAGAGAGAGAGCGAAGTTTGTTGGTAACACTGGCGCGCTGCGCGCGGTGGAGTTCCCTATCGGGAGACTGGCAGCAGGCTGGCGGGGCCTGGCCGCCCTGGCCGGCCGGCCGAGCTTGCTTCAACTTAACTCTCCGGTCCGATGCCCTAGCCGATGCCCTGGCCGGACCTCCGCTCCGGGCAGGATCAGGGCGGCCCTGGCCTGGCCTGGCCTGGGCTGGGCTACCGGGCTACGTGCTCCACTCACAACCTATGGGGATGCGGATCTGCGTTGGATCCGCGCTGCGCTGTCCCCCGCAGCGTCCCTCTGCCGCTAACGAATGGAGACGATCCGGCCGGAGCCCTCCTGACGCTCCCCCACCCCCTCCCCCTCCTGACGCTCCCCCCACCCCTCCCCCCTCCTCCGCGTCACCGACTCCCGCGCCTCGCGGGAAGCCAGGCAGGGACTTTCTTCCCAAGAAACGGCGCTAAAAAGCTATTTATATTAAAACAAAAGCGGCCGCACCGTCCGGAAGGGGTTCCCAATTTCCTGTCAGGCAGTGGAAGGAGAGAGGGGGACCCAGACAATAGGATTGTTTTCCCGCGGGGTGACCTGAAAATAATTAACAAGTAGTCGAAGGCAGAGGTGGCCGCGGGCCGGGCCGGGCCGGGCTGAGGCGGGAAGGTGTTGGAAGAGGAGGGTTAAGGGTGGCGCCCGCCTTGTAGGGGCGCGGGGCGGGGCGGGGCGGGGCGGGGCGGGGCGGGGCGGCAGGTGGGGTGGAGGCGGATGAGCCACTCTAACCCGAAATTAAAACTCGCGGCCCCGCTTACACTCCGCCACACCTCGCCCCGCCCCGCCCCGCCCCGCCCCGCCCCGCCCCGCCCCGCCCCGCCCCGCCCCGCCGCGTCGCGGCAGTGCGCTTGATTATACGCTCACATTAACTGCAAAGTTTGCCGCGTTTCCCCAGACTAGCTACAGTTCGCCCCGCCCCGCCCCACCCCGCCCCGCCCTGGCCCGGTGGCCCGGACCGCTTTCGGAAACAATTCATGTGTAGTCGGAACATTAAGCAGACTCCTCGGCCCTACCACCGGACAGTTCGCATCCCACAGGAAGAGAAAACGTATATAGAATATTATTTTTACATGAAAAACTACAAAATTATTTTCTGGCACTTCTTTACTCGTCTTAACTCGAAGAAAACAAGGCAGAGAGAAAAGCGGCGTATCTAGAAACTAAGAAAAAGCGAGAGAGGATGCCAATATTTCGCTTGCTCTGATGTGCCATTTGGCCACGTAGTACTGTACTCGACAATCTGAAACTAGTCTAGTGACTTGTGGCCAAGCCGTAGGCCAATAGATCGACGTGTGATCACGCTTCGACTTTAAGTCCATTTCAGTCTTACAAACGTTAATAGCTGAGTGTGTGAAGCTAGCTATGGTGTGCGCGCAAGAGTCGGGTTATGTTTCGTGTAAAAAAATAGCTAAAAAACAACAAAAATGTCAAGGAAATTTATGGGATATAGTAATGAACGACCTAATTGTTCACTATGTGAGACATAACACTGTACATAAACAAGTAGCGCACCGAAAAAAAGAGTTCTTGGTTCAAGGAAAATGTCCTTGATTACGGAATCCGCAAGTGGATATGGCTTGATTCAAGGTATATGTTCTTACGGATTCCGTAATCCAGTATATTTCCCTTTATCCAGGAACTCAGTTTTCTGGGTGCGCTCTAGATAGTGAAGTGTGTAAATTGCTATTTCGTCTAACTTGAATAAAGATTACATTTTATGTAATAGAGGTTTATATGTGTTGTGGTTTCAAAACGTGTATTCTTAATAAATGTTTGATTAATCTATGCATTTTTAATCACCTAACAAATTAATGACCAGGCACCAGCCTGACTTCTTTCATGCAACAGAGGGAGTTTTTGCATGCTATCTCAGGAGAGGTCGGGAGGAATTCCAAAACAAAGCAATTAAATTTATGCAGAATTTTTTTCCGCACGCAAAAAAAAAAAAGTAGCGGCTCAGCTAAGATTTTAGCTCTGGAGCAAAATTAAATAGCTGCAGAGGCCCAGCTAATTTGTATAGCACCGGTGCAATTCGTTTTACTGTACAGCTATCGATTAGCTACATAGCTATCTGGTAGCTGAGCAGCTAAAGCCACTTAGTTGTAGAGCTAATTTCTTTTCCCTGCGGCTAATTTTTTTGCCACGGGTGCTGAATTGGCCAGCTAAAACAGTTAGCACGGAACTGAATTTTTTTAATTTTTTTTTTGCGTGCGGTGACAGAGGAAAGTACGACGGTTTATATCCCGTCTCGGCTGAACGCTGCCGTTCCCGTAAGGGGTATCAGGAGTGGAGCCTTTCTCGCATGTAGAAAAGGCTCGTCGGGTGTCCCCCGGGGCGGGGCGGGGCGGGGCGGGGCGGGGCGGGGCGGGGCGGGGCGCGCCTCTGAGTGGCGCGGAGTGGAGCGGGACTAGACGCGACGGGACGGGACGGCTTGGCATCAGCAACGGGCTGGACGAGGCTTGGCTGGGCGGGGCGGGGCGGGGCGGGGCGGGGCTGAGCGGGGCGGGGCGGGGCGGGGCGGGGCGGGGCGGGGCGCATTGGCACTGCCCCCGAACATGCATGACACATGTGTCCCCCGGGTCGTTCGCATGCAGGCCGATCCCTTCACTGTCGGAATTATTGCGTCGGGGGATTTTCCGTCAAACAGAGAATTTGATTAACACTATTTCGCGTTCGTTCACACGGTGCGGGGATGGACGTTTTCTATATCCGGCAGGAGCAACGAGAAGGTAACTGAAGAGTAGCTTCTGTCCTGCGGGGCGGGGCGGGGCGGGGCGGGGCGGGGCGGGGCGGGGCGGGGCGGGGCTCGAGTTACAGCAGCCCTGCCGTGCTCTGCTCTGCACAGTGGACATGTGTCCGGCCGGCTCCAGCCTAGCAGAAGCCGTGCCAGGCCGTGGCGGGGCGGGGCGGGGCGGGGCGGGGCGTGGCGTGGCGGGGCGGGGCCCAGAGCATGACCAGACATGAGTCCGACACAGACTCGACTCGACACGACACCAACTCCGCGCAGGTGCGGTGGAGAGAGAGGTGTACTGTGCGCAAAAAAAATTAAATTGGGATATATTCCAAATATTTCAAATATTCCATATATTCCATAATATATTCCAAACATTCCATTGAAATATATTGGAATTTATTCCATGTTACACCTAACAGTCGAAGTGGTCCACCCCTCGGGTCTGTTGGACCGCGGCGCGGCGCGCTTAGACACACATTAAGGATCCCTCTAAATATTTCAACTTTCAGGGGGAGTGGGCACACAGTACAGGCAACGCAAGGACGGCCGACGGCGCGGGGCGGGGGGGGCACGCTGCTGCCCCGTCCTCGGCCCGGGCGCGCCCCACAGCCGCAGAAAGAGAGGGAGGGGGAGGGGAGGAAGGAGAGGAGGGGAGGGGAGGGGAGGGGGAGGAGGGGGGAGGGGGAGGAGGGGGAGGGGGAGGGGGGGGGAGGGGGGCAACTCATACCTGGTGGACTAGGGGCCTGCGGGGCCTGCACTATGAAATAAAGAGGAGGCTGGCTCTGGCAGAGGGAAGTACAGGTTCCAGGTGGCAGGGCCGCCCCGCCCCGCCCCGCCCCGCCCCGCCCCGCCCCGCCCCGCCGGACCTGCCGGGCCGCACCGCGGCGCTAGCAGCAGAGCGGGCCGCCGCGACAAGAGAGCGACATGACAGACAGCGGAGCGACAGCAGAACCGAAGTTCCGTCACGTCACGCGCCCGCGCGAATAAGCCATGCAGGAGTGCGTGGCGCGGTGCGGCAGGCAGCTCAGCTGAGCCAAGTCAGTGTTGACACAAGACGGGAGGGAAGGTTGTAACCAGTTGTAACCCTGTCGCCGTCAAGGTAGGCAACCCAACCCACGTGTAGGTGAGCCCGATAGGTCATGACGAAGGGGGCGGGGAACAGGGGGAAGAGAATCACTGCAAAAGAGATATTTGTACAGGATTTCGGAGAAATTTTCTATGAGAAATGTTGTAAAATTACTATATTAAATTGAAAAGTAACAAAACTATAATGACACTTGTAGCCGTGTAGCAGCCAGCGGGGCGGACACACACTAAATCCTTATGCATTTCATTGTACATAAACATGCAGGATTTTAAGCAACCATAAGAGTATGCACAATTTCATGCATAACTATGTACAATTTGTGCATAGTTATGCACAATTTGTACATAATTATGCACAAAATTTGTGCATAACTATGGTTGCTTAAAATTCTGCATGTTTATGCACAACAAAATGCATAAGGGTTTAGTGTGCAGGGTTGCCTACCCCCTGGTCCACAGTGAGGTAGGCGCGCTTTACTTCCCTATGCCCCCCCTCCCTCCCCTAAACTGCACTCTGCGTGCGAGGCGCCGCCACCGCTATGCGCCGCTGCCGCTACGCGTGAGCCGCCCGCCCCGCCCCGCCCCGAGCCCCGCATAGCGGCGTGCCGTGCCGTGCCGTGCCGTGCCGTGCCGTGCCGCGCCGCGGTGATTAGCTGGTAATTTAGGAGCTCGCCTGTCCCGCCCCGTCCCCGTCACGGCCCCGTCACGGCAGCGGTGCGGCGACAGGGGTGTCCTGGTGACGGGAAGGGCGGGGCGGGGCTGTGCCGCCGCGTGACGGCAGCTCGTGACTGCTCAGCTCAGTCCCGGTGACAAGGGGCGGGGCGGGGCGTGGTGAGCGCGGGTAAAGGGGTGAAAGTTCGTAAAAGAGATGGTTCAGATAAGGCTTTCTTCAAGGCAGGCACCACCTTACACTGTCTACGCGCAGGGAGGGGGGGGGCACAACACGGTACTCCCACAATGCTATTTGTTTCTCGCCCAGCTCCGCTCCGCTCCGCCCCGCCGTGCGCTTATTCGCACGGACCCCGCGGGGTCGAGGGGGGGGGGGGGGGGCCTCGAGGGGCCACAAGGGGAAGACAATTAAATTTGACGCGAGCCAAAAGGCGGGCACCAGGCAAAGGCCCGGGCCGGGCCGGGCCGCACTCACGGCGTGTGGTCACACCCCCGCCCCGCCCCGCCCCCCCCCGCCCCGCCCCGCCACGCCCCGCCCCGCCCCGCCCCGCCCCGCCCCGCCCCGCCCCGCCCTCTCACCATTTACTATATACCCTAGGATAAAAGCGCGAGCAGCACGCATAGCGTGGGTGAGTCTGATCTAAGGTGCACACCTGAAGCGAGTGGCCCGCCGCGCCTCGCCCTGCCCCGCCCCGCCCCACCACGCCCCGCGGCGCCAGTGGGCCGTGTGACTGGCGGGGCGGGGCGTGGTGGGGCGGGGCGGGGCGGGGCGCGCTGTGTGCTGCGCTACGCCAAGCCACGCTGTACACACCGTGCATTATGAAAAGCACGTTGGCGATAATGGGGTCTGTGTTCCACCCCACCCGGCCTCTCGGCGCTGCAAAATAGCTCCACACTAGACCCGCCCCGCCCCGCCCCGCCCCGCCTCATGGTTATCCTAATCGCAGGTTTGGCCGGGCCAGGCAGGCGGTTACGCCGCGCCGCATGGCGTTCTGATCAAGGGCGCGCTGCGCTGCAGGCTGCTCTACTCCGCACACTAAACCCTTATGCATGATTTTTGCATCGTTATGCACGATTTTATACAACCATAGTTATGCACAAATTTTTATGCATAATTATGCACACATTGTACATAATTATGCACAAATTGTACATAATTATGCACAAATTTGTGCATAAGGGACAGAGTTATGCATAGTTATGCACAAAAAATTGTGCATAGTTATGGTTGCGTAAAATCCTGCAAGGCTTATGCACAACAAAGTGCATAAGAATTTAGTGTGCGCACTTCCTGTTGAGCCTCCTTCTCCCACCTTTCACTGCCTTCCCCATTTCTCCACGTTTATTCAGTGGGTGCAAACGCCCTCCTAGAGGACAATGCTCGAATATCCGGTGACACGGGTAACTTGTAGCAGGCATAGCTCTGAAACGGCCCATCGGATTTCAAAAACAGGAAGAGAATTTAAAACTGGATGAAATTCTGCGTGGTGTAGGGCATTGTCATTGTCCCCGGTCTCCTCTGTAAGTCACCAGCTAAGTCACTAGCAATAAACTAGTTTATTGCGGCCGCGTAGGGCGCTTTGCACAGGCTTAAGCAGACACGCATCGCCTGCCACGCCCCGCCCCCGCCCCGCCCCGCCCCGCCTCGGCCGGCGGGCTGCATCACCTGCAGGCCGCGGTTCATACTGATATTTCGCGACCATTGCCGCCAGCAGCAGCGCCGCGGACTGGTCCTCGCGGCGCGGGGAGGCGAGGCGAGGCGAGGCGAGGCGAGGCGAGGCGAGGCGAGGCGAGGCGAGGCGAGGCGAGGCGAGGCGAGGCGATGGTCTCGGCCCGCGACGCTGGGTCTCAACCAAAAGCAAAACGTATTGGCTTAACATTATTTCCATACCAGCGCCCAGCCCAGCGCAGCCCAGCGCAGCCCAGCGCAGCCCAGCACCTCCGCCGCAGAGGTAACGGCAGGGAGCTCCTCCCCTCCGCTCCGCTCTCCCAGCCGAGTCATCCGTCTCTGTCCTCGTCCCGCTGCGGCCGCGGGGGGCTGCCCCCCGCCCCGCCCCCCCGCCCACTGGGTATGCGTATGCGTACTGCGGCCAACCCCGCCTCTCTCCTTTCGACATGTTCTTTTTCGACGCGTTCTCCCCGTTGCCCGCGCGCTGTTGAAGCAGCGCGGTGCACACACACACACACACACACACACACACACACACACACACACACACACGTCGAGAGGGTCCGGGGCGGGGCGGGGCGGGGCGGCTGTGCATCTCAGGGGATGAATTGAATATGAAGCGCGCGGCTTTTCAATCTCCGCAGGGGATTAGCGCCGTCCCATCCCATAAACCGTTGCCGAACGGCCGGGCAGAGGGATTTGTAACGGTCCTGGACGGCCCGCCCCGCCCCGCCCCACCCCGCCACGTCCACTCCGGCAGGCAGGCACACATGGGCGGGCGCGGCCCGGGCGCACATGCGTGCACGGTCCCCAGGGAGGGGAGTGGGGAGCATCGCCGAGCAGAGTCGCTTTCGTTTGTCATCATCGTTCTCGTCATCATATTCATTCGAGTTGTCTGCCCAACGCCCCTATGGCTACCCTCTTCGGACTTACCTTTACAGCCAGGCGGGTGATCGTGGTCGTACAGCATCCACTGCGAGTCGGCACTCCTGTAAAAAAAAAGAAGAGGATAGTATAGTATTTGGGAGGAGCTGTATTGTCAATGGAACTGCAAGGAACAGAACAGAGGGGGAGTCAAATCGCGTTTATATGGTGAGGCGTGGGGGGGGGGGGGGGGGGGGGGGGGCCCACGCACCTCCCAGGACACGTCATGGGCTGCGGGCCGAAAGGGGTGGAGAGAAAGAGCGAGAGCGAGAGAGAGAGTGAGAGAGCAGGAGAGAGCGAGAGAGCTACCCGACATGCCCGTCCAACTCTAACGGTGATTCAACCCCAGGTGGCCGCGACTCGACTGTCCGGGGCGGGGCGGGGCGGGGCGGGGGCGGGGCGGAGCGGGGCGAGCCGGGGCTGTGCCGCCCACACACACCCATACAATCTCACGGGTGTGCGCACAAGACGGATAGGACGGGGGCCAGGCGAGTCCGTGCCGCCCCGCCCCGCCCCGCCCCGCCCCGCGCCGCCCACCCTACAGTGCCTCATGTCTTATGTCCTGTCTGGTCCGAGATTGAGACAGCTTCACGTTCTACGGCCGGGCCGGGGCATGACCAAAGGGTCGCTCGAGGGGCCGGGCCGGGCCGGGTCGGGCGGTTGGAGGCCAGGCGACAAGACGGGACGGGACGACCCGACCCACCTGCCAGGCCACAGCACCGCAGTCTAGTCTGGCTCCACGTAGCAGAGCAGAGCCGAGCGCACCTCAGGAAACACGTCAGGTCTCAGAGGCGGGCGGGGCGGCGGGCAGCGGCCGCGGGCGCGTTTAGTTGGTACGCGGGTATCTGGCCGAGGATGGTAGTGTTCACCGCGGGGCCGGGCCGGGCCAGGCCAGGGTGAGGGTGCCGCCTGGTGCCGCCGGCACCACAATAGGGGCCCCGCCCCGCCCCGCCCCGCCTCACGCCTTCTAATCCCACGCCTGCTCTGGTGCTCAGCCCGCCCCGCCCCGCCCCGCCCCGCGCGATGCCTGGCCTGCCCTTTGCGCCGCGGCTGAAAAGCGAACGCTGTCGCGCGATCCGCATTTGAATAATCCTCAGTTTTGCGGGATAATGGCCCACGGCTGGCGCCTCGCCTCGCCTCGCCTCGCCTCGCCTCGCCCCCGCCCGTCCGCCTCCCCTCTCCGCCTCGCTACAGGAAGGGAAGGAAAGGACCCCGCCCCCGCCCCTGCCCCCGCCCCCGCCCCCGCCCCGGGCCCCGAGGCCCTGAGCAATGGGCAGTCCTCGAGGAGGCCCACGCCCTGCCCCCAGCCGGCCCGGCCCGGCCCTTGCAGACGGCATTTAAGGAGACAAGCCTTCAAGGAGGGTGGCGGAAAATTTATCAAGGAGAACAATGGGCAGGGTGCGAGGTGATGTCACAGGGGGGGGGGGGGGGGGACAGGGACAGTCTCGGGATTTACTTTGCCTGGGCGTCATGTCAAACTTCGGACGTGCTTCTTGAGCACTCAGGAAGGCAGAACCCGCCTCAAACGATCAGAGTTCAAATTTTGCTTATGTTCTACCAGTACTATGATACTTCCTTTCTGACAATCAAAACCGCCACAGAATATGGCACCCAAAAAAATGAAACTCTTCATCTTTAGACATCTACTTTCACTTGTCTAAAATAGCAGGAAGGAAGATTTTGTGTTTGGGGCACAAGTGTTCTCATGTCAATGCCACATATCCAAAGGAAAAAATTGTCAACAAAATTGACCAAAATTACTTTGTCTCTTCAATAGTTAGGTCTGTTTTTTCGACAACAGCTCTGTGTTATTAGCTTTGAAAAAACAAGACAAATGTTTTTAAAATATTGTTACAAAACTATGGCATATTATAATGAACCGAATAGAATGTTTGTAAAACAGAATGAAGAGAACAACGTAAAATGACAGCAGTCCGACAGCAACGTCAATGTTGCAAATACTGTTACATGTATAGTCAATGATGTTAGTAAAAGGGTAATTTTACTCAGATAAATCCATATTTAATCAATCAAAGTTTAATATTAAAAAATAATTTTAAAAAGTCAAAATGGTTATTATCCTGCTCAAAGATGCTTCACCAAATTTGGTTTCTATTATAATTTGTGTGTACATTGGACATAGGAAAACACTTCACAATGATAATTGACATAGTTTTCAAAGATTATTAAAAACCAAACGGTATGTAACAGAGATAAACACTAAATCCACCTTCCAACTTGAACGGATGCCATAACCTCATCAGAGACTTGGTCTCGAAACGAACAAATACAGAAGAAACTTACCTTCGTAGAATGGTTTATATCTGGAATCTGGTAGACGAAAAGAAGTATGCCTAGCTGTTCACTTTTTGGCACCGACAATACCACAATATGTCACACAACACTTCACTATTGAAACTAAACTGTTGAGCTCGGCGCGACAAGGACGTTTCGTTCAAACTCGGCGATACTCCGACCAGCCAGGCGGTTCGGATGGTGATGGTAATCAAGAATGAGTGTCTCGATAAACGGATACCGTTATTTTTTAACAGCAAATCTAACAAATCTAAAGTAATAGCCCTGAAATTAATTTACCACTTCTAAAGATCTAGGAAGGGAACGCCAAACTGCCAAACTCCCCAATCCGGGCCAGTTCTACCAACTGACACATGCGACATGCACTCAAGCACGGTAAGTAATACACATGTTTGAGTCAAGACTTACATCTGAGCTCATTCACGAAGGGCCACCCGATAGAAAATATACACTTCGCCTTATTTTTCTTTCAAAATAATTTTCTTGTTTATATTGTTTACATTCTAAAATTAATAGAGGTCAGTTTACCTTCCCCCCCCCCCCTCTTTACGAAAGTAGCACTACAAAGAGGGAAACTATCGAAAAAGTCAGTTCATTTGTACACGAAATTCCGGCACACAGCCCGTAAAGCCCTTATCCGGGCAGCAGGTGGGCGGGAGCCGGTGAGGTTATCGTAGTGTGTGTGGTCAGAGAGACCAACAGGTCCACCCGACCCGACCGAACCTCTGGCCTTGCCTCCGGCCCGGCCCATTCCCGAAGACTCTAATCCCAACCTAACTTACTCTTCGTCCTAGCGGCTCTTGAAATAATAACAATTCCTGGGTATAATATCAAACCACTTTAATAAGGCAAGTATATGGAAAACAGTGTGGACTTAGCCTGGGAAAATCAATATTCTTTGAAGGCCCTGAACTCTGATTATGGAGACTGTTACGTAGAATGTCGCAGGGCTAGTTTGAAAGAAAAATCAAAATTCGTACTTAAATTAATGTTTTTATTTTCAGTACAACACATTCAGTCATCGCCTCTTATACAAAATATATTACAGATAAAATGAAATGTATAAACACTAGAAAGTGTTGCATTGTGCAAATTAACACAACCTACTGAAGATAAATCAATCTTGCCTAAGTTAGTAAATTACACGGTTAATCTCTTATGTCTGTCAGTCCTCAGTGTACTCGAAGGGTTCTGGGGGCTCGGGCTCCTTGTCCTCGTCGGGCTTGGGGCCGAAGGCGGCCACGGGCTCCACCAGCTCCTCGGCGGGCTGGCTGCCGTCGGCCTGCGCCACCCTGCGCACCATCACGATGCCGCCGATGCTCACGTCCTTGAGGGGCTGGTAGGTGCTGCCCTCGGGCATGGCCACGACGCGCAGCTGCGGCTTCACCACGCGAGCCGGGTTGCTCAGCATCTCCCACGTCTCCTCCTCCTTCTTCTCCTTTTCCTTCTCCTCCTTCTTGGCCTTGTCGTCCTCCTCCTTCACCTCCTGCTGCTTCTTCTCCTTCTCCTCCTTCTCCCTGTCCTCCTTCTCCTGCTTCTTGTCCTCGCGGTCCTTGCTGTGGCGCGACGACGAGCCCACCTTGGAGGACGACAGCGACACGGCGGCGGGCGCCCGCTTGTCGTCCTTCTTGGAGGACGACGCCGAGGGCTCCGGGTCCACGTCCATGCGCTCGTCCTCGTCCTTGTCCTTGTCGGCGTCCTTCTTGTCCTCCTTGTCCTTGTCCTGGGCGCGCGAGCGGCGCTCCTGGTGGCGCCGCAGCTTGGCCGCGATGGACAGCACGGCCGTCGTCACCTTCTCGCGCTCCTCGCGCTTCTTCTCCTCGAGCGGCGGCGGGTACGCGTACAGCGCGGGCCGCCCGTTGGAGCGCACGTCCATCTTGGGCATCTTGAGGTCGCCGTTGAGCGCGATCAGGCAGGTGGGCGAGAAGGCCAGCGCCAGGCAGTGCGCCAGCGGGAACCAGTACCAGTACTGCGTGAACACGAGCACGCCCACCACGGCCAGCATGTTGGTGTGGCCCGTGCGCGACTGCAGCGACACGCTCACGTTGCGCCCGCCCGCGTCGATGATGCCCTGCGCCAGGATGGCGCCGAACTTGGCCATCACGTCCTCGTGCTTGTCCACGATCACCTTGGAGTAGAGCGCGCGGAAGTCCTTCACCTGCGGCAGACCAGACGCGTTACAAGTGCACAGGGCATCGAGCGGATGCAGGGAGGGGGGGGGGGGGGACTCAAGGCATAGAATGAGAGACGTGCGCGAGAGAGACGGGTAGAGAGCGCCCCCACGATAAGGTAGAGCCAATCTCTGAATTAGGAGAATGCGAAAATCCCGGAAAATCCAAAACAGACCCAGCGGGCTTCTAACCCCAGACCAGCTGCTGGGCAGTTCCCTGGCCAGCGGCTCTATCCACTTTTTTTTTAAACACAGTTAATTCAAATGAAACATGGCAACTTAAACAATTAAATGGTATTAAAAGTATTAAAAAAAGTTAATAACTGAGGTCCCGCTGTGACGAGGAGGGAGGCTGGTCCAGCTCGCTCTTGTGGCTGCCGAGAGGTGTATGCACTATTTAGCGTGCAGAGGTTGGCACTACGGGATCGCGGGGGCACGCGACGCTCTGTCTCTCAGGGCCGACTGTCCTGTCCCTGTCGCGTACCTTGGGGCAGCCCTGGTCCGTCTGCTGGATCAGCACCATGGCGGACGCGATGAGCGCGCCCTGGCGCACGAAGTTGACGGGGTCGTTGGTCATGGGCTCGAGCAGGGCGATGGCCTCCTTGAGGCCGGTGCCGGCGCAGGCGATGCCGAGCGCCATGGCGGCGCCGTAGCGCACGTGGGGGTTGTAGCTCTCAGCCAGCAGCGACACCACGCTGGGGCACTGCTCGGGGCTCCTGCAACACAAGCAAAAGTCAGAGTCAGCACGGTCAACACCGGGGCGGGGCGGGGCCAACTCGGCTCAGAGCAGCTGGGGACCCGGCGGGGCGGGGCGGGGCGGCAGAAGATAACTCTTTGCGAATCGGGTTGCTCCGTGTACCGTGTAGTTAGCGTTGGCGAATTCCGCAACGAGGATATCTGGGACGAGAGGAAGAAATTCGGTTGGAAATGGAGGGAGGGGTAAAGAGCGAGAGAGAGAAAGGGATAGGGGGGAGAGTGAGAAAAGGACGGGGTGGAGTGGAATAGAGGCAGGGCAGGGCAGACCGCGCGGAGGGGGTAGGGGGGGGGGGGGGGGGGCAGGGTGGCAGGGCGGCCCACAAACGCGATTGAATCACTGACCGGACGACATGCGGAAAGGTAAACAAATTAAACTTGCAGATTCGATTCACAGCACCAGCGGACGGGGCGGGACGCGCTGCCGTCGCCACCTCCTCCTTCCACGTGCCCCCACCCCAACCACAGGTCTCGCACAGCCCGGCCCCGGTGCGGCGGTCATAAGGGGCGCCCGACAGGACAGCTCGGCTCTGCTCGTATCGCTGCAGGGTCAGGCCGGGCGAGCGCCCACCGACACGAGGGTAGGCCGCGCGGCCGGCGCGCCAGTGTGGCGGGCCGGCCTATCTCCGCCCCTACAGGCTGCACTGCACGCGCCTGCACGCTGCAGGCGGACGGACAAGCCGACCCGGCCCAGCCGCGGCTGTAGAGCATGACGTAGCGAGGCTCGACTCGCGCGCACGCCCCGCCCCGCCCCGCCCCGCCCCGCCACGCCACTCGGACTGGTCCTCATTAGGCACGAAACACTCCGGGCCGGACCCCAACAACCCCGGCCCTTACTTCGGGACAGGGCGGACGCCGAAACGCGATGGCCCCTGCAGTCCCCCCCCAATGCAGCCCCCCCCCCCCGCAGTCCCCACTGCAGTCCCCAACGATGCCAATAAGCCCCTACACCGAAGAACACGGTTCGGGCCGGCGCTGCACTGATCCACATCATCATTGCCCCCTCCCCTCCTCTCTCTCTGTCTCCCTCTCACACACACACACACGCCGCATGCACGAGACACCGCCAGGGCCGTAACTTTGTGGCAGAACAAGCGACGGAATGCCGCCAAGCCGGTCTAAGCCGAGGCGACCCCAGCGAGCCCAGCACTAGGGCCCCAGCCCGGCCTGCAGGCAGGAAGTGCAGCGGAGGGGGAGGGGGGGGGGGGCAGCTCAATGGCATGAAAGGGGTCGCAGCAAAGACCGACCGCCCGTGTGTGGGGGGGGGGGGCATTTAACAAGGCAGGCTAGCTTAGCTACATTCTGCCAACAAGCAGGCGAGTAGAGCCGTGCCGTCCAGCCCGGTGCAGCAACCAGACGAATCATCATCCGAAGTACCGGAGCACACCGGCGGGCCCCGCGGGATCAGCCCGGCTCCTCACAGCGGTCCATCGAAAATGAAATTAGAGGTAAACGTGGCGGAGTTACGTCAGCAGGGTGGCCATGGGACGCGGTGTAAGTGTGGGTGCCAGTGGGAACCGTGGGGGAGGGGGAGTGCGGCAGAGAGGCAAAGGGAGAAAAAAATAGGGAGGGAGGGAGGGAGGCGGGAGCTGCAAGATGCTGAAGAGTCGGGGAGGGTGAGAGCCGGGGCTGGGGCTGAGGCGGGAGTGCTGAAGAGAGCCGGGGATAAAAACTGCGGGGGGAGGAGGGGGAGGCAAAAGGGTAGGGAGACCACGCCGAGTGCAATTACGAGGCAAAGGTCGTAGCGGGCAGCACGGGGGGGGGGGGGGGGCACGCCACGCCAGGCCGCGCCACGCCGCACCACGCCTAGCGGACGGGCAGGCTGAGTGGAGATGATCGAACGATTGAGCTCTTCAGCTGGAGCACCGTGCGTAGGCGGTGCCGAGCCGAGCCGTACCGTGGCAGCCACGTGCTGAGCTGGGCAGAGCAGGGCTGGCCAGACCAGCCAACCAGAAACCATCTTTCTGGACAAAAGTCCGCGCGCCGCGGAGTCGAATGAAATGAGGGGACATTTGTTTATCAGCCGCCTTCCTCCCCCAAGCAGCTTTATTTGGTGGTCGGCACAGCGCCCCCCCCCCCAACCCCACCCCGCCCAGCCCCGCCCCGCCCCAAGCGACAATAGCTCGTCATCCCTGGCAACGCTTTCGTCCGCTGTTCTGCTGGATACAGAGGGGCGGGGCGGGGCGGGGCGGGGCGGGGCGGGGCGGGGCGGGACGCTGGCGGAGGGGAGGCAATAAAGGGACATGCCAGCCAGCGAAGCAAGACATCAGGGCGGCGCACCAACCCACACACACACACACACACAATCACTCTCTCTGGCGCGTGTCCGGCGCGTGTCCGGCGCGTTATCACCGTACCGACGAGGGTTTTTTTTTTTTTAAAGAGCAAACCATGGCGACTTTGCCGTCGTAAAGTTGGTATGGCTGACGAGGAGAAGTGACGCCGGCTCTGCTGGGGAAAAAAGAGAAGGAAGAGAAGGAAGAGGACAGGATGAAGAGGAGAGTGGTGCGCGGGGCTGCGGGGCTGGGGCTGAGTAGCGGGTAACAGACTCAATTGGGGACAGGTATTCTTCCCGACTGGTCCTGCGAAAGCTGATGAAAGGCGATAAAAAGGGAGTGGGGAGAGGGGGGGGGAGGCAGTGCGGGGCATGGAGATAGGGTTGCGGGCGCGGAGGCCTGGGCTGGGGGGACTTGCGCCAAAGGGATCGATGCGTGCAACAAAGAGCGAGCCAGCCAGGCCCCGCTCGCCCCTCTCCGCTCTCTCGCCTACACAATCACCTTTCACTGTCAACTTATTAACGACGTAGCCATTCTTCGGCTCGACAGTGCGCGGCGGGCGGCGCGGGCGCGGCCACTGCCAGGCCGAGTGCGGCAGAGCAGAGCGAGGCGAGGGACAGAAAATAAAAAAGCACCTGCCTTTTCATGAGCAGTGGGATTTTTAGAAGATGACAGATTTAACTAAATAAAGCGAGATATGAAAAGACATATAATAACATAACATTTCCAAATGTATTAGCTAGCTTGTGCTCTCCGACAGCAAGTGTGGCAGAATTTTCTGCGGGGGGATTGTGTCACCCGCGCCCCCCTCCCCCTCCCCCTCCCTCCCCCCCCTCCCTCCCTCTCTCCCTCCCTCCACGCACTCCAGAGATTTCGATGTCTTTAGCAGATGCAGTATCAATTGCTTTAAATTCCAATTTTGATTGAGATTTTTTCCCCATTTACGACAAATGCGAGGTACAGCGAAATTCAGGCGTTTTGAGACGCGACGCGACGGGCCAGGCAGGCGGCGGTGTGTTCCGCATTGCAGCTCGTAGCAGAATTTTCATTCGGGTACCCGACGGGACCCGAACTGCGTCCGAAAACGCCAGGTGCGACCGAGATGGAGCTATGAGCTATGGTCCGTTTCGAACCTCTCGCTCGTACCTGGCGTTTTAGGACGCAGTTCGGGTCCCGTACCCGAATGAAAACTCTGGCTCGTAGCGGACGCACCCACGCCACGCCACGCCGCGCCACGCCACGCCACGCCGCGCTAAGCAAGCTGTCGATGGGGCTGAGTCATTAATGCCAGCTACGACGTTCTCGGGGAAAATGTCCAGCCCGGGGCGTGGATAAGCGGAGTGGGGCGGGGCGGGGCGGGGCGGGGCGGGGCGGGGCGGGGCGGGGCGGGGCGGGGCGGGGCGGGGCGGGTCGGGGCGAGCCTGACGAGCGCGCCCTTCGGCCATCCAAGACAGCCTCTTAATTAACAGCGAGAGAACAGGAGGGACGACGTGGAACCCAGGAACTGGGTAGGGTGGGGCGGGCTAGGGTGGGGCGGGGCGGAGCGGGGCGGGGCGGGGCGGGGCGGGGCGCAATGTGGCGTCCCCCGTCACTAGCCAGCCAGGGAAAAGAAGAGCCCCCGCTACGTTTCAAAACTTTGATGATTGCACCGTCAGCCACAAACGGAAAAGAAAATAAGTTTTTACTGTTTGCCTTTTTCCCTTTCTCCCTCTGCGGCTGGACAAGAATCAGTAAGAGCCGCGCCGGCCGCGGCAGCACCTCCGAAGAGATTTGGGGGGCAGGTAAAGCGACAGACATTACTAGCCAGGCAAGCCTTCGGCTTGGTTGCTGAGCAGATTTCTTCCCTATATACCTATCCCTATACACCTTTCCCTATATACCTTTCCCTATATACCTCCCTATATACCTCTCCCTATATACCTCTATATATGGTCAGCTTATGCATGCGTATGTACATTTAAATTTTAAGATGGGATAAATAGTAATAGGAAGATACCTCTGCTTAACTAAAGGTATACGGGGGGGGGGGGGGCGGACATTTTCTCTGCCAAAATCCCCAACAGAGTGCTTCGCTTCGCTCAGCAAATTATTAAAGTGCCGAAGAATAAGACACAAAACGGCAACCAAATGAGAAGGTGAAGGGGAGGCCGGGACGGTCATTGCAGAGGCATAGTAGCCCGGCCCCCGGCCCTGAGGTGGGAGCGCCGGCCGGGCCGGGCCCTGCCCGCCATGGAGAACCCGCGCCGCAGACTAGTAGCCGCGCCAGCCGCGCCCACGCACTGGGCAGGCCCGCCCCGCCCCGCCCCGCCCCGCCCCGCCCCGTCCCGCCGAGAAACAATAACTTTGCGAGCCGCGGAATTTTCTATTAACATTCCCCTTGCCTCTGTTGGCTGTACTCGGCGCCGTGCTCAGCTCGGCGCGGCGCGCACCAGCCCCACACACTCAGTAAGCAGTGGTCAGGGGCGGGGCGGGGCGGGGCGGGGCGGGGCGGGGCGGGGCGGGGCGGGGCGGGACGGGGCGGGACGGGGCGGGGCGGGGCGGGGCGGGGCGGGGCGGGGCGGGGCGGGGCGGGGCGGGGCGGGGCGGTCGCACACCTGCCGGGGGTTCCGAGCGCCCCGCCCCGCCCCTTTTCTGTTGCAATATCCCCGTTCGGTTCGGACCCACTCGCTCCGCTCCACTCACCTGAAGAGCAGGAAGCCCAGCCCGATGACGGCGGCGCGGCGGACGTCGTCGTTGACGTCGCTGACGGCGAAGTGCAGCAGTCGGCGGATGGCCTGGTTGTTGCCCGTGCCGCAGTAGGCCATGGCGATGGTGTACATGCCCGAGCGGCGCAGGATGGGGTCCTTGTCCTGGCAGAGCGACGCCACCAGCGGGTCCGCCTCCTCCAGCCGGCCGTACATGGTGAAGGCCAGGCCCACGGCCAGCCCGCGCAGGATCTTCTCGTGCTGCGTCTCCTGGGCGTACTGTGACAAGAGAGGAGAGGAGGCCGTTACCACACGCGTGCAGTGCACGTGCACACCAGGCAGCTGCCCGGCAGCGCCCTGGCATTTGGTCGGGGTACAAGTCCAGGAGTGAAAGATTGTTTTAAAAAAATTAAACAAAAAAAATTGGTCTGGACACTAAGAGTTAGCTGCGCAGCCATGCCATGGCCTGGTCTACCTCGCCGGGAGAGGCGAAAATTGTTTTCAGAAGTCGCTTCCGCATTCCTAAACAAGTGGAGTGAGCGGCGCGGCAGGCCAGGAGGCGCGGCGCTCGATAAGAATGTAGGGAAGATGCCAGAGAGAAACAGCGAGAAAAATTGAGAGAGAGAGGGAAAGAGAGAGGAGGGGGGTGGGTGGAGAGGGAGCGAGGGAGAAGAGCGAGGGAGAAGGGCGGGAGCCCGATAAGTCGAAGGATGAAACGCCGGGAGAGGGGGAGGGGGAGGGGGAGGCCGTAGGTGGGATATAGAAGTTGGTGAATGACGACATCCTGAAAGAGAAAGGACGACAAATCGAAGAGCGGCCAGGGAGGGAGGGGGAGGGGGAAGTACTCGCAACCACGGCTCAATAGAAATGTCAACTCAGGCAAGCGCCAACTTGGGCAGCAAATCCTTGGCGAGCGAGCAGCGCAGCGCGCTCCGTGCGGACAGGACAGCTGGGGCAGCCGGCCCCGCCCCGCCCCGCCCCGCCCCCCGCCCGCCTATACCGGGGACGACCGGGGACCGATCGAGCATGAAGAGGGCCGGGACCAAAGATGATCGACCAAATTCTGTTACTATGCCTTTTTTACGAGAATATACAAACAGGCTATGGTCGAGTAGAAAAGAAGGGCAAATGTCCAAATGGATTTGAGTTGGCTCGGCTGCGGCGTATCCCCGGAGCAGAGACCTTCACCAAGCGTGTCTCGGAACAACTAGACACGGCTGGGAAGCGGGGCGGCGCGGGGCGGCGCGGCGGGGCGGCGCGGGGCGGCGCGGGGCGGCGCGGGGCGGATGGGAAAGGAGCATAGAAATAAAGGGGCGCGGGCGGAAGAAAATGTTGTTTCCAAACGCAGCGAATCTCTGGCGTCTCGGCACCATTCACTAGAAAACACTTTGTCCCCGCAGCGTTTGGCTGGTGCCATTTCGACATTGGGAAAGTTTTGTGTCGCATCGCATCGCGTCGGGTCGGGTCGGGGCCCTTCCCCACTCAGACCCGCTGGGTGGCAATCCTGCGCTGCGCCCCCCCCCCCCTCCGGCACGGGCGCGGCCTCAACTATCTGCAAGCGCAGGGAAAAAAACGCCCGGGCCATAAGAACTGACAATATTTAGAAAAAAATAATTGAAATGGGATTCAGATGAGATCTGCTTGTGTGGCGAGTCGTGCTGCTTGACTCGCCCGCCCCATCAGGGTGCGAGGGGAGCAAACAGCGCCTGCCACAAGACACTAAAGGACGCCACGGGGACACCCCCGCCCCGCCCCGCCCCGCCCCGCCCCGCCCCGCCCCGCCCATTCTCCGGCCGGGCCTATGATGAACCCTCGCCCCACAATCTGCTGCACAGACAGGAAAAAAGGGGAGGGGGGCATCAAAAAGGGGGAGGGGGAGCCCGCAGGTGGGGTGGGGTGGGGGCGGAAACCATCAGAGCATCGGGAGCTAATTTGACGGCAGAGGGCATTTAAAATGGAGCGGTCGGGCAGCGATCTCGTCCGGCAGTTTCGTACTTTTCAATGACGATTATGCGGATCCGAAACGGCTGGAAACGTGGGAGGGGAGCGGGAATAATGTTTTTTAAAAAAATTGCGATTGTAGGGGCGGGGGGGGGGGGGGCAGGGGAGGCCTGGGCAGGAGCAGTCTCGGCCCGCCCGGCCCGGCCAGCGCCACGCGGTGCGGTGCGGTGCGGTAGGCGAGACGTATCCAACAAACCGCACCGCACCGCGCTTTCCAAATAGATTTCAGCAGCGGGGGAAAGCTTCCATGCATGATTCAGCACTGCGGCCGGGCCGGGCCGGCCAGCGCTGGCCTGGCGTGGCACAGGCCGCCCCGCCCCGCCCCGCCCCGCCCCGCCCCGCCCCGCCCCGCCCCGCCCCGCCCCGCCCCACTCGCTAATTGTACAATCAAATTTACAAAAGTGCGGCGCCACGGCCTGGTGGCTGGTGGCCGTACCGTACCGCGCTGCCAGCCGCTGGAGCAGCAAACCCGACTAATCGCTTTACCGTGTTACTTTTTTTTTTTTTCCCCAAGTCTACTCTGAGCACAAAGTCCTATATTTAACCTACGCATTTCACGAACGCGTACCCAACGTTCACATGAACCCGGTGTTCCTGTGAATGCGTAACAGTGCAGCGGGATTGCATACTCGCCAGCGCTGCAGGGGCCATGGCGCCTTACAGGCGAATTTGACTTGAGAGAACCAGGTCACAATTGACCCAAGGTTGTTCACCCCCCGGAGTGGGCAACTTGCGAGGTCTTTCCACCAGGGCACGTGTCCGAGACAGCTTGCTTGTCTGGCTTCCAGTTCAAACCCCACTCTAACGCGTTACCAGCATGGCGTTACTTACAGAAAAGCCAAATGCGCAACTCGACGTCAATGAGGCAAAATTGAGCAACAGTTTATCTTGCCTTGCTTGATACATAGGCAAGATAGATAAAGCCCCTCATAAGAAAAAGAAAATAATTTTAAAAAAATTAACACTTACAGCAACCATATCCTGGATGGCTTGCGCCTCCTTGGATCCGAGCATCACCATCCCCATCGCAATGCCGGCGGCCTCCCCAGCAACAGCGTCATCGAGGTAGAGATTTGCCCGCAGCTGGTCGTAGACATCCTGACGGTAAGTGCCCATGGCCGCGAGACCCAAGCCAAGGCAGCCACCATGACGGACCATCTGCAACATCATCAACAGCATGAACCTGACTGTCACTACATCCAAGTTGCACAGATAAAGTTCTCAACCAACCTCATTCTGAGCTTCACTCAGCTGGCCCAGTAAATAGTCAATGATTGCACCTCCATGGTTAGCATGAATGAGTCCAAGAGCATACAAACCACCACCTTCACTGAATCCAGAAGTAGGGCCCGATTCACGAGGTAAGTAGCTTTGCATGAGGGCTAACGCTTCATGTTCATGGCCTCGATGGATGACACCCAACGATGCAGTTGCTGTAAGCTTGGCCCAGTTGGTAGCACGAGCTAACCAGTCCAAGTTGTCCCTGAAAAGTTCAATAGGTTGACTTCACTTCTAGATCAATTTTTATTTAAGAGAATGTCTTGATACAAGGGATCTACCCACCTTAAAAACTGGTCACTGGTTGTACCACTGTGCATAAAACCATTAGCAATTACAGTTGCTGTATGACATATGGACACTCTGATGGCATCTTTGGTATTCTTAAGAATGAGCATATCAGCATGATTACTGCGAATTAAAAATTGTAGATGGAGATCGATTGTCACTTCTCCACTGAGTATGCTGGCTAATTTCTCTACTCTCAATTGATGAGTTTTTTCAGATTCAGTCTGTAAATCATTAGAATTATTATCAGACTAATTTAAATATGAGGAATATGTGGAATATCAGTTGCTACTTACCAAGCTCTCAAGCTTTTTCTCTTTTTTCTCCTCATTAGCTGAACCATCCTCAGATTTGGAAGAGCTGTCTTTCTCAGCAGCATTGGCAACAGCAGCTGCTCCAACCATCCCTTCCACTGACACTTTGGTTTGCTTATCAGTGAGTGAGGGAATAGGAGCTGTAGCACGAAGAGCTTGCAAAACACGTCCCAGAAACTGTTGGGTCGCACTCTCGTACAAATCAAAGGCAATTTGATAGGCCATCAATGTGCTGTCCTGAAAAAACAAAATCAGGGTTCAGGTTGATACAATCCACGAATTGAATAACATGTCAAGTCTAGGGAAGAAAATATATACCTCACTATCTTTGCTGAGCTTTTCGAGGACATCAGCCACAGCAAGAGGATCATCCAGGAAAATCAAACACTGACACATGTTCACATAATCTGGTGTTTCCAAATCTCTATACAATGCTACTAAAGACCGCAATACTGAATTTCTGAAGCCTCTGTTCTGAATGAGGCTCATTGCAACTTGAAAGGCATACTGGAGCATGCCAGCAACATCATCCTGTTAAAGAAACAAGAAATATATAATGAAGAGGCATTACCTATAACATTAAGGGGGTATGATGGATGTTGATTATTTTTGATCTCACTGATTGTTTAATAGCTTTCTCAAAGATGTCCATCCTCCGTGTCTCAAGGGCAAGGCCAAGAGCTTGGCGGTACTGGCCATCATCTAAACATCTTTGAAACATACGGTCAACAATTGCAACAAGCCTGGAATCAATTTCCTTCTCTTTGCCTGTCTCAGCATTGGCATTTCGGTATTGAGTATAAAAGTCAATACATTTGGCTGGAAAAAAAAATGGTGGTAAAATGGACTTGTAAGGTTTCATATAAATGGCATGTCCTCATAAGAAATAGTTTGCTTACCAATGGTTGTGTCAACATACTCAGACCGAGACATGACATCAAAGAGTTCACCAGCACCCAATGCAAAGTTCAGAGAATCCTCGAAAGAGCCTAGATGGTAGTAAACTTTGCTAGCAACAAGAGCAGCTAATTTATGCTGATCAAAACCTTTGTCTTCATGAAGAATCTCACTGTAAAACATAATGAATTTAATGAAAGAAGAGTTATTCAATATGTGAGCAGACATATGATGAACTGTTTAAATACACTTACATTTTGAGGATAGCTTCAGATATCTCTGGCCAAAATTCATCGACAATGGTGTCGAGCTTCTTCAAAGCAAAAACCTTCAGCTCTGGCATTGGTTCGTCAAGGAGGGATATAACCCCCGCTGATAAATTGTGACAGTAAAAACACCATCGTGAGTACATAAATAAATCAAATAGTGAAATAACTAGATTATTAAAATGATAGCTCTTTTGACAAGTTGAGGTTAGGTGTTTCTTTTACTGGTTGCAACTATGTACTGATAAGCAGGATTTAGGGAGGGTAAAATTTGATCAGTAATCGACAGTCTAACAAATGAAAACATTTTTTTAAAAGTTTGCAACGAGTTAAAATGATATAGCTGGGGTGACAATGACTTGCATCCTCCCGGTACGGTCACCGTCAACAAAACATTAACACAACCCGTCAAAGTACCCTTACTGAATTAAATGGACCATTACCTGCTGATGTAACGTTCATTTTGCTTGTGGTATTTGTATAAGTGCTACGTTAATACCACAATTAGTTATTGAAGAAAATTGAAGACAACTAAACGTCAGCACCGTCGGTGCTTCTTTCAATGAATTGTACTGTGTCAGGGGATTTGGGGGAGAGATCGCACAATTCTCAATAATGACGTAGCTGATATAGCTCAAGCGAAGGAACGCATGCGCAATGGACTGAAAGTATGGCGGGATTTTTGAAGTGTCGAGCAGGTTGAGGTGGTTTATTATGAGCATATGTATCTTTTCGAAGACCAAATACTCTTTGCAGGTCGTGTATCTCTCTGGTAAACACCAATAAATACCAAATAGAAAGGAAAACGAAAGCATGACACCGATGAGACACTTTGACTAAGAACCTGCCTGGAGGCTCGCTAGGTTCTTGCCCTCACAACCATGTGATGTCACGGCATGGGTCTCATACACTCCCGAATGGCCGCTGCGTGAAAGTGAATGTGTATGTTGTAGAATGACTGGACACAATGTTTTTCCAGTGTCTCTAGAGAATATAGATTTGACGTATGATTGTGTTGACTTTATATTTTCAAATTTCTTTAATTGAACAACAACTAGTCAATACTGAATTCGGTGACAAGGATATCACATGAAAGGAGTGCTCTTTCAAAGTTCGTCCTACGATCAAGTCGGTGGTGGTTGGGTATTGACGTATGATCACATGACCCATGTACCGGGCTAGAACACCTAGAAGTCTTGGATAGAAAGAACTGATGGAGCAAAATGGCTGACGAAGATCCACGGATTTTGAGTGAAGATGGTTTTTTAAATGCTGATACAGAGTCTAAAAGTGTTATTTGTCACCCTAACTTGAATGTAATCCTTCTAGTAACTAAGTCGAATGAACTAATTGTCATAGATGTTAACTCTGGGTCAGTTCTCCAAAGAAGTTCCCTATCAGGTATGTCACGTTGATCTTTCTTGGTGTTAAGGAATTAAATTACCAATGACATTTGAATGAAAAGAATTTAATGTCACTTGAACACCTCAACAACCTGTCAGCCTTGCATTCCCATTGCGAAAGGTCCCCTGACACGGGTTTCTAACCCCATTCTTTTCTTGTTGTAACACGGCATCCCTGTGTTTATATTTATTATCTGTCTTCCGTTATCTTTTGTTTTCATCACTTTGACACTTCTTCAGTCAGTGTCGTCATATTTTGTATTAAAGAAAAATTATAATGTTCAAAGTTATTCGAGGTTTGTTGTTGTATGCATGGTATAAAATTTGAAGAGGTTAGGTTGACTTGTAGAGGTTTTATCATTTGAAAGGCAGGTCATTGTTATGAAAGCCGAGGTGTCAGAACTCTACCTTGGAGAAAAATTTGGCGTTTTTGTTCTCACCTTTAAATAGATGGAGCAATTTTGTTAATCTGCATGGTTTTGATGTGAAATGATACAATGATAAATGAAAATTTAAATTGTAAACACTCTCTCATGAAGAACATTGTTTATTCTCTTTCTAGTCATTTTGTCTATTAGTGTCTCTTGTGAGTGAGCCGCTCCTCAATTCATGAATTCCTTGTATATGTGTTGTCTCATGGAATTTTTTCACCTCTTTTCAGCTAAATGGCAAGGGGATGTCAGAGGACTTTACATTCCTGGCACCGACAAGCTTCTCTTGACTGATGGAACTTCAGTTGGGGTCAGAAGTGACTACAATGGAGTTCTTTTATTGGACACTATCCTGCAACCCCCTGTCCAGAAATCTGACGATATTGTTAGATTGGAGCTTCTGCACACAGAAGTATGAAATAAACTTATGTCTGCTGGTATGTACAGGAATGAAAACTATTATCTAACTTTATTACTTTGCAGGCTGTCCTACTCCACCGCTGCCTTAAAGAATTTGAATTTGAGCTGCGTGGGGTATATCAAACAGCTGAAGTTCTGCAGGAGCTCACTAATCGCACAAAAGAGGCTCAAGCTAACCCCAGGAAAACCATTAAATCCCAAAAAGTAACTATAATTTTAATAGTTTGTGTGTAAACCCTTAAAGACCACCTGTTAAAATTATTTAAAATATCTTTGACCTTGCAGTGGAACACAATTTGCCTTGAACTGCCCCATAGCTCACTTAAAGCTGTGTGTTCTGGTTTAGTTAGTGAGTTAAAGCGCCAAAACCAACATCTACCAGTGCTTCCTCTTGCATCTGCATTGAATGAGCGTCTGAATTCTCTTCTACCAAGCTTAGCCTTAGAAAATGTAGGAACACCAAATGAAAGAAATTTTATGCATAGTGAGGCGGCTCGAAGGGAAACATTCTCTAAATGGCCGCACATGAACTACAAGTAAGTTATTCAGTTACTTTATTTGCTGTTTTTCTCTGATGAGTATCTATAATTTTTATCTATATGTTGTTACTTGTAGATGGGCTCTGCCCGACCAAATGGCCCAAGCTGGGTTTTTTCATCAACCAAATTCAGCTGGAGATGATAGAGCTATGTGTTTTACCTGTATAGTGTGTCTTGTCTGTTGGGAACCAACAGATGAACCCTGGTAAGCTTTGGAATTTTTGTACTTTGAAATTTCAATACTTAATTTATCCTTAAATTATCTTATATTAATGCTTGTTACTGTTTTAGGTCTGAGCATGAACGTCATTCTCCATCTTGTCCATTTGTTAAGGGAGAATATACACAAAATGTACCCCTTTCAGTAACCTATGCAACAGCTCCCGCTGCCCCTTTAGCTTCTTTTAGTAATTCTGATCAAACTGAAGAGAGTCAAACTGATCAGGTCATACTTGGGACGTCAAGTGCACCTGAACTGGCAGTCACATTTAGTTCCAGAGGAGGTGTAAATATTTGGAATGTGAAACGTCAGCTAAAGAATGAAGCAACTATCCTTGTTACTGGCGGTGAGCAAGTGTTAAGACATATACAACAAGAGGAACACCTTCAGTTCAGAGAGAAATCAAGACCCAACAAACCTCTTAGAACAGATGGAAACAGTGCAACAGATGAAATACTAGACCCAAAGCCTGAGAGGGACCATAGTGACTGTGATTCTTATGCTGATGTGCCAAAATCTCCTAGAGATGCTTGGTTAAGGGCAGACATCAATAGTGAATCTGAGAATATGGAAGAATCTGCTGTAGAATCTATTACAGGTAGGAACTTTTCTCATGAATATCAGATAAGTATTTCCTTCTATTCTTAATTCCATCTTATGTATAAAAAATTTACAGATGTGTTTGTGCCAAAAGACAACCAAGTAGAAGTGAGTGCAGCCAGCACAATTGGAGGCTGTCATCCCAGGAAAAGTAGTCCTCAGCTGCAGCCTGTTGCTGTTGTTGGCATAGAAGTTTACCCAGCCTGTGTCAAATGCCCAAGAAAAGATCCTCCTACATGGGGCGGAAGCTGTGATGTAGTTCGAATTATGAATGATGCAAACCAAGCTAGCAAATGTGAAGGTGGTTCATTAGATATTATGAAAGTGAGTCAAGACCCAAGTCTAGCATGCTCCTCACCTCATCAAGAACAGCTACGAGAGTGCTCTTCCTACTTAATTGTGTATGATCTCTACCCCTCACCTCCAGTAGATGATTGTGAGGATGATGATGGTGGTAATAGTGGTGGGAGCTATGCAAGTACCAACAACAGTGGAAATGGTGCTAGTGCACCCGGATTTAGTTCTGGTGGAGCTGCCACTGGCCTAGGCAACAGCAATGGAAGTGGCAGTGGGAAAAAAATTGATAAAAGTGTTACGACACAAGCTAGTGGTAATGTGAAGAAATATGTTTCGGGGACTGGGACAAGTGCGTCATCCTCATCAGGTACTAGACAAGAAATGTACCAAGAGCTATTTTTACCCAAATTTCTATACGGCCCACCAGTGGTCCAAGATGGACAAGGTAGCGTTATTATTACTGCTGAACCTGATCCTTTAGATGGTCTAGATTTTTCGCCACCTGGTAGTGTATTTTCAGCTCCTGATTATACACTCAATATGCTTCAAGTAACTCTCGGTAATTCAAATCCAGGCACAATTATTAACCAAATGAAGAAAATAAGTGCCAAGAAATGTTTGTCAGCCCTTCCCCCAATAATATCTCAAGAAACCCCCAAAACCAAACAGTTTGAGCCCATGGCAGTTCAGTGTGTTGCTGTTCCAGTTGGATATAAAATTCATTCTATTCATCCCACAAAAGATGGGGGCCACATTTTAGTTGTTCTCATACACAAAAGCTGTGGGGATTCTTATGATGATGCATCTGCAATGGATGTAGATGGTGATGACATAGCACACAAGGTTACTGGTCCTTCCAGTATGCTTCTGCTGTACTCACTAGATTTCTCAAAAGATGTTATTCGTTTAGAGGAAGTTCCCATAAGAATCACTGAACTTTCAAAAATAGGAGAAATGCCTGTGGAAGTAAGTCTCTTGCCTCTTCAGGAGCGTGATGACAGAGTTGAAGCAGATGAGAATGATTCTGGAAGTGAGATCTCCAGCCTGTCGATTGGTCTAGCTACACTCATATGTGCTGACGGAACCCTCAGAGTTGTTGACTTGTCAACACTCTCTGTTGTTGCTGAGGCAGTGCCCAATAGCGATTCAAGATTTGTATCAGCCACGTACTGCAACAGTAAGTGCTAACCAATAGAATTCGTGTTTATGAATCTTTCCATTGTTTTCCCAATTTTTTGATTTGTTTTCTCATTCTTTTTACTAGATTTGGAGAGAATTTGTGTTTGCTCTGAGACAGGAAGTCTCCACTTTTATCCTTTACGCTGGAACAACTCAGAATTGCTGTCACACATCCCAGGACCCTCCAATATGCAACCAAGCACTTCCTCCAGCCTTAATGTGCCTCCAGAGTATTCAGCTCAGTTTAGGTGTGTTTTGTAATCTCATTTAGTTACACTTTGAAATTTTTGAGGTGTAATATTATCTTGTATATTATCTTGTATCACTTATGTAACTGTTACCTTTATTTCAGTGAACTCTTGGTCAATAGCGCATTAGGAATCAATGAATTAAGACAATTACTAGAGTTAACACTTAGTGAAAATTTGACCCCTTGCTATGCTGCTACAGTTCCACCTTGTTGGTCTGAAATAATGCAAGCTCAGAAGCAAAGGAAGCATCCCCAACACCTTCAACAGGGAGATGATGCACAACACACTCGAACATGGAGATTGCAACGGGACGTGTTAGTAGAAACCCATTTCCATTATTGCAATATTGCATTCACTTATTATTTTATTTAAAAAAAAATTTCTGACACTGCTTATTATTTTACAGAACAACTTGGGATGAACATGTATTTGAAATAACCCTTCCTAAGAGTTGCACTATTGGTCACGTTTGTTTCAAGTTTTCTTTTCAATCTGCGTGCTCTCCACCGCCTAATATCCAAGTTACATTATTGAAACAGAATGTTTCAGGAATTGGACATAAACCACCAGCTAGTATGCCTGTTGATAGTAAAATTGATTTTGGCATGGCTCTTCCTGGTCAGTCAATTCTTGCTGTAGTAATGTGGCTATGTTAAATAATTTCAATTCATCTTTCATGTCAGTGGTTTTGTTAACTGGCTTGTTTACCTAATTGCAGAATCATCGGATAACCCAGTGATGTCAGAAGAATATCTAAGAGCACACAATGCAGAGATTTTGTGTGGACCTGTAAATCTTACTCAGTATATGGACTTATCTGAACAAGGAGGCTCTCTGACACTAACCAGTCCCAAGCTCATGCATACTCGCAGCAAAACTCTTCAACTTCATTTAAAGGCCTTATCAGTTGATTTGGTAAGATTTTTAATTGGTGAAACTCAAAATAATATGCATTGCCTCAACTTTCTCATATGCAACCTTTGTTTGTCATAGCAATCACAAGTCCCCCGTACAGAAGACAAAGTACCAAAAAGAAGTAGAAATGATTCCAATGCAGGTAGCAGCTCAAGCACCAGCACTAACAATATGAGCTTAAATTCGACCTCTGGAAGTAAACCACCATTTTTCATGACATCTACCCCACCCTTTTCCAACCATACAAAGAAGTTTGATACAGTCATGCCCAGCTCAACTAAAAAACCTGAAAATTTCCTTGGCTGTGACTGGCTTCAGGAAGTTTCTATTGTAATCAGACGCACTAAACAAACTTCTGTTCAGTTTGAAAGGTATGAGTTGTCTGGTAATGTCTTGGGCCTTAAACTCATTTCTTTACCTCTGTTTTCCAAATTTCTGTTATTGTTCTCATTTTAAATCTACGACTTCCAACTATCTCTATGATTAATTAAATATCCCCACTATTTCTGTAATTTTCAGGAGCCAACGATATGCAATGCTAGAATCAAACTCCTTCATTGAGCGCCTTCTTGGAGTAGTGTGCTTGGATGGTCCAGACAAGACTAGGCCAGCTCAGAGTCTTGCATTAGATGTATTATGTTGGGTTGTTTCTGTTCGTCTTAGTCCACATTCTAGTGGAGGTCTGGATGTAGGAGATGTAAAACTCCAGCAGCAACAACTTGAAGTGGGGCGGATTATCAAATCTCACATTATGGAACTGATTCATCATTGTTTCATTCTTGGAGCTCGCAGCATTGCCCATAAGTGCCTTAAGTTTATCCTTGTTTGCATAAAGTAAGTTCACAACTAGTTTGTTTATTTATGAGAATGTATGAAGTGGAGTACAATGGTATATCTTTGTGACTCATTCTGTGTGCTTTAGGGGTATTCAAAGTGTGAATGAAACAGAAGGCCTAGCTCTGGAAAAAGCTGTACTGGAGGCTTTAATGGAGTGGCTTCCAACTATAGGAGCCACAAAGTCAGCTGGTGCACTGAAATGGTTCTTGTTGCTTCTTATGCGTGTGTCACCCTTAGACTCTGAAGGTGTCATTGGAAGAGAGTGTGTTTTCCTCCTCACTCTTGTTGCTGGAGAGCTTAGTAATCGAACTAACCCTTATCATTTATTGCTTAGGTCAAGGTAAGGAGCAACTTATCTGTTATTGTACACATAATTTTTTAAAAGTTCCTTTAATTTTTAATCTTGGTCTTTTCCAGGTTTGGCCTGTATGGAACACCATTTGAACCTGAACTATTTGATGTTGATCCTCCTGTTTCTGGAAAATCTACCTCAATGCCTATAACATATGCCTCTGTAGTGCAGGGCGACTCCAACATGAATACTACTTCAACAGGTGTCAGTGGTTCAGGAATTGGAGGTGAAAATCTTGACTTGCGGGAATTATTAAATGTTCCAGGTAAAACCATTGTCAAATGTCTTAAATAAGATTTTAGTCTTATGCCATGTATTAACAGTATTTCATTCAGTTTTAGATAAGTCAAGTGCAAGCAACACATCTGCAGGAAGCTGCTCTAACTCATGCACTTACCCAAGCAGTGGTAGTTCTGGGGGTAGCACAAGTTTTCGTCTGAAAGGACTTGCATCCAACCATTATATGAAAGGTCTTTTGGAAGTTGAACCACTACACTATACTTGCCATGCTGCTAGTGATGGAACAAAGCTTGAAAAAATTGAACCGGGTATGAATCCTTTTTAGTAACAACTTGTGTAAATGTTAATGTGTCGTATCATATTGGTATTACTTTTACTATCTTAGGTTGTGGTTGTTCAATTCCAGTTAGTAATTTTATTACACTGGGCACATCAGGAACTAAGAAAGCTGCTGATGGAGACTTTGTAAGTCCACTTCTTATTTATAACTTTTTGCATGTCCATGGGCTGAGCATGGGTGTATTTACTTCACTCCAGAAGAAATTGTTTTGTCTCTCTTTGAGTTACTAACAGTGTGTTGTTTTCTTTTGTTCTGTTCGATGTATATCTAATCAAACAATTACTTCTGTTCTGTGAGATAAGAGAAGAATAACTCTTGTGTAGGGAAAATTGCAAATTTTACATTTTCATGGTTCCTACAAGCCTGGTAAACCTGGAAAGTCATAGAAAGTCATGGGAAATTTGAGTGACGGACGTGTTGGGAAAAAGCCATGGAAATGATAACAATTTTGTCTGAAAAGTCATGGAAAATGCCAGGAGCCAAATTGTGGAAACCCTGTTTTTGGACCAAATTTTTGTTTTACTGTGGTTTACACTAAACCCAAAGTTGTTCATTGTACAGTCTATTTTCATTTTCACTCTCTCTGGCCTTTCTTGGGGTGTTGTGTGCATTGGATTTTGTGTGGTGTTGTGTGTATGTGTGTGAGTACGATGTATGTTGTATTGGTGCAGATGTGTTTCTGCCTTGGGAAGGAGTTGGCTGAAGACAAATGGGAAGAAATATCAGACAAAATGCTAACTGCTGCATTGATGGAATCTTCTAGACTATCCACTGTCTACAAAGGGGAGCAGGTATACCTTTGAGATATACTTGCTTTTCACAATGTAGATCTACCAAATTACCCATCTGGAAACACGTTTTCTAGATACTGTAGTACCTTATAACAATTATCTTTATCATCTTTTTTAGTGCAATGTGATATGCTTTTGTTGTCCAATGTATTCTAATTCCATGCAATATCTTTTTGTTCTCCTTTTGCCACTACCTAGCTGCTTGCTTATGTTTCCTTTCTCTGCACATTTAAGTTGAACTGCAAACATTTTTACTTTTACAGTAATTAATTAATGAATGGATTTATTTTGTAATTTGGGTAACTTTATCAACAAAAGTTGCAGCCTCTTGAGACTTTGTGTGTGCTGCATTGTTTTTCTACCCAATGTGTTGCTGATTATAACTTTCAATATTTTTAGACACAGTATATTTTTATTCTTTTTATTTTATAAGAAGTGGGATTTTTCTCTTTTCTCGTCTGAGCTTGTTTCTTGTTTTGAATGATTTTGCACTTCCTTTTGAGTGTGAAAGCCTATCTAATCTTGCCTTACTTTACTCAAACTTGCCTCGGGTTGTTAATGTGGATTTTGCTTGTAGGTCAAACCGCTGGGCATGCTGAGTCAGGAGGGAGAAAGTAGTTCTGCTTCATCTCAGCAGTCATCTACCAACTCCAGCCCCTGGTTACCACAAGATACTGTCATGAATGAAAAGTTACTGTCTCCACTGAATTCTCAAACCCAAGCTACTACACATGGTAAAACTGACTGTGATGCTAAGACTGCATTTGAAGAGGACAATGAAATGCCATCTTGCTCTACTAAGACTGCTGATGATAGAAAGGTAGGGATATTAAGGATCTGAGGTACAAGGATGACAGTTTCAAATACTCACTTTATTAATTTTTGCTGCTTAACACAATACACCTGTGTATGTTACATGTAACAATATTCCTGATAATTTAGCTGTATTGTGCAATGTTCATTCATGTTTAGACCCATTCTTTTAGTTTTGGTGTTATTCACGTTATAATGTATTCTTATACACGAAAGGGGAACAGCAACACTACAGGGAAAGCAGAGGGCAAGGGCTTGACAGATGACGGCATTTATCTACATTCATTATTTTCTAAAGTATTGTGCAATGCTCGTCATTTTTGTACAACACAACATAAACACATTTTTTACTAAATTCCCAATTTGAAATTTGTCTTCACTCTGTGTAAAACTCCCAAAATTTAAAATCACTTATCATTATTGTCTAAAGTAAAGGTTTGTTAATGTGTATGTTTAAACTCTACAGAATGAAGATTTATCAACACTCAACGTACCATGGCAGCAACTTTTGGTTCCACCACCTCAACAGACAGTAGTCATTGAACGTATGCACTCAGGTGCTCGAAGATTTGTTGTTCTGGACTTTGGAGCTCCAGTTATGCTTACTGACATCATAGTTCCAGCCTGTTGTGATTTAGTGCTACTGTCTGTGGATGTGTGGCTTTGTAGTGAAGAGCAGGATGGCCAAAGGCTAGTAGTTGCATCTGATATTGCAACCAAGGCTTTAGTGCTCAGTGACCTCCAACCCCCTCCTATCTGTCGGTATTTAAAAGTGAGTATTTTTAAAAAACCTATTTCCTTATCACAGCATTATTTGATTTCATCATAGAGGTTGCTCTCCTGCTTTACCTTATCACATTTTTTAGATATATCTAGGATGTTCTCCCTTGTCCCTTGTCATTGTTTGGCAGTAACCACACCTTATTTTGGAACTGTACTAATATTTAGCACACATTCCATATTGACGCCATCATTGTCTTCTGTTCTAATTTACTGAGTACCACATCCATGGATCACACTTCATCCTCTATTTTCTTAATATTCCAGATAACTACTATTGGCCGTTATGGCATGACCACAACCAAGTGCAAAATCCCTATAGGTTCATTTTTTGGACATACAATGATTTTACCTGGAGAATGTGGCCCTGATAATTCTATTATTCCACTTCTGTCAGAGTCCAATTTACAGGTAAGGTGCTCAAAATGTTTCACCATTGAATGCTTAGCCTTGTTCCTGGTTTCTTAATCTGGATTCATTCTTTTTATGTTTTAATGTCAGGCTCAAATTGGGGTGCTTGGATCCTTGCTTGAAGACATTCACTGTCGTTATGCATTGGCATGTTCTCGGTTAAGAGAACTACTCTCACCGCTACTTCAAGCTGAAACTCCTAATGCGGCGCACATGTACTGCTATTTACAAAGAGCTCGTGATTTGGACAGACAGATTTCTTTTAACCTTGACACATCTAATCAAAAAGTTTTTTCAGCTTATCAGGTATGTGTGTATATGTGTGTTTGTGTGTGTGTATTGTACGTATGTAATTTTATATCCATTTATATCAACCTTTGACTCATTATTATTTATCCTAAAATCATTATTAATATTGTTTTACAGGAGTGTATTACATTCCAGCACCAATTAAATGTAGTTCGTAGTGTAATGGCTCGCTTAGAGACAGCTTTAAACCCTGGGAGTGAACGGCTGTCCCACGACTCAAATTACCATCAGTATTTTGTGAAAGCCTCAACTGACAAGTTGAGAGTTTTAGGAGAAGGTCTGCTGGACGTTTTGCTATATCTGGGCTCTCTTCCTATGGTGGGTTTTCTTTAATTTTTAATCTTATTGAACTATTTGGTTTTGTTCTCTGACATATACATATGTACTTCGTTTGTGTTGTTTTTACCACCATCTTATTAACTATTTAACTTTCTTCTCATGCAGTACACATTTTCATCCCAAGAATATTCTTGCTTGGATCGTTCAGTTTGTGAAAATTTATTCTACTGGCTTTGTGTGGGACAAGACACTCGAATGCAACTCTCCTCAGCTACTTTGTTAGTTAGACTCTGTGCATCTCAGCCTTGGTGGGGCCAGTTTTTGGCAGAGACAGTGGCAAATCTGTTTAGCTCTAACAATAGTGCAGTTTTTCCTCAAGATAGGTATGTAGTCAGACCTCAAGTTTTAGTGTGTATTAATTTCAATCAGTATTAATACTTAATTTATCTCCTTTTTACAGGGTTTTTATTATTTTGGCGTATTTAGGTCGAAAGTCCTTGACTTTATCATCAGCAAGAATGCCAGTTATGGAATCTGTTTTAGGAATGCTTGGAAGTTTGTTGGAACCACTATGTAGTGGAAATGAAACCCAGCCTTTGCGGTCAAATACTGATCTTTCTTTGGTTGGCTGGGCTCTTCTTTTTGTTTCTCAGTGCCTTGACATAGGGTCTGTTTCCCGAGATGATGAAGACAAGTCTAACAAAGATCAAGGTTGTTTCATGATTTACCAATCGGTTCCATCACTGTAGCTACATGGTTTTTATGAGTTTTATAATACTTTTTTTCTGTTCTTAGGTCAGCAGAATCGCTGGGACTTTATTCAAGGAGAAGTTGCTATGCAGAAACGAGCAGCTGCTGGAGGAGGTCGCAGCAGAGCTAATTATTTACGCACTAAGAGGATATTGGTGAAACAGCAATTTGGTGGCTTCCAAGATGTTCTTGACAATATTAAAAATAAGTATGGAACTCATGAAATAAGCAATGATGTGAAATCCCATGAAGCTGTGTCAAAGGTCAATATGTCTTCTTCTCCTTTTTGTCTTTATTATCTTAGAAAAGGTGGGATTTGTTTTAGGTTTTATTCAAATTCTTTTTTTATATTTTCAGGCCAAATTGAAGCCTCAGGAAATGTACATTAAAAAAGTACTGAAACATCCTTTAGTTAATGTAAGTTAATTTTAAAAGTGGTTGCAATGAACTCACTCAATTCTAGAGTAACATTTCTAAATGTATAATTTTTATTATTATTTTTTTTTTTATATATAATTGTTTAGCATCTTAAGGAAACGCCTGGCTTAAGAATGGTGGATGCCAGTAAACGTGGTTGGAGTGGTGGGCCACGACGAAATATGGCCAGTTCTAGCAGTACTGGAGCTGAATCTGAATGTGCCTCTGAGAGTAGAGAAAACACCTTGCCATTAACACTACCTCAAGGACAGTGTCTTCCAGTTGCCAGAGGTTTAATTGCATTAATCCTGCACATGGACTTCACTTGCAACATTGATATGTTTTTGCTGGCCTGTAAAGTATTGGCAAGAATAGTTTGGTGCTCAAGACCTGCCCTTCCGCTTGGTCATCTGATGTCTAATGATCAGCTGTCCAAACTTGTCCGTATGGCCGTGTGGCAAGATCCCCACCAGACGTCATGGGGTGGACCATGGGCAGCCCATGCCATTACATGCCTCTTGCAAGATATTCTTGATGGAGTGCGGTCTACGTCCCAGGCAGCAAGCAGGGAATGTAGTCCTGCTGATGAAGCCGCTGACAATAAACCTAGCACAAGTCAATCATCAAATGCTCCAAGTACAAATTTTGAAAAGTTAAGGGTGTATGCCAGTAAGTATGCCTTGTTTCCTTGAATTGTAAATAAATTACAGTTAAAATAGTTCTAAGACTGTTACTAAGCATTTTCTCTTGTTTTCAATGTAGAAGCAGGTACTAGTGGATCGTCATCTGGTGGATCCAGCTCAATGCCTTCTGCAGAATCTAATTCTCCTGCACCTGCTGAGTCAGTTCAAAATGAACCTATTACACCGGAAACTCCAAGTGATGTTCTGAGTTCGGCGCCCACTTCCTTTTTGCCAACAGCACCCAGTAAAAAAGGCTTTTCAAAGCTGAAGGGAGGGTCATCTTGGGCAAAGGCAGTTTCTGGAACTAATTCTATTGCTGAACTTTTAGACTACATTGCAGACAATGAAGGACCAAATATGGATGGGACAGAGGATATGGTTGCTGAAGACTGTCCTGATGCTGCAGTTTCTCAGGCTGGTATGTTATGAGTGTTTTTGACTTTGATTTCTTTCATTTAGGTGTTTAATATGACTTTCTCTTAAATTCATCTTTATTGGTTTTATGAAGGTGGTTCGGGCACTGGAAAAGGCAATGGTATGGTAGCACTGGAGTCTGATGATAGTGAACTTGATGACTTCCTTGATGATATTTTAGAACATGGACGCAATATGCTGCGGAAAGGAAGCAGTTCTCGAACCTCTATTGTTGCGTCAACTAAAGCTGGATGGTAATTCTAATAGATTTATCCAGGGACTATTATCGATGTCTTCATTATTTTTTGTGATGTGTGTATTATCTTCAAATATTTCAGTATTTCAACTGCCATGGATGCTCGACTCGATTTTGCTGTGGACTGTCATGCAGAAGTTTTGATACGTAGACTCTCAATGCTTGGTGCATACAATCTTCCTCATAGTGTAAATGCAGTTTTTCCTGCATGTAGTGATGGAGATAAACCGACACCTCCGGGAACCTGGCCACAGCCAGAAAATGAGCCAACTGCTAGTCATAATATGCTAATTGCTTGCTTTGACAAAATATTTGTTGAATTGAAAATTCAGGTTGTTACCTATTACCTGATTTTGTATGAGTTTTAGCTATTTTGATATTGATTGAAGCTTAATACTTTTTATATTTTTAGGGAACTTGGACTACATTGGAGCAAGCTCTTCAACTTTGGTTGACTCTTAATTCAGAAACCAACTTTGATTCTGGTATACACCACTTTGATCCATCATCTTGCCCAACTATTGGCTTAAGTCCTGAAGCGATTCATAGTTTATTTGCCGCACTCATGTTGTAAGATATTTGTTGACTCATAAAATGTTTTGGATTTTATATTTATCCATGTGCTTAGTAGTATATCTATCATTGCATGGCTTTGCATAACCATTTTCTTTTTGATGCAGCCAACCTGAAATGTCAGTAAGAACTTGGTGTTTGGCATTCCAATGCCTAACTCAACTTTCAAATACACCATGTTCTGAAGCTGTCGCTCAGTGGGGCTCTCGAGTATCCCAGGGCATGACTCATGTTATTTCTAATGATCCAATGTTCACATCTGTACTTGATCGCTTTTTATCTGGATGTGGGCTTACTTCCGGAAACTCTGATGTGAGTACAATTTCTGTTCTTGAATGGTTTCTGTATTCCAGAATTTTTTGGCTCAAGATAACTTTTTTCTGTACAGGTTGGTCCAACAGTTTGTGGAGCTATGCGCGACCTTCTAGTGAGATTGATGGTTCGTACAGATTCTAGACCAGTTCGTAGAGCATCCACGTGGATGTCCTCTCAACTGTTACATTTGGCCAACACTTTAGTACGTTCAAATGGTGCAATACCGAAACGTCAAGGCCCTCTTGATGCGCAGTTTGCATTCTTTAACCTGCTCCTTGGCTTCAACCTTGTCACTAATCTTGACACCACTGTTGTCATGAACTATTTAGAATCAGTTGGTAAGTGGTGTGATCCTCCAAAACCATAGTTAGGAATAGTCATTTTGTGGTGATATTAATCTAATCTAATCTGAATTTGCCTTTTATTAGGTGCTCTTGTCCACCATTTCATCATGACATCAGAGAAAGTACGACGTCGAAGTGTTACAGAGACAAATCAGAGTTCGTCAATGTGTTTTGGTGGGCTCCTGTCTCATGTAATTGGTGGTGAAGCTAAAGCTTTGAAAGGTTCCTCTTGGGACAATTTGTTGTGCTCTGTTTTGAAACTGGCGTGCACCCTGGTTCAAAACCCTTTGGTGAGGCATTCAAATCTCCTGAGGTATAAAATACCTCTCTCTTTCTACTTGAACATATTTAACTTGTTTTTTTTTTTTACTCGTGTAGAAAACAGAGTCATCATCATCATCAGCTGAAAATTCAGAGTCTTCTGGCTCCACCCTGATACCAAATATTCCAGATGACATGTGTCAGACGGATGAACACAAAGCAAAAACTATGGGCAGTGGCACAAATACAGCCCAGTCCATACCACGCATACCATGTATTGCTGACTTAGGTGAGAAATGTTTAGATATGTATCTGACTTAAATGGAATTTAGAATTCCAACTATTGTATCTGCTACTCTATTTAATGTTTTATTTCATTGCATATTTTCTTTTTATTATTTCAGTTTTGAAAAACCAACTGACTATGGCAAGATTACTTAGTGCCCTTGCAGGCTGTGTTGGTTCCCCACTTGCGGTACTTTTGGGAACAAGTGGTGAGAGAGATGCCATTGAACCACGAGCCCTGTCAACTGCTCTATCTGGTGAACCAATATCTGTTGGAGATGGAATATTTCACTTCCTTCACATTTTATGCAAGAAGGTGTCCAATGCACAACTTCTCTTACAACCTTTACTGAACTTCTTAGTTGCAAGTAAGTAGCTTAACACAACTAGCTGTTTTATCTCAATTTTGGTTTTTTGGGCACTGATACAAAATTATTCTAATTTTTAGTCCGAGAGGGTTCACCAATAGTTGCTGGCCAGTCATCAGGGCTTTTACAGCTCTCAGAACCTCTTCTGTGGTTTATAATGAAAGCTTTAGACTCGCCAGATACCTTAAATCTTTTTAATAGCATGGGAGGCACAAAGGTAATAACCCTTTTAAATTTTTTTTTAATTTCCTAATTTATGATCATGATTAAAAATGTGGTGATTATTTTTGCAGGTGATCTGTGAGAACTTGTTATACTGTAGCCAAAAACTTGTGAGCTCTCATCCCAGTTTAGTTTCAGTAGTCATGCAACATTTAAGTAGAGGTGCACCCAGCCACCCAAACATTAATAAAAAAGTTGCTGTTCCTCAAGAATCCTTTGAAGGATTGCAAAATTTTGCTCCTCTAGGGTCTATAAGCTCTAGTAGCACAACTGCACAACCTGCTGATGTTCTAATTCAGTCATTCCCTTCACATCGGAGAGCTCGCACTCCTGCATGGTCTTATCATTTCTATCCAGATGAATTGTTTATGGACCTTACCTTAAGACTACCTTGTGCAGTGTTGTTAAAAGAAATACAACTCCAGCCACATTTAACTTCCCTAGCCAGTAAGTGAAGACAGCTAATTTTGATGTCAATTTACTTGTATGTTGAACATTATTAATTTTTAATTTGTGAAATAATGTTTCAGCATGTCCCTCTGCTGTTGGTATTGAGGCTTCCCGAGATGGAACTTCACCTCTTGTTCCACTCTGCTCACCATTACCTACAAGTGGGATGACCTTCGTTCGACTAACTTTAGATAGACCAGAAGTTGTTACCTGTGTGTTGCTCCGCCTGTACCGTCCTCATGATTCTGCCAGCATAGGGTTATCTCAAGTTCGTTTACTTGGCTCAACAACATTTGGTGAGACTGCCTATCGAACGTTAAATTGGGATGTTCCAGAAGAAGAGCATCTTACCAAAACAAGGTCTGTGTGTGCCAAACAATCTTGTATGATTTACGTCAAATGATATTTTTTTTTCAATTAGTGTATTGTTTTTATTTTTGAATTGTTTTATTACAGCTTGGGTTGGCTTCGTCTTCTACATCATTGCCTTGTTGTGTCAAAAAATCGTGTGGACCTGCGGAGCTCTGTTGTTGCATCAGCTGCAGCCTTACCAGGGTTATTGGATGCTTGTGCTGGTTTATTGCTAATACCAGCTCCTGCTCCTCCTCTTATGACAACTGCTTTGGAACATGTTCTACTTCATCTGGGGTTGCACTCCCAAGAACTTGGCTTGAAACTCTTGCAGGATTTGTTACACTCATCACTCCATTCCCAGTTAAGCATGTCACCTCCTATGGGTGCTGACTCTGTCGTTGATCTTCTCTTTCTCCTGGGAACTGAACAAGATGAACATTCAAGTGCAAGAGTTGCAACTATGTTAGCTTGGCTTCAAGAAACAGCATCAGCAGCCTTGGAGCCACACCCTGGCACATCCAAAAACTCACCCTGTTGGGCCAGTGATATTCCTGCAAGTGCAGCCTGCATTCACAGCATAGCTGCTGTGTTGTGGCGTTTGCACATGTCTGGTGCTGGCTATGATCTCTCTGTGCTGCTCTCACCACAGCTGTTCACAGACGTTTATCAGTGGACTCTTCTTCTGCCAGTAAAGAGTGGAGTGAAGGCTGCACTCGACGCTATTTTGTGCTCCATGTGCTACATTCAGCCTGATTTATTCCCTGCTTTACTACGTACAATTGGAGCTGTTGCGCCAGGCAACACTGTAAATGCATCAGTATCAGATGATACAAAAGATATGGATCACGATGAGGGTGGAGCTATGACTGATGATAGGAAGCAGTTGGATGCTTGGTCTAGTAACATCCATTTGTCTGAAGGGCAACTCATGACCATTGCTATGGTGTCTCAATCCCCTCCTGCTGTGAAGCATTTGCTAGGATCTGGTCTCCTGAGTTTCTTGTCAAGCAGTCTGCTGGATTTCTGTGTCCATGCTCAAGAAAAAGAGTATCTCAAACGCAAAACTGATTTGCAGACTTCACTACTCACAGATGCAGACAAAGCTTCAGATGATAAAAATGACGACAGCCTTCTATCAGGTTTGTTCTTATTTATCTTAACTTTTTATCTTGTCTTTTTCCCTTTGAAATTTAATCTCATGCAATCAGACTTTCTAACATCTGTCTTGTTTTCATCAGTGATTACTATGGCAAGCATACTAAAGCTTTTTGCTGAGCTTTGTTATGAGGGAGAGCTTCGAAATTGGTTTGGATCCCCTGATGGATCAGTTTTCTGGCTCCCTTTACTGAGGCTATTGTGTTACCGTAGCACAAAGCAAACAAGTAGTTTACAACCCCAAAGTCAGGCTTATGGAGAACTAGAAACTGCCACAATTCAGTTTCTCACTCGTTGTACTAGTCTGCATTCTGAAAATCAAGAGCAGCTGGCCAGGGTTTTATGTGATGTCATTAGTCAACAGGAAGCTCGTCATCACAGTGCGTAATAATTTTGGGGGCAAAAAAAAACAAAACAGTTGTAGTTTATTTTTACATTTGAGTTATTTATCCATGTAATTTTTATTTCAGATGTTTCTTTCCTCCATGGAATATCAGGGTTTGCAAGGCGTTTGGTTCTACAACTTCTTCTTGAAAGTGAAAAGATACGTGTTTTAGTAAATTCAGAAGTACCTTTACAACGTCCTGATGGTGTTGGTAATGCTGTTGGCTTGCGCCACCCTGGTCACGGTGTTGGACACCGCAGTCAGGTTGTCATTGTAAGTCATTACACAACGTGTGCCGAACTAACTAAGCTTCTTGCCGGTATGTTGATCCCCAATTTTTATTTGCATGTATTTTTATTTGCTTACAATTTTTATTGTAAAACTGTCATACCCTTTACTTCAGGTAACAACACCTTGGGGCCATTGCTAGGAGAAAAATCTCAGCCAGATGCAAGCAGTTCATCTGCTACTAGTGGCATAAACAAGGCTCAAATGCGGACTTTCAAAGACTTTGAGTATCTTTGCTATTCAGATCCTTTATTTGCTGCTGGTTTTACTGCCAAAGACAAACGTTCCAAAGAAGCAAAAAATGCAGCAACTCGCGGACCGTATGCCAAGAAGACAAGAATTAGTGGTACGCATAATCCAAGACCATTCATCATCTGAAAAATTTAGTGTGTGATTCTGGTTTTGATGGTCTTATTTTCTTTAGATACAGGTGGAGGCAGCTCCTTGTCAGCAAGCCTTGGGCTCTCTCCAGAAAGATGGCTGGAACAGACACAGTTACTGCCAACAGGCGCTCCACTTCCAGGTACCCTCACAGTAGGGCAAGTTCTCCTAGGCCTCCAGGATCGGGGTATTTCTGTTTGTTCTGCTAGTTTTGAAGTTACATTGAAACAGAGCACGTCACCTCCACGAGGTAACTCAACTTCCACTATTTTTTAGCTCAGATTCCTGCCTGCCACATTTGTCTAACATTGCTTTGCACTTAAGATCACCCAGCAGGGCAGATTCTTTTCAAATTGGTTCCATACCCCACACCATTGGAGGTGTTCGCTAATCATGGGGGCTTAGCTCTTCTTGCTGAACATCTGCCTCTGGTCTACCCAGAAACTTTGAGATATAATACCCAAGAAAAGCCTCAACAAACAGCAACATCCCCAGATGCCATGGATTCTGATTGGGTGAAAGTTGATGGCACAAACATTGATCTGTATGATGTAAGTTGGACTCAGGGAAGTAAGACCATCAGATTCCTTTGCTTGAACTCAATCTTGATCTCTGCATGATTCTTGACAGGAGCTGGACGACTCGTCCCTCTTGGTCGGCTCATCCACGCCCATCTCCCCGCACACCAACGCGAGGGCGTCCGGAGCCAACCTGGTGCCGACGTCTGTCCCGCCGCACTCCCTGGCCGCCTTCGGCCTCTTCCTGCGGCTGCCGGGCTACGCCGAGATCCTTCTCCGCGACCCCAAGAAGGCCCAGTGCCTGCTGCGTCTCGCTCTGGGCGTGAGCGACGACGGCGAGGGCGGCGACATCCTCAGCCTGTCGCTGGCGTCGGTGCTGCCCACGCTGCCGTTCCAGATCCTGCGCCAGCTGCTGGACGCCACGCCGCTGCACACGGACGACGGCGAGCTGCTGCGCCGCACGGCCATGGACACGGGCGCCGTGCACCTGCTGCTCGCCTGCCTCTCGGTGTTCACGCACCAGCAGCAGGACATCCACCTCCCCGGCGTGCAGCACGAGCTGGTGATCGCGGCCACCAAGGCCTCCCACGGCCACCAGGGCGGCGCCAAGGAGACCAGCAAGGCGGCCGCCAAGTCGGACGACAAGTCCCAGCTGTACTGGGCCAAGGGCACGGGCTTCGGCACGGGCAGCACGGCGCAGTGCTGGAACGTGGAGCAGGCGCTGATGCGGCAGCGCAGCGAGGAGGAGCACGTGACGGTGCTGATGCAGGCCATCTCCAGCTTCCTCAACCCCCGCGACCTGATCCCGCAGCGCTTCCACGAGCCCGAGCCGCTGAGCGAGGAGGACTCTGACTCGGACGGGGACGGGCACTGCGGCCAGGTGCAGTCGCAGTCGCGGGTGCCGCGCCTGCCGCCGCAGCTGTCGCCGCTGCTGCACAAGTCGTGCCTGCTGCCCGCCGTGTGCTCGTACCTGCGCAACGACTCGGTGCTGGACATGGCGCGCCACATCCCGCTGTACCGGGCCGTGCTGCAGGTGCTGCGCGCGCTCGCCGTCTGCCCGCAGCTGGCGCCGCTGCTGCTGCCCAGGGACCGCCGGCCGCGCTCCCTAGCGCCCTTCCGCCCGTCCGGCTCCGGCGCCGGCGCCGCCCGGAGGCCTCCGGGCAGCGGCGACTCGCTGTCCGCCATCTGCCTGCTGACCAAGATGAAGAGCTGCGTGGACACGTACGCGTCCCGGCTCCGGCTGAACCGTACCAAGGGCAGCCGCAAGAGCAGCAGCGCTGGCGCTGGCGCGGGGGCCTCCGCGGGCGCCTCCTCCTCCTCCTCCTCGAGGCTCCCCAACAAGTTCGCGGAGGACTGGGAGCAGGACGAGGGGCTTGCGCAGCTCATTGCCGACATCCAACACACGGCTAGCATGGTGCAGGTAAGTTTTTATCATTACAGTTTGACTCCGAAAGCGAAAACTGCAACAAATTTCTTTCTCCAGTGCATTTTTTTGTTATGTGTTTCTTTTAAAATTAGTGAAGTGGATGGAGTTAATGATTCTTTTTTTCATTTGTTTAGATTGCAACAGACAGACTTGCACTGGATGATGATTCTGATCTTTCTGTTCGTGGACCACTCTCTGCTTCTGGGTCGACTGTGATTGAATATCCTATCAAACGATCTCTGGAAGATCGTTATTTGGAAGTCATGCAAAAGCTACAGTTTGACACATTTGAAATGATTACCGAGAATAGTGAAGGTGGTTATCAGTTTGCTGTGTCATACCACTTTGAATCTAATTTGAGGTCAGCTGGAGAACGTTGTCACCCTGCAAGAGTGAAAAGACTTGCTCAGGAAACTGTCACTTTATCCACTTCTTTACCACTTTCCTATAGTAGTTCTGTGTATGTGAGATGTGATGCAGATAGACTTGACATCATGAAGGTATGATTGTATTTCAACTTATGACCTAATAATTAATTTATCTTCTAACTACATACTAACTGCTTTTCTTTACAATTTTTAGGTGTTGATAACTGGTCCTGCTGATACTCCATATGCTAATGGCTGCTTTGAATTCGATGTTTACTTTCCCCCTGACTATCCCAATTCCCCAATGCTCATAAATATGGAAACTACTGGACACCACACAATCAGATTCAATCCTAATTTGTATAATGATGGTAAAGTTTGTTTAAGTGTCCTGAACACATGGCATGGTCGTCCTGAAGAAAAGTGGAATGCACAGACATCTAGCTTCCTTCAGGTAACAAAGAATTAGGTGTTCGCTAAAGATTCTCTTTCTTATGAAAATTAAATTCAGTCCTTCTAGGATCAAATCTGTTTGAGTTTTCTTGAAATGCTGAACACTAGCTTTATTGTTTCAAGGTCTTGGTGTCAATCCAATCATTAATTTTGGTGCCTGAACCTTACTTCAATGAACCCGGATATGAAAGATCAAGAGGAACTCCATCTGGTAATCAAAGTTCAAGAGAGTATAATGCTAACATTTGTACTGCATCTGTAAAATGGGCTATGTTGGAACAAGTCCGACACCCTTGTCCTTGCTTTAAGGAGGTAACTACTTTCAAACAATTTTTAACATCAGTACGTCTTTGACTGAGATCAACAGTAATTCATCAAAATTTTTACAGGTCATACATACTCATTTCTGGTTTAAAAAGCGAGAAATCATCAAGCAAATTCAACAGTGGATTACTGATATGGAAAGTCAGGGTAATGACAGACGGAATGGAAGAACAATATCACTCAACACTATTGCGCTCAAGGTAAGAAATTGACACGCAGACTCTTGGGATGCACAAAAATAGTTTTCCTTGTCCATTTAATTTTGAGATTTTAAATCATTTTTTTTTTTTTTTTTTTTTTTTTTGTGGATCCAGCGTCACTTTGAACAGCTGAGAGAAGAACTGAATAAACTCAAACCTCCACCTGGGCAAGAAGACATGGTTGATCAGCTGGAGGCTGAGGATGATAGTACACCTACAAATTCAGTCTCCCCAGCACCAATATCACCAGCAACAACCACTCCCCATGCAACGGCTGTAGCTGGTCCTTCTCAACAAGCCGGTCCTTCTGTGGCATTTGAGCAGAGTGATGTTGACACTGATATGGAGATGGAAAAAATTGTTTCAAAAGTTTGTGAATAGATCTCCATGCTGTGGCATTTTTTTTTTCCTATTAACTCAAATTTGTTGACTACATGGTTATGTAAATAATTAGTTGCATTTTTCCTGTTATAAGCTCTCATGGTTCTCTTCAAAGTAAGGAGAAAGTGATTTACCATGTTCTGTGAGTAATCATTCATAACCAGACAGTGATATTTGAGTGATAATTTATATTCTTTCAAATTAATTTGCATTTATTGTTGTAATTTATTAAAATGTTCAAAGCAATTAGTTACTCCAAAGAAATCTATATAATTGAAAATGCAAAATTAAATTTATCACTGTAAACTTACTAATATCTCCTCACTTGTTATTCATTTTATACACAAAGACATAAAGTTGAGTAAGTTAAGTCCCCACACAAAGCTTTTATTGAGAACGGACAGTTTAGGTTTCAACATAATGTACGGTAGGACTTCAAAATTTTGTTATTTTGTTTTTATCTTTGCACTCATGAAGTAGATTTCCATATGGTAATTTGTTCAGTGGTTCAGTCGTTCAGTGATATTCCAGTTCTATTTAATGGAATTGTGCTGTGCCGGTGGGTTTTGCTTGAAAGAAGAGGTTTTGTGTGTGTGAGTGTATGTGTGAGTGTGTGTCTGTGTGTGTGTATGTTTCTAACTATAAATGCATATTAATATAATTTATAGTATAAGTAAAATTGTATATATTTGAATGTGCTTGAGTATTGTGCAGTAATAGAGGGTGTCAAGTCATTCTTAGTCATCATCTATGGTTCTTACTTTAATGTTAAGTTAATATTAGTGTTTGTAATCTTTTTGACTGGAAAAATTAATCCAAATCTGGTAGCACACATCTGCATAAATTTGTACATATGTAATGTATTAGGGGTCAAACAACTGTATATACTTCTACGGTGGCTCAGTAGTATAGCCACCAATTTATTTATGTCTAGGTGAACTATTCAACAAATTGTCAAATTTCTATATTTCTGTCCATTGTTATATATTCCACTTTGATGAAAGCATTGTCCAACTAACCCTTTACTGATTGCTTGGGTTACACCAAGTACAATTGACATTGTGTGATGTTTGCTTTCTGTGGTGGATGTTACTGAGTTAGATACAATGTATGATTTTTGATTAAAATGTCCTGTGATCACTTAACCCAGCCTGTTTTTTTTCTTTTGTTTTTATTGTTGCTTAATTACTTTTTAGATAAGTTTGACCATGAAAAGCAAGATGTATTACAAGAACCAAATGTTCATATCATAATTGCTTGTAAAAGATCATGGGAAAGTACTGATAATTAATTTTTGCTTGTATTTTGTTTGGTATATGTTGTGTCCATCCTTTTTTCTTGGGTAGTCCAAATTTAATATTTTTATGGGTCATCCTTAATTTACAGCTTGCAAAGGTTGTGAGGCAAGCGTGGTGCCTGTATGCAATATGGCCATAAAAGTTACATTTCCTACTTACAGTCAGACTTGTCTTGCATGTGGATTAAAAATAAAGATTGACGCAGTAATTTCATAGAAAATTTCTTATTGTATTTATTTTTTAGAACCTTTAATTGTGGTGTATTTAATTATTTTAGTTTTCCTTCCTTCAATTGAGAACAAAACACTCCGAGAGAAAGGGAGAAAACTCTCATCACCCCCGCACCCTCATGACATGACATACATCGGTTGTCCGACTGTCAACCGCAGGACCGGAGTTCAATTCCCCCTTCAAACGTAAAGAAAATGTGACCGGCTTTCCGCAGAAACACATACTGTACTTCCCTATTCGGTTCGCGCTCTGCTGCAGGCCAACGAGTGCGTGGCGCATGGAGTGGTCGCGGTCATGGTGGTCACCCTGCCCTACAACATGCGCGTGATCCCGTCCCGCTCCGCACACAGGCGCCGGCGCCATGGCCGGCCAAAGGCACCCGTGCAGAAACACATACTGTTCTTGACGCATCTTTTTGCTGACACAAAATTCTTATGGACATTTTTAAATCTTACTGATGATTTTTTTTTTGTACATGCTCAGCTTATGCATGTTTTAATGCGCATTTATGAAAAAACTGTTCATAATTATTAACTTGCGTAAGCTGAGCATGTGCAAAAATATTCACAATTACGAATAAAAATGCCCATAAGAATTTAGTGTGTGCTTGACGGAGCTGGGACACTACTTGTCGTTACGGAAGCGCCTGAGCGGGCGACCATAGGCAACCGCGCATCATTCGTGGCGAAGCGTTGCCTACCTCACCTCGCGAGCCGAGCGCCGCGCTGAGGGGAACAACGACACATCGAACAGAGAGGGCCTCGTCCTGCTAACGTCGATGGCAGTTTGGGGACGAGCCGGGCGCTTGGTCAAAATGGTCTCGATGCTCGATGTTGGATTTTCGTGTTCTAAACTGAAACTTCTCTTTCGCTAAGTCTTTGAATGAATCACTGTCTCTCCCCCGCTCCTTTCCCTGCCCCTGCTTTGAGTAGCCCCCCCCCCCTCTCCCGCCCCTCTCCACGCGAAATCGCTTAGCGCTTCACAACACGACGCGATGCTCGATGGAAGCCGCCCGGCCGGGCCGGCCGTGGGTCAGCCCAGCTCAGCGCTGAATCAGCCGCAGCCGTCGCGTCGCCATGTGGCGGGGCGGGGCGGGGCGGGGCGGGGCGGGGCGGGGCGGGGCGGGGCGGGGCGGGGCTCCGCCGTACCGCGCGCCGCGCCGGCATTTGGGGCGGAAATGTGAGGAGCGGGAGAGGAGGGGGGGGGGGGGGGCTGGAGGAGCTGACGGGGGCCTCTCAAGAACCGACATCGGGTAATTAGGAGAACCGATATCCGCGCCCAGCTCTCATCTTTGTCATAACACGTGGCTTTCCCCGATGACTCTGACACTTCAGGTTGTTCACCCCTTTTCCCCCCACTCTCAACCCTTTATCTGCCTCTCTCGTTCCGCCAGGTAGATGAGCCGTACCACTGACGGACGAAGGTGAGAATATCCACGAAACTGAAGCCGCGGTGACGCGGCATACACACCGAGCAAAGATGTACCATGCGAATTTCGTGCATGAAACTGTGAGCGCAGTTATGTGATGTGCAGCATTGCCATGCAAGAAAAGGCACATTGCCACTGCGTTGGTGCGCATGCTATGTTGAACTGAGCCCCGGCCTGCTGCACCTCCACCTCGGCGGAATGCAGTCATCAGTCATCGCGGACCTCAACTCGACCAACGCGAAAGTATTCAGATCCCCACGCCGCCGCCGCGGCCGCGCCCCTGCATCTCCACTCCTCACCGCCCGCCCCCCCCGCCCCGCCCCTCGCTCGCCCTCCGAGAGTCCTTTGTGCGCCGCCCCGTGCTGCCCCTATCCGCCGCGCCCCGCCACGCCACGCCGCACCGCGCTCTGCCTTCCTCACGCCCAGAGGTCTGCTCTGTAAAATTGGCGAGTTGTCGGGGTATGGAGAAGACAGTGGTGGTGAGGGAGTGAGAGGGAGGGGGGGGGGAAGCGCCTCACCCGAGACGAGGTCGTTCCGTTTCCACTGCGGTCAGTCGTGCTTTAACTCGATTCATTCACCGAAGCACACCAATTACCAATTAATGAGTTGATCCAAGCAGGGCCCTGTCTGCCCCGCCCCGCCCTGTGGCCCTGCGCGCCCGCCCGGCCCGCCCGGCCCGGCTCGGCCGTCGGCCGGGGCTTTGCGCCACAGCTGGGATTGGCGAAGGCAGTTCATGGCCTTGACGGTATAGTCAACCGAGACGCCAGGACGTCTGATAAAAAGTAAACAGTGTGCGATTCTACCTGAAAAATAACTATTGGCGAACGCTCTCACGTGCACCTGTTTTGCGTCCGAGCCGAGCACAGGTCGAATTTTGCTGGTGCCGCGCCGCGCCGCTGACGAGCTTTCTACTTCATTCTAAGAACATGGACATTTGCGTCTATTTGCTTACGTGTACAGTTAGACGACTCACCCTCGTTTCATGCCCAATAACATCGTCCACTGTAAAAAATACCGTTGGCAGTTACGGTGTGCCTACAGCCCGTACCATATTTTTCATGCACGGTTAGACCGTAACGGTACTAACTGTACTTTATTGAGTGGGGTTTTAGCTGTATTGAGCCTCCGCAACATGTTTGCGAAATTACGGTGTATCGGGTAAGGTGCCGACCGTAAACAAAAATTACGGTCCGGGCTAGGCAACAAATTGCGCACCGTAGGCGTTTACCGTAGGGTTTTCAACCGTGTTGATACACACGTCAGTCCAATAAGGGGTCGTTCACATATTACGTAACGCGTTTTCTTTTTTTTTTTTTGGGGGGGGGGGGGGCTTTTTGTTACGGTTCGTTACTCCGGGAAGGGTGGTTGTCACGGTGTTACGCAACACTTCGAATTTAAAAATAAATTGAGATAGGACGGTAATATTGAAATTATGAACACCACAGAAATCTGCAATAAAAATATTTTGACATTCGGAGATTTTGATATGGAATTCCTTCCTCAATATTGCATGTATTCATGTATTCATGAGCACAAAAAAAAACCTCAAAATTTTCTGTAAAACCTTACAGTCTGTGACATGGGGGAGGGAGGGGGGTCACCCCCCCCCCCAAATAGCGTTACGTAATATGTTAACGACCCCTAACGCACCAAGTTCCTTTAGTTGATAGTTTCGGTATACATGTGTATGTGCAGTAGTCATGTGCTAGTGAGCGTCGCGTCGGGTTTAACTTTACCCGCCCCGCGCACCCAGCCCCCAGGGCGTTGCAGATACAATACAATGACCCACACCACGCTGCTCACAATTATTCTCCCGAGGCGGAAATTCCTGGTCATCTGAGTAAGAGTAGGAACTTCCCTTCCCCCAGGCAGGCGCGGCGCGCGGCGCCGGTGAAGGGGCGTCTCCCCGCCCCCCTCCCCCCCGGCGGGGCCGCGGGGAATGAATACACACGCGATTTACACGCTCGCGCGCGCGCTCCCGGTGCCGCGCAGTGCCGCGCCGCGCCGCGCTCAGCGTGCTCACGCTGTTGGCTTACTGCCGGGGCGGGGCGGGGTGTATGTAAATTGTCCGATCTATCCTGGTCCGGCCTGGCGATTTCCCCGAAATCGGAAAAAGCGCTGTCCGGCTGTCCGACCTGGATTTTGTCCGCGACCTTGTCTAAACGGGTAAAGTGGACGTAAAACCAATCTGAACGTCGAAACCGAAAGATATAATTTTCCTAGGTAATAAGTTTCTTTTTTCTGGTAAAAAAAATAATGTTTTATCCTACTGTGTGCCTTCGCACAAATCCTCCTTTTTATCTTTGAAATAGTGGTCACCCCGGAATTGACGGGCAGGCTGGCCAGCCCACTCACCCTCGATTCCTCGGCCGAGCCTAAATATTTGCTTGTTTTATTGCGGCTCAGCCAATGACTCACGAAAAAGTCTCTTTTCCGTCACGTTAGCTGCTTTCATTGCCAAAATGGCAGGAAGCACCTCCGCTCAAATCCGAAATTTTTAATGCATCAGTAACGATGATTGTGGTTAGGTTGGATTGAGGTTGGCAGCCCTGCAGTAACGGTTGCAGGAACAGTTTTAAGTGAACAGCGTTCAGTGTCACCTCATCTCGTCCGGTACGGCGTTTTTATTCGTTTTCGCGGTTTGAACAAAACTTTTAGCATCTGTGCAAAAGTGTCGTGAACATAAGATATTCAAGTAGTGTCAGATTAGACTTTTCTTAGGCAAAAGTCATAAATCGGGACTGTGTGTGATGTCAAGACAAGATCGCCAAGAAGATGCCGCTGGTAACCTACGTCAGCTGCCATTTTGAGGAACGTTGACTGGATGAACGTCTCCGGGGGACTCCGCTGGTAAGTGTTTTTCCTCGACGGTCTTGTTCAATGTTAGTCATCCTGGGCAAACATCGCAATTATTGCGGCTGTCACTTTAGCTATATTGAATTAGGAGAGCGAAACCCGAGAGCGAAACGCGAGAGCTCACATCGGTATCGGCGGGGTGCTTTAATAACCCCCCTGAAGTTCTGTCAATAAGATTTCTACATCCAAATACGATAACTGTTTCCACCCTACTCTTGCCGTACCAGTCAAACCGACAAACCAACACCGACGATCATCAATGCCGTTCTAACCTAACGGAATTAAGCCGAACCACGACCAGATTCTTCGCTCTCGGCTGGGCTCGCTTTGGGCTCTCGCGTTCCGCTCTCGGGATTCGCTCTCCTAATTGAATATAGCTTTTATCCAAGGTCGGACAAAATCCAGGTCGGACAGCGCTTGTTCGGATTTCGGGGAAATCGTTAGGTCGGACAATCTAGCTGCACCGGCGGGGGGCGGCGGCGCGCCTCGATGGCGCTCTCGAGGCCTCCTCCTCCACAACTTCCTCGGCCCCTCGTCGTTGATGCGATGCGTTCTGGTCGGGTCTCGCCTTTGTGAGGTGGATCTGCCGTGAAAGGGGCGGGGCGGGGCGGGGCGGGGCGGGGCGCGGCGCGGCGGAGCGGTCAGGAGGACATGCCGGGCGTGTGCATGACATATGCACGCCGGCGGCAAGGTCGAGGCCAGCCCCAGGCAGCGAGGCGCGGGTGGGCAGGGGTAGGGTGCGGTGTGGGGCGGGGCGGGGCGGGGCGGGGCGGGGCGGGGCGGGGTTGTGCACCTGCACCCCATTGACACGGCACGGCACGGCGCCACAACCAAGGAAGCCAAGGCCTCTGAATTTGTCTCATAAGGAACTGTACCTGCGCTCGCGGCGCGGCGCGGCACGCGGTGTCGTTGGCCGTTGGCTCGCGTTGCGGCGCGGCGCGGCGCGGCGGGCAGGGCACGGGCAGGAGCACAATAGACAGAGGGTCAGGTCAGGGCTGCAGTGCAGCGCAGTGCAGCGCAGTGCGGCGTCCCTCCCGCCCCGCCGCGCCCCGCCGCGCCCCGCCCCGCCTGGTGCACTTCCGCATGGGACTGCCCGCGGACTGGACCTCCTGGAGGCAGCAGGCGAACACAGGCGAGGCGAGGCGCCAAAGGGGACTGGCAGAGGACTCGGCGGGGCGGGGCGGGGCGGGGATGTTTCCTGGGGAGCTCTGCGCGCGCGCGCGCGTGTGTGTGTGTGTGTGTGTGTGTGTGTGTGTGTGTGTGTGTGTGTGTGTATAGGGGGCTGTAGAGGTCGTGGTTCACGTGGACAAGTTGACTTTTGAACAATCTTCCTCCCCTCCAGTCTTACTGCGTCCGATTGAACAAAGCCCAGGTCGCAGACACGCGGCCGGCGAGGCGATCCAATCGAGGGGGCGATTCTCGGGTCGCAATGGGAAAAAAATAGGCGGACCGCGCCAGTGGAAGCTCCTAACGCTGTTGGCACGCCGAGGGGCGGGGCGAGGCGGGGCAGGGCGGGCGGGCGGGCGGGGTGAGGCGGGGCGGGGGAGGAGGAGGAGGTGGCGCTTATCACCAAAGCCGCCTGAGATTTCAATAACCGGCCATGAGCTATTGAATGAGGAGCAAGGTAAGCAAGCGCCCCCCTCCCCCCGCCACCTGACACCGCCAGCGCGGATACAATAAAAATACGTAACGACTTGGTGTTGCGCGTTGCCCGGTGGTGCCCGGCGGTGCCCGGCTGTGCCCCAGTTTAGGCCGGGCGTAAGGCTGACGACGACGCATCTACAACAGCACCGCGCCGCCGTGTAAAGTTACATAAATGTTATTGTGATTGGCGGCGAGTGCCGCCCCGCGCCGCCCCGCGCCGCCCCGCGCCGGCGGTCTGTGTGATGTAAGGGGAGGGGGGAGAGTTCTAGCCCATGGTAACGTAAGTCCTGGTTAGGCCGAAGAGGCAGCAGGCACCGCGGCGCAGGCCGGGCCGGGGCGGAGGCTGAGGGGACGTCTTTTCAGCCCCAACAGCCTCCCAGCCAGGCGGGCCGCCCCGCCCCGCCCCGCCCCGCCCCCGGCCGTCGTCCCCTCGCTCGCTCATTCGGGGGAAAGGTGTGCGAGATAAGCCCGTATCAATGCGTCATGCTCGGTCTCTCTCGCACACCTAGTTATCACATAACATAGCCAGGCCAGCACACGGCTACTGCCGCTACTGCCGCCCCGCCCCGCCCCGCCCCGCCCCGCCCCCGCCCCGCTCCTACACGTCATGTTCCTGTGTTCTGCTAGCCGTGCCGGGGGCAGCTGGGGACAGCGGGGTGCCACCTCAAGCCCGCGCTGCCGGAGGGGCGCAGGTCGTATCCTCCCCCGTGAGCACGGATGACGCGTGACTACTCGCGTGGGACAAGGGAGGGGAGAGCCCGTAGGAATGACGGGTGGCTCTGGCGCTCTCGTTGTCTCTCTCTCCCCTCTTTATCCGTTCCTTTCTGGTTTTCCTGACTGTCGGATGTCGTATTCTTCGGAGCCTCCCTCACATGCGCCAGCCCCGCCACGCCACGCCCCGCCCCGCCCCGCCCCGAGCGGGACCGCTGGCACCGCGGTGTTGTCCGATATGTCACGCTATCCGAAGATTCGAGGCGGGGCGAGACTGGGGCTGGAGCTGGAGCTGGACCGGGCTGGAGAAGTAGGAAGGAAGTCTCGCGAGTGTGCTCTCCGGCGCGCCCCGCCCCGCCCCGCCCCGCCCCGCCCCGCCCGCCCCGCCCCGCCGCGCCACCTGCCACGATGTCGTTTTTACGACTCAGCTGGCGCGCTCGTCGCCGCGTGTTCCTTGTGGCCGCTCCATTACTCGGGAATGCCGATACGTAGCCGCGTACATACGCGGGGCGCAGGGCAGGGCGGCGCGGGCCAGCGGCGCAGCCCCGGCCCGGCCCGGCCCGGGGCCCCGCGGCGCGGCGCACACCGCATCACGACAGGGAGGGCTGCAAACCTTGAAAATGATTTCGTAGGCGAGCCGGCCGGGGCGCGGCGCGGCGCGGCGCGGGGATGTGGAAATACTACCTTGCTCGGCTTTGCGCTCCGCCCCCGCCCCCGCCCCCGCCCCCGCCCCCACCCTCCGCCGCCCCTGTTTTCTCTGCTCCACTGCCGTTTCCACTCTCCCTTTCTCCCGCCGTCCCGTGAGAATATCTTTTGGGCGGCGCGGCGGGGGCGGGGGCGGGCGGGGAGTGGAGGTCGCGTCGCCACGCCCCGCCACGCCGCTGTTCCGTCCTGCTATCTAACTGGACGTGGCCGTGGCCCATCTCTGTCCGCCCCGCCCGGCTGCCGGGATGTCTGTCTCTGTCTCTGTCTGTCTCGTGGGCTGGACTAGGCCGGGCGGGCTGTATACGTCAGACAAAGGCGGCGATAAGGTTCAGCTCTGTAGCTCAGGCCCCCCGGACAGGGCAGTGCTGCACAGGGCGGGGCGGGGCGGGGCGGGGCGGGGCGTAGAGTGCGCACTGTGGGTCACGTGATGCCCCTCCTCCAGCCCCGCTGGCCCGCAGGGGGGCAGGGCGCTGACGCCGCGGCGCGGCGACGCCTGCACTGTGGCTGGCCGTGCGGGGCGGGTTTCTCCGCGGTGGGTGACGCTGCTGACGCCGCACCGCGCCGTGTCTGCGGCTGATAAGATGTTTCGGCGGGCAGACCGGGCCGGGCCGAGCCGAGCGGGGCGCGGCTGTCCTTCGGGCCGGCCGGATGACTCAACCGGAGCGACCCAGCGACCCGACTAGCCGATCTGATTCACACGCTTCACATACACACACACACACACACACACACACACACACACACACACACCTGCTGGCCCCGCCCTGCTGGCCCCGCCCTGCTGGCCCGGCCCGGCCCGGCCGCCCAGCCCCGTGCTGGAGACAGGCGCAGGCGGCGCGGCGCGATGGTCAATGGTCTGATTTGGGTGAGATGATACTTCTGTAATGAAAGGGCTGAGAGAAACAACGCCGAGGCGAGCTGCGGCCCGGCCCGGCCCGGCCCGGCCGTGCAGCCACTCAATCACGCATTCCCTTTAGGCCCCGCGGGCAGCCGGCACCGCCTCGCACCCGGCCCGGCCGGCCGGCGCTGCGTGCGCTGCATCGCGTTATCTGGACGCCTGTTTCCGCGTGCGGAGCGGAGCGGAGCGGGTCCGCCTTGGCGCGCGGCGCGGGGGTGGAGAGGAGGATGGCCCGGGCGCCGTGGCTGGGCGAGGCGGGGTGGGGCGGGGCGGGGCGGGGCAGACAGCCTTTGGCAACCTTTCGGCGCGTTCGCGCGCGCGCGCGCTGTCCTACGCTGCCCCGCTCCGCCCCACCCCGCCCCGCCCCTCTGGGCCGGAGGCGGAGGCTGAGGCACCGGCTGCAGCCAGCTGCCAAGAGGAAGCCTATTGGGGCTCATTGGCTTGCTCGCGGGTGTCCGTGCTCGGGCCCGGCCCGGCCTGGCCCGGCCCGGGCTCAAGTGCTCGTGTAGGTACATGGCCATTAGCTTCAGGCGCGCCACTCCGCGGCGCACCGCGGACATCTGGGCAGCGGAGCGGAGCGGTTATTGCGCGGCATGTCGCGCTGCCGATGGGTTTGACTACGTGACCACGTGTCCCGTGTGAGTAGGCAACCCGCGAGCCCACTGTTCGGCTGAAATCGCGAGTATTGTTCGCGTTCCGAAGTCAAAAGTCGTGTGTTAGAGAGAGATCACTGTAAATCGAGGAGTTATGACTCTCGCTCTCTAGAGAGCGAGATGACCCAAATTGTATCAGTTTCTCAGCAGAGCGAGAGAGATTGAGGTATTTTAAGAAAGTGAAGAAGAAGAAGAGGAGTATCGTCTGCTACCGGACCATCACAAAGCCTCGTCCAATCAGAAGGGATCTTTCTGTGGCTGGCCAAGAGGAAGGCTAGCTCTCATTGGTCAAGGCTTTATGGTGGTCCGGGAGCAGACGCGATTCTTCTTCTTCTTCACTTTCGAAAAGTACCTGATTAGAGTCATGATGAGGAGATGTTCAAATAATCGGCTATGGCTATGACTCTTTTTGAGTCGTTTCAGCTAACATCACTCAGTGTAAGTGATTGATACGACTCATCCTGAGTCATTTTAGCGAACGTCGCTCATTTTGGGCGAGAAACATGACTATCAGAACCACAGTGAGCGTTTGTTTTCCTCGCACAGCGGGCCGGGCCGTCCGGTCTGCTCCAGCAGGGCACATGTGCACAGCCCCGCCAGTAATCGCACTCATCTATTCCATTCCCCCTAAAAAATGTCGGCGTCACCGAACCGTTTTCCCTGGGCGGGTGACGTCACCGGGACTCGCTCAGCGCGGCGCAGGCAGGCCGGCCCAGCAGATGGGCGTCCTGCCTCCCCGAGCCGAGCCGAGCAGGCCACGCGGTTCCAGGAAATGCCTCATCTCTAAATCGACAGATGTGCACGAGCTTATTCGCCGGTTTGGTTCCGATCAGCCGAGTCGCGCGTTCGCATTTGCGAGAGAATATGGGGGATGTGAGTGTGTGTGTGCGCGCGCGCACTAGGACCGGTCGGGCCGCGAGCGGCTTGTACGGGTCAATGTAGCCGATGAGCAGATAGCGCGGCTCCTTCCAGCGGCACGCCCCGCCCCGCCCCGCCCCGCCCCGCCCCACCCCGCCATACGCCCCGCGTCCTTCCTTGACCTAGCGGGGTTCGCGAGCGAGGCCAAGCCGGGGCCGCCACGTTGCGGGGCGGGGCGGGCGATCAGCAGAGCGCACACTTGTGTTTGTATGACGCGCACCAAACTTTTGTGGTGTGCGACCGCCGAAGCCTTGGCGGGTGGGGCAGGGTGGACCCCGCGGGGTGGTGAGCACAGCTGAGCTAGCGCCGCGCCGCGCCGCGCCGGTGCCCGGCAGTACCAGTGCACCGCAGAGCAGAGCAGACACTGCACTGTCACCACGCTCACCACACGCCGCGCCGCGTCCTAGCGAGGAGAGGACAGTACTCTGACGATAACCATATGCGCGGGAGGTTTTTCGGAGAAAAGGCACACTACTCCGTTACGCTGCACTCTCTATGACGGCAGTGGCTGGACTCGGGACCGGGCGGAGCCGGCTGGCTGTTCGTTGGCCCCGTCGCGTCACAGGCTCCCGGTCCAGGACTTCTGCGAACGGGACCCCCGGGCCGGCCCGGGCCCGGCGGGCGAGGTTGCCTCGCGACCTGATAAACGACGATATTCGACGAAACAAAAACGAAGTTCAAGGAAGGCAGCTGGGTGGGTATGGTCGGCATAGCCCCGCGCCCGCGACTAGTGTCGAGACTGCGAAAGGCGAACCGGGTGACTCTTGGTTGAGAGAGTGAGCCGCTGAGCCTGGGCTGAGCAGGGCTGAGCCAGGCTGCCAGGCTGAGCCCGGGGGCTGCTGGGGCCGGGCCCCGGGCCGGGCCGGACGTGCTGCACTCAGCATGCGCGTGACGCGTGACGCACCGCGATGCGTTTGGTGCGATGCGTCTTGTCATAACGCATTGGTTCCACCTGTACTGCCCATGTAGCGATTCTGAAGGCCGCGGCGCGGCGTGTGCCCCGGCCCGGCCCGGCGGCGGGGGCAGCGGGGGCGGCGGGGGTGGAGGCGGCCGAACCTCCGGCAGGGGCGGGCGGGGGCGGGGGCGGGGGAGGAAGCGCGTGGACGCCGGGAGCGTCCAGCACGGCTGCCAGGACTTTACCGGAAGTACGCAGGGGCGGTGGAGCAGAGGTTACAGGCGGGCCGGGCGCGGGCATGCACTTCTTGTTGTCAAGTTGTCAGCAAGAGGTTGCCTACCTGTCGGGCGGTTTGTCGAGAGCCTAAGAGCCTGTCCGCAATAGACAGGGCCGGACTGGGGGGGTCAGAGGCCCGCCGGGAAAGTAGCTGAAAGAGGCCCGGAATTGCCTACCTTCAAGGGGGAACGGGAGCTGAAACGTTTGAAACTGAATCCCGGGCCCAGGACCCCTGGCGGGGCCCGGATCATGCACTGTTACTAGCAAGGCAAGCCTTCGGCTTGAATGCTGATCTGAATCCCGCCTTAAACTTGAAAAATTACGTACGTGCTCTGCAAGTGAAAGGGTGGCGTGAAAACATGGAAAATTTTTGCGGCAGTAAACCTCCCGAAGGAGGTTGCGGTTCCCGCCAGGCACAGGGCACAGGGCTTTTAACCCCCGTGGCAGCCAACAACTTCGGTGTTTATGTAGGAACCGGTGCTTTTCTGACTGCGATCCTATCGCGCTGTTCGACAGATTTGATCCCCGTACTGCCAGATTTAGTCGTACGGTGGTTAACCGAACTGCCCTGTCCCCAGGGCATTGAAAAGCTGTTTTTGGAGCCAGATTCTAGGAGTTATGACCCAACGACCCACCTCAGGTCGTGGGCATGGGACGGAACTTCTACCACTGAAGATCCTACCTGGCGTTGAACCAGGCCCCATGTGCCGAGTCTCACAGACACCCCACGGCTTTCGCGGCACCACTAGACCACTAGACCGTCGGCATTTCCACGAGGGAGCTCGGTTGAAATGGGGGGTTTGAATTCCACTCCAAGTTGTTGTCCTCAGGAAAATTAAATTTTTGGGGAAGATTCAAACTTTTATTCTGCGACTGTCCGGGCGGACACTATGCCGGCACGGCTACGACGCCACGGTACCAGATGCCGGACCACTCGGAGTCATCCTGCGCGAGAAGCCACAGTCCCCGAAGAAACGAACCCGGTGTCATGAGTATGCATGCTCTCCTTGCGTTGTTAGGCCGGCCGCGTAGCGTCATCGGTATCGACACTGGTCATAGCAGCAGTAAGGCTGTGGCCTTAACAGCACGGACTGCCGGGCATGCCTTCACTCCTGGATCATGTCGCACCCTTAACAGCAGCCCTTGTGTCAATCCTACGAGCCAAGGGAGCCAATGTCATGTTCTCTCGCCAGCCCACATCATGATACAAAACACCGCCTCCTTGTACATTGCCACCACCACGGATTTAGTGCCAACGACACACAAAGACACTCGCGTACACATGCACACACACACACACACACACACACACACACGAAGACGGTCGGAGACTGCTGGCAAGGGTGCATGGTGTCCCCCTCCCGCATCGCACTCACACTCGCGGTACAGTCGCGCGCGGCGCGCGCGCGCACACACACGCACACCTGCCAATGTTATAAAAGCCCGTGCAAGCGCGGCGGGACGCTTCAGTGACTCGAGAGCCGCGCCGAGCCGTCTCTCGCGAGCTGCCGCCGAGCCGCGCCGAGCCGAGCCGAGCCGCGCCGAGCCCGTGCTGATTGGAGCAGAGACGCTCTAGCAGCACGCCGTGGTCGTCGTCTCCGTGGAGTCCCCCTCGTGCCGCGTCTCGTCCAGGACAGGCCCGGCCCGGCCCGGCGTGCGAGCAGGCGTGCCACAGCAGCCGCAGCCGCAGCGTAGCGTAGCGTAGCGGGGCTCAGGCAGGCACAGCACAGTACGGCGGGCAGCTCAGCCCAGCTCGCGGCCACTCGCGGCGCCCAGCCCGGCCCGGCCCAGTCCGCTCCCAGTCAGCCGCCCGTACCGGCCCAGCCCGGTCTGGTCCGCCCCGCGCCCGCGCCACCGCGCCAGTGCAGTCCAGTCCAGCAGCCGGCAGCGAGCAGGCAGTCAGGCAGCACCTGCAGGAGCTGCAGCAGTGCACCGGCAGCCAGTGCAGGCCAGTGCAGGCCCAGCAGGTGGATCTTACCCGGCTCAGCCCGGCTGGCCCGACAGGACAGCGCAGGACCGTCAGCGCCGGCAGACGCGCCCCGCCGCCTTATCTTATCAGCACCGCGAGCCAGCGAGGAGAGGAGTGGAGAGGAGAGCAGGGCTTGAGCTCCGCGCTGACGGGGCGTCCCCGTCCCCGCCTTGTAGTGCCCGGCCAGCCCCAGGCGCGCCGCCAGCACCTCAGTGACAGTGACCGCCGCACCGCACCATGACCATGGCCCTGTACGGGCTGCTGCTCGTCGCTGCCGCCTCCGTCGGCTCGGCCCTCAGCGCCGGCGCCTCGTCGTACGCGGACTCGGTGGCCACCGACACCCAGGCCATGGTGAGTGTCCCCCTAGTGCACCTGTCAGCGTGTGTGTGTGTGTGTGTGTGTGTGTGTGTGTGTGCGGGAGGGTGGGCGCTGAGCTTGTAGCCGAGCCCCGCAGTGCCCTCCACTCCTCTTGGTGTGTTTGGCTGGAGACTGCACAGAGAAACTTTATGCACTAGTGTGTACATAGCTTACGTTAAAATTTCTTACATATTTGTTTACGAATACTTTCGTTACTATGCAAAAATTGTGCGTAAGTACGTAAGACTTTTGTACGTAAGTTTGTGCACGAGCTTCCCGGGTGTTAAGGGATGTCTCTGGCGAGTATGGTGTCAGCCTTCTGCCCTGTGCGACATCGCACCCTGCAGACCCGGCTAACACCGGCACCTGCACCGGCACCGGCACCGGCACCGGCACCTGCAGGTGGGCCGGGCCGGGCCGGGCCGGGTAGTGGATGCGTAATCTGCCGGATATCGCACCTCACTCTGTTATCTCTCGAAAAACCCGTCCCTGTCCCCCGAACGCCGCGGCCGCGCCTACCGTGAGATGTCCAAGGGCCTTTGCACCCCCGCAGAATGCCGAAACTGACGTGTGTAGCACCGCGTATCGCACCCGCCGAGCCCGGTGACCTGGGGCCACCGCCGTCTCTTGACGGTCGCCGCCGCCGGCCAAGGCGGTAAGGATTTGAGTTCTTGCATCAAGAACTGTGTCAAGACTATTGGGAGTCTAGGTCGGTGCATCGCCTGACAGTGCAGCGCGCTCACTGACATGGTAGTCGCTGCAGGCCATGCAGGCAGCCCTGTGGCCGCCGCGCCGCTGCCATGAGCTCGACCTGAACACAAGAGCGTAGCGTCCTGCACGCTCCTGCACGGCCCTGACCAGGACGAGCATGAAGGGCAGGGCCGGGCAGGGCAGGGCAGGGCGCAGTCAGACTCAGCACGGCCCTGGCTGGCTGGCACCGTGACCACGCCGCGAACGCGCACCTAACCAGCCCGCCCATTCCTGTACAAACCAATGCCTCGTTTCTTTTTTGGTCGATTATGTCCATTATGCACAGTTTGCTTAGTGCCGCTTGCCGCTCCCGGTCCCTCCCGCGTGCGGCCGAGCCTGCCTGAGGCCGTGCCTGAGGTCGGGGTCGGATGTGGCTGTCAGGGGAGCAGGGCCTTGCAGTGCGGCCGTCCGGTTAGGTGCGGCCCGCCCCCGCCCCCGCCCCCGCCCCAGCCCTCGCCGCCCTACCCGCCCTCTGGCTACTTTTCTGCTTCATTTCACGCGGTGGTTCACGCCACAGTCCTGGAGGTGGACTATGAGGCCTGGCCGGTGGCCGTAGGGACACTTAAGATCCGGGCCGGGCCGGGCGCGTTGGGAAACAGATCGGAGGTAAGGTTGCGCTCCTCGGTGGGCCCCGGAGCCGCCACCGTCTACTCCGGTCCATGCTCCAGTGCCCGCCCCCCGCCCCCGCGCGCCCCCGCCCGCAACCGCCGCCCTACCGGGCCGCGCTGATTTGAAGTCAACCGAACTGTGCCAACCCGCTGAGCCGTTGCGCTTTGAGGGCGTTTAGGTCATCGCACGGGACAAAGGGAGCATTGGCGGGCAGAAGGGGGGGGGGGAGGTGCGTAGGGAAGGCGGGGCAGTTGCGTCGCAAAGACCTGTGCGCCCGCCCTAGGGCGGGGAGCAGGAGAGGGGGGAGTGTTCACTGTCGGCTCAAAATAAAGTCACCTGCAGGACAACGTCAGGAGGGCGGGGCGGAGGCTCCGCGCGCCGCGCCGCGCCTGCAGCAGGCCGCTGCCGTTGTCATTCGGCGCGGCGCAGAGCGGAGCGGAGCGGCGGTCAGTGAGATGGAAATTGAAAACACCGCGCCTCTCCAGCGCCAGCCGCGCCAGCCGCGCCAGCCTCCCTCCCGCTCTGCGAGATGAGTTCCCCCGCGCCGCGCCGCGCCGAGCCGCAATATGAGTTATCCGTGATGATTTTGCCACACCATCACAAAAGCCAGGCCGGGCCGAGCAGGGTCGGGGGCCGGGCCAGGCAGACCCGCCTCAATATAATATGGGTCCGGGGTAAAAAAAAACGCGAATACAACAATAACGAAAGCTCGCCGTTCGTTCTCATCTCTTCTCTGTCTCTCTCGCTCTCTGTCAATCCATCTGTCTCTGTCTCATCTCTCTTCCTCTTTGCGCTTGATGCGGGCCGCAGCCGCAGGGGCCGCGGGCGTGGACTGTGACGCATCAATGGCAATCGAAAACGAGCCGCTGTCCGCGCCGCCCGAACCGCCCCGCCCCGCCCCGCCCCGCCCCGCCCCGCCCCGCCCCGCCCGCCCGGTGCTCCGCCGTGCTCCGCTGGGCGCCACCTCCACCGGGCGTGGCGCGGCGCAGGTACAGTGCAGCGTGTCGGCCCCGTCGGCCCTGGTGCGCGCCCGGGCCGAGCTGAGCAGAGCCGTCCAGTCCACCCGCAGCGTCCCGCCCCGTTCCGTCACCTCCACCAGCCCCTCACAGGGCAGGTGTAGTTTGCTAGTGGTTGCCTGTTGAATACTCGCTTGCGACGCCACGCGACGCGACGACAGTGTGACCACATCGCAAGCGCTCCATCCGCATCCCTGTCCGCTTTGTAGACCGTTCTGCGGGGCGCTGCGGGGCGCGGCAGGGGCGGCAGGGGCCGCGGGGGCTGTGGGAGTTCGTTTGGCACGCTCCAGTAACCTCCCACCTCGCCTGCTCCGTGCCCTGCATTCAGCTGCTCTGGCTTCTTGTCTTGTCCTCTCTCTCTCCTCTCTCTTCCTCCCTCTCTCTCCCTCCCTCTCTCTCTCTCTCTCCTCCCTCTCTCTCCCTCCCTCTCCCCCCCCAATCCCACCCTCTCTCCGTCGCTCTCTTTTGCGATTCCACCGTACACAACAGTGGGCGTGTCTGCAGTAAAAATCGCTTTGCCTTTCGCTTTGGCTCTGTGCTTGCGTTAATCCGGTGGATACTGCGGAGTGGCGCGGCGTGGCGGGCGGCCCATATAACCGCCCCGACCGATGAGGGGGCCCCCGGGGGGGGGGGGGAGGAACCGCTCACCGTGCCGGAAGGGAGGGCAGCCGTCGGGAGACCCTGCCCTGCCGGGCCAGCCGGCTGTCACCCGCCCACACCCGCCCCGTGGATATGCACTCTGCATGTAGCCGTCTACGAACACCTGTTGCGCGGGCTGGAAGAGCAAGAGCGTGATGGGGCGGGGCGGCACTGGCCTGGCGTGGCGCGGCGCAGGCAGAGAGCGTCCCGTCCCGTCCCTTCCCGTCACTGCTTCCCGCCTCTTTCCGCTGGCGGGGCGGGGCGGGGCGGGGCGGGGCGGGGCGGAGTTGCGGTCGCAGCCGCGCTGCAAAAGAGGTGCGAGTGAGTCACCCGCGGCGGCGGCGGCCACTCCGCCCCTGCCCCCCCCCCCTCCTCCTGCCACTGCCCTGCCCCCCTCCTCCTGCCCCTGCTAATCCACCAGACCATGGAATGTGACCAACACACACATCCAGTAATGTCGAGGACTATACTGCCTGCCTGCCTGCCTGCCTGGCAGAGTTTCCATCGACGCTGAAGCAGCGCAGCAGTACGGAGTAGAGATGAGCGCACGATGACTAGCGAAATTACTTCGCGGGAAAAGGCCAATATTTGCGGGATGCAGGCGCGGTAGACGTTTCCATCGCCAGGCCCGCCCCGTCAGGCCAGAAGCTCGGCGACGCGCGGTATTACGAGAACGGGGATCAAAGTACACTGCCAAATATGATTGGCTGTCTTAGAAACGGGTCGCTGTACAGCACATGGTCTGTTTTCGAAATACGTCTTCGCCGACAGAGGATTCTGGCTAGCCGGTTCGGCCCCATAGAGGAGTACAGTCCTGGTCTGGATGTTTAGTTGTCCACGCGGACCGAGGCATCTGCTGAGCGGGGCGGGGCGGGGCGTGGCGGGGCAGAGCGGGGCGTCTGCTGCCGTCGCTCCGCTGACCGCTCGCGTGCGGCGGGGCGGGCCGTGCCTGGTACTCACTCGCGGATAGGCGGACGGATGGACGGAAGACGCTCTCTGCGCAGCGCCGGCCAGGCCTGGCAGGCGGCTGACGCCCCGCCTCGGGTGTGGCGTGGGCCGCCATGCTGTAGGAACTGGAGTAGTAATTATTCACTAGGCACGCCAGGCCAGGCGAGGCGAGGCGCCAGCAGGCCGGGCCGGGCAGCAGCCGGCAGTGCCGGGCCGGGCGGGGCGGGGCGGGGCGGGGCGGGGCAGGCCTGAAGGGCCTAGGGGCCGGGCCGGCCGGGCCAGAGGGCCCCGAGGGGGCGCAGCGCAGCGCAGCACCGCCAGCCTGCTTCCCTAGGGCAGAACCGGGAAAGGAGAGGAGAGGAGAGCCGAGAGGCCAAAAAAGTGATGCCGGCATAAGCTGCGTGCGAACCCTGCCGCCCCGCCCGTCCCGTCCCGTCCCGTCCACGCAGCGCGACCTCCTCGCCGCGCCGGCCCGGGCCGGGGTCCCTGGCGTAGAGAACACTCCTCACCGGAGGAGGAGAAGGAAGCACCCATCAAGCCGATTTTCAGGCGCCGCTGGAGGCTGATTTTCTTTTTTTTTGGGGGGGGGGGTTTACGGGGAAGGCATGCTTAGCGCCAAGACCGTTAAGTGCCCCGCCCCGCCCCACTCGCAGCCCCCCCGCACCGTTTGTATTTGAGTAAGCTACTGACGGTTACCGTAACCTTCGTATTAGTAAGGCTTAAGGTTTACATAACCTCTATTCGAACTTTTGGCGACCGCGATGTCGCCGGGCCAAAGTGTTACGGCGTGGCAGGGGATTCCGAGAAGAAAGTCCCGTGCGCGAGTGCGGCCCGGCCCGGCCCGCCGGCTGGTCCGCAGCCCGACCCCGACCGCGAGGCGAGGCGAGGCGAGGCGAGGCGAGGCGCGCGGCGAGTGGCCCGGCCAGGCCCCGTCATTCATACTCGTCCTGGGGAGGGGGCAATCCACTCCGGCGCGGGCGGGGCGGGGCGGGGCGGGGCGGGGTGGGGCGGGGCGGAGGGTGCGTCGCACTTTGGGAAACCCGAACTGAGCCGGCTGGACCTGGACCCGGTCCAGGAGCTGACCCCGTCTGACTTGCGTCGCGTCCCGTCGCGGCCCCACTGCACCGGCACCGGCACGGGGCGTCACGTGACTTCAGGCGCGCCCGGTCCTCGGGGAAGTCCACTGGCGTCTAGTCGCCGGGGGACTTGAATCGATAGACATGGCGGGGCGCGGGCGGGGCGGGGCAGGGGCAGTCGTCTCGTCAGAGGGAGAGGAAAGGGCTCTCATGTGAGCCCTGAGCTGGACCTGGGCTGGGGGCGGGGCGGGGCGGGGCGGGGCGGGGCAGCCAGGAGCTTGTAGCGCACGCGGCCCGGCCCGGCCCGGCCGGTGACCCAGGGCGGGACCCGAGCCGAGGCCGAGGTGTGAAGTGGCGCGGCGCGGCGGCGAGCGGGACCGCGAATCAGCTGATCATTTCGGGGTAACCAAAACACTGGTGACTAACGGAGGGGCCGCGAGGCGAGGCGACGCCGCAGCCTCCACGCTCCCTGCCCTGGCCGCCCTGTTGTCCGCCCTGCTCTGCCCTTTCAGGGTCAGCCGGGCAAGGTCGCCAATTGGCCTAGTATGTATTGTGAGCGGAGCGCGGGCGCGGGCCGGGCCGCGGGGCGGAGTAAGGGTCATAGGGCCACCGCTGTCAGCTGTGTCGTGCCGTGTCGAGTCGCCGCCCAGCCGGGCCGGGCCCAACAGGTCTGCTACAGTACATACAACGAGGTGCGACCTGGCGGCGGGCTGGGCTGAGCTGGGCTGGGCTGCTTGAGGCTAACCAGCACCTGGTGCTGCGCTGTCCGCCCCGCCACGGCCCGCCCAGCCCCGCCCCCGCCCCGCCCCGCCCCGCCCTCGCGGCGTTCGCGTCCAGCAGGGCTGGTCCACAACCAGCCTTGGCAGCCTATCACGCCCAGAGGACGATAAGAAGGCAAAATCGACTGCGGCTGAGGCTGCGCGGCGCGCGGCGGGCGGCGGGCGGCGAGCGGCGAGCTGGGCCAGAGCCTCCTGGTGGTGGGCATGGCGGCACGGGACGGTCTGCAGGCTGCAGGGAGGCCAGGCCGCTGTTAGCTTGAGGATGTCTGACGTGAGGTTGCAGCAGCGCATACTCATAGAGAACATCTGTACAGTACAGTATTGCGAGTCCCTCCCCTGGGGGCCGGGCCGGGGCCGGGCGCGGACGGCCATGTCGCCTTACAAAATTGGTAAAAAAGCGGACCCGCACCTGTCCTGGTCTCTCTTGTTGCTTTTTTCGTACGTCACTGGGGTGATTCCGAACAGCGCGTTGAGTAGTGTCCTCTCTCTTGCTCCTTACAGCCGCGCCCCATGAGTGCGACAAGGACAAAGCGACGAAACCATTGAGCAGAATCACCCTTAGGCGCTCGAGGACATTTAGGCAAGCCAATGCAGGGCGCGACGCGGTGCGGCGTGCGGCTGCCTTCTCCACACACTTGACTTGCAGTCGTGAAGGGTGGGGCGGGGCGGGGCGGGGTGAGGCTCGGGGCGGGGCGCGGGGCGGGGCGCGGGGCGGGGCGATGCTCATGTCGCTCGTCTCTCGCGCGTCAGGCTGCAGCTCTGCACTTTCAGCCTGGCCGGCTTCAATATCATTCTATTGGCGGCCATCCGAGCGGAGCGTGGTTCGGCGGCTCTGTGGTGCGGCGTGGCGTGGCGTGGAGTAGCGTGGTGCGGCGGAGCGGGGCGGGGGGGGGGGGGCACTAACGAGTATGCAAACCCACCAACTTCCCTCTCGCGATCACGCCGCGTTCAAGAATTTTTGTGCGGCGCGCGTCGATGGAGATCGCATCCTCATCCGCATTATACGGAGGTGTGTAAGCCCGAGTGTGTGTGTGTGTGTGTGTGTGTGTGTGTGTGTGTGTGTGTGTGTGTGTGTGAGCCCAGTTCGGTATGCGCTTGCACGTGCTCGCGGACTGGACTACGTAACGCCCAGGCCAGGCTCTGCCTGCCCAGCGCAGCCCAGCGCGGCGCGGCGCACTGCACAGGACAGAACTGTATCGGCCCCGGCCTGGGGACGAGGCGAGGCACTTCCTGGAAACACAAACACACAACAGCACACTCAGACAATCCGCGCTGTCAAGGGACGTGATAGACTCGTCGGGGGGGAACATGCAGGCCGGGCCGGGCCGGGCCGGGCCAGCGTGTCTACTGCGGCGCACACGCGGCTTCAACCCGGTGCCGTGGAGGATGCTAGGGAGTCTCGAGTCGAGTCGAGTCGAGTCGGTAGGAAGAGACACTGAGAGGAGAGGACGTGTCTCGTCTCTGACACTGGCGTGTCTCCAGGAGATCCTCTTCCTCCTCCTCCTCGCCGCGCCGCGCCGGCCGGGTGCCTGCCTTGCGCGCGGCGTGGCGCGTGGCGTGCCGGTCGCGTGGCGGCGGGCGCGCGCGTGCGGAGCCGTCCTGATGGGCCCCGGGGCCCCAGGGCCCCATACCCCGCCCGGCCCCGCCCGGCCCCGCCCGGCCCCGCCCGCCCCGGGCCGGCGGACGTGCTGCCGCAGCGTGGCGTGGCGCGGCGTGGCGATCCGCGAGTCGCGATCGCGCTCTGCGTGTCGACGACCCGCCGCGCTGTGCCGCCGAGGTCCGCGGTGTGCTGGACCGAGACCTTGCCGTCGGGTCGCGCCGGCGCGGCCGCGGCGCGGCGTGACCTCGCTGCTTCGACCTCGGTTCGGCCCGGGCCCGGCCGACCTATAAGGACCGCGTTCCGCGTGCCCAGCCCCGCCCCGTCCCGCCCCTTCTCGAATTGAAAATGACACTAGGACCACCACCATCATCATCATCTCCAAGGGCCTCATTACAAATGTCGATCCCTGGGCTGGGCGGCCTGCTGGCCGGTAGCTGACCAGTCTGTGCCGCACGAGGGAGCTGGCTCCTCGGCGCGGCGCGGCGCCACTGCGCAGTGACGCGACGCCAGTGCACATCGACGTCGATCGGCCAGCTGCTGGCTGCTGGCGGGGTCCAGTAGGGTGATTCCGCACAGTGGTTTCGTCCCTCTGTCCTTGTCGCACCTACGTAGCACGGCCGTAAGGAGCAAGAGAGAGGACACTACTAAACGCTGTTCGGAATCGGCCTGCTGGGCCCGTGTCCCGTCCGCCGCTCAGAGCTTCAGGCCGCGGGGACAGGGACAGGGACAGGCGACGGGACGGGACCGCTCCGCTGGGCCGGCGCGGCGCGGCGCGGTGGCCCTGACATTGGTTGCCGTGTGGCGAGGAATGGCGGGGCGGGGCGGGGCGGGGCGGAAGAGAGGAGCGGGGAGCTCCCCCCACCGCGTCCCCGCGCTCTCCAGCTCTCCAGCGAGCATATCACGATGACTCCTCTCCTCTCCTCTCCTCTCCTCTCCTCTCCTCTCCTCTCCCCCCCCCCTGCCCCTGCCCGTGCCCTGGCTGTCCTGTCCTCTCCTCTCCACTACAACGCGAATCGCCGCGCCGCCGAGCCGACAGGTACAACAATGCGTGGAGCAGGTTGATCCCGCCGGGCCGGGCCGGGCCGGGCCGCAGCGCCCTGGAGGGCGGGCGCACGCGAGCACATCACCTGCCCCCGCCCCGCTGTCCCGCCAGGCTCTGCCTGCATCCCACACGTGCCCAGGTGCATCTTTTGTTTCACGTGTGCCCGACACGTGGCCGGAACTTTTTTGACGTTTCTCTGATCGTTTAGTTTCTTTTTGGCCAGTCCTTGTTCCGGCGGCCTCCTGGTGTTGCGGGGCTGGGGCGGGGGCTGGGGCGGAGGCTGGGGCCGGGCCGGGCCGGGCCGGGTGTGACTGCTGCCGCCGGTTTCTCTTCCAAAGTCTGCCTCCGCCTCTGACCTTCCTCCCTGCTCCCTGATCTCGTCCTCCGCCTCGCGGCCCCGCCCCGCCCCGCCCCGCCCCGGCCGGCTCGGCCAGGCCCGTTTTTGCCCCGTTTTTGCGGCCTGCACCACCTGATTGGAGCTCGCCCCGCCCCGCCCCGCCCCGTCCTCCCCGCCTCGCTCCTCCCTGCTCCAACAGTGTTTGTGAGACCAGAGCTCCGCGGTCGGTGGAATCGATAACACGGTTCGTCGTGCCGCTAATTTCCGATAGCCGTGATGGTTCCCTCGTGACACGCTCACCCAGGCGAGGCGGGGCGAGGCGGGGCGGGGCGGGGCGGGGCGGGGCGGCCTGTCCCGCGCTAGGCGTGCAAGGGCGCGTGGAGGGCGAGACGGAGGACAGGACAGGACGCCTGGGGGGAGCGGAGCATCTCTGCAGGGGGCCGTCACACCCATCACACTCGCCTTCTCACAGGCCTGCATGCCTGCTGGGAGTATCCCGTCACATCGTCACACTCGCCTCCTCACAGTCCTGCATGCCTGCTGGGAGTATCCCGTCACATCGTCACACTCGCCTCCTCACAGGCCTGCATGCCTGCTGGGAGTATCCCGTCACATCGTCACACTCGCCTCCCTCACAGGCCTGCATAAGCTGCACGCCTGTACGCAGTCCTGCCCTGCGGGGAGCAGGAGCCCAGCCCGTCACACCCGTCACGGCCCGTCACGCGCCGCGCTGTGCTCGCTGCTCGCCCACGCGCAGAATCAAGCGAGATGAGCACAATTAGGCAGGCAGGCGGCATAGCGCTCCCTCCCGCCCCACCCCGCCCCGTCCGCTCGAGTGGGTAGGCAGCCACCACTGCAGCCGTGCGCGTGGGCGCGGCTGCGGCTGTGGAGTAGGTGAGGTGAGGTGAGGTGAGGGGACACGACACCACTTTCGCTGTGTGTCACTGCCGGAAACTTGCGATAAGCGCTGTGCTGTGAGTGAGGCCGGAGAGTGCACGGTGCTGGCGCAGCAGGCGCGCATCTGGTGTATCGTTTGTCCGACCTCCTTTTGTCCGACCTGGCCGAATTAATTTGTGCCGCCCGTGATACGGACAAAAATTTTGTCCGACCTCCGTTTTGTTCGACCCGTGTACACCGGCACGAGCACAGGCAGAACGTAGTGTACGTCGGTTGTCCGACTGTCACCCGCAGGACCGGAGTTTAATTCCCACCTACTTCATTTTTATTTCATTCTCGATCTTTCTTGCTTCCGTTGGAATTTTTTTGAGTGTCGGCTCGAAAAAAAATTGTTCACACGAGATAAACTTTTTTGGGCGTTTTGAAACTTGGGCAACAACATATCGAAAGCAGACACACATTTCAAAAAAATACGCGGTTTTTGAACCGTCCCGTTTCACCCCCTATGATAAGTTGTTTCTCACCGCGGTGCAGCCCCCTCCTTTGTGTCTGAGCCGCATTGTGAGCGTGTGGCCGGGCCGGGCCGGCCGGTGAGTGAAGGGAAGGGAGAGGAGCGGGGGAGGGGAGGAGTACGGCTGGCGCCCCGCCCCGCCCCGCCCCGCCAGGCACAGGCCAGCCCAGGCCGTCACCATTAGAATCCGACCAATTCCGTGTGTAACACGGGCGTTACACGGCGAACGCGAGTGGTGGCGGGGCGGGGCGGGGCGGCGCACTGTCAGAAAAAACTACAGTGATTCCCGTTACAGCCTTTGCTGTAGTTTCAGGTACAGTATCCACTGTACTTTTTGGCAGTCAATCCCGTACCCCCAAAAATAAAACGGTTGAAATGGAAATACAATTGTAGAATTAAATTCGTCTCGACGAGACGAGCAAAAAATGTCAACACATGTCATGGGTTTGTACTCGAAATGAAAATGTTAGAAGCCTAGGTTTTTAAGGGTACGGGACGGACCGTCAGAAAAGTACAGTGAATCCTGTACTTGAAGCTACAGACATTGCTGGCACGCAAATTACACAGGATTCACTGTAGTTTTTCCTCACAGTGCGGGCGGGTTTCTGGGCAAGGTCCTCCCCGCGGGCCGTTGCAATACAGCAGGGGCACGCGGCCCGGCCCGGCCGCTAATTTTGAAACCCTCCTGGATTTCGACCCCATCCCTAACTTCACGGCCATATTTCTCGCTTCTCTTTGGTCGTGGGGCTGGGACCTGGTAGAGAGTTATTAAAACGGATATTTAGGATAGGTTAGGCTAGGTTAGGTTAGGTTAAGATAGGCTGGTTTTGAGTCGAAATCCAGGAGGGTCTCAAAATTAGCGGCCCGGCCCGGCCCGCCCGCCGCGGCGCTGGGCGATGTGTTTGTTTGCTCCATGCTGCGTCGCTTACGCCCTGCAGGCCGCCCCGAGACGCGGGCCGCTGGCCGGGCGGCCGGGGGCCGGGCACGCATAGATTAGTCTTGTCACGTCCGTGACGCCACGTAAGGATGGAGCCGGCTTTGATTTCCGGCTAGCTGCACTGGAAAAGATTTTCCATTCTAGCTTACCGCAGGCGCCTTGGGGTGCATGATCCCCGTCAGGGATGTGTGCGTGGTGGGGCGGGGCGGGGCGGGGCGGGGCGGGGCGGGGCGGGGCGGGGCGGGGCGGGTCCGCCAGCCCCTGGCCATGCTGGTCATGCTGGCCCGCACTCACGGGCGTGCGCGGGCTGCCTACCCACTCAGGGGCCTCGAGGCGTGCGGCCCTGGCGGCGCGTTGCCGTTGCGTTAGCGTTAGCGTCCCCTCCGCGGGACAACACGGAAAAAACCACGTCTTGGTTTTCAAGACGTTTTGGAAAAACCAAGACGCTACAATGCATTTTCTCCATAAGAAAACCGTGGCGCCTTGAAAACTACGACGCTGTTTTTCCGTGAATGGCGGGGCGGGGGCTTATCGACACGCTAACGCTTTCTTCACCACTGCACTGCACAACACATGTGTCACGCTGGTGGTGGTTACGGTAGTATAGTACGTATGTAGGAGTAGCAGTTTTGTAGTTGCCCAACACTTTGTATAGTAACGTCAGGCTGGCTGGCGCGCTCCATGGGCGAGCAGGGTCGCTCCCGCCCCGCCCCGCCCCGTCCCGTCCCGAGGTGTCATAATGTTGTGGGTATGTGCCCGGCCCGGCCCGGCCCGGTCCTAGGTCACGTGATGGGACGCACGGCCCGGCTGCGGTCAGCCACCTCCTGTTCGGATATGGCATCTGCATGGCAATGAGGGTGCCTCACCCCGCCCCGCCCCACCCCGCGCTCACATCACCCGGGCGGAGCGGGGCGGGGCGGGGCGGGGCGGCTGGGCTGCGGGCGCAGGGCTGGCAGCACGCTCGCGGGGCTGCGTTGTGTTGCCTACCTGCCAGGCGCCCGGGCCTCGCCTCGCGTTGCTCTCTCCACAGCGTGGAGCATTGGACTACAGGAGCTGCGCGGCCCGGAGCGGCCGGGGCAGGGCCGAGGCCTCCGGGCCTCGCCTCGCCTCGCCTCGCCCTCACCAGCGCCATGCCATCTGTCTCTCTTAATAACGTTTGGCAAGAGAGGAGAGCAGCAGGTCTCCTTTCCGTGTCTTTTTATTTTATTTTACGATGATGATGATGATGCTTGTGGTGGGACGAGTGTCCCGGGGGCCTCGGGCTCAATGTGGATTCCGAGACGATGAGAGCCGAGCCGAGCCGAGCCGAGCCGAGCCGAGCCGAGCCGAGCCGAGCCGAGCCGAGCCGAGGTCATGGAGGTTCATGCCTCACCGACTTGTCACTTGTCCGGCATCTCACGTGTGTCTCCTCCTCCTTCTTTTCCTCCGTAGTCCTCCGACCCGGGCGGGGCGGGGCGAGGTGGGGTAGGGCGAGGTGGGGTGGGGCGAGGTGGGGTGGGGTGGGGTGGAGAGGCGCAGCGCGGCTCAGGGCGGTCCATCGCCTAATCCATATGCATGCTGCGGCCCTCGCCCGCCCGCCTCGCCCCGCCCCGCCCCGCCCCGCCCCGCCCCGCCGCGCTGCGCTGCGGTTGTCCAGGCTGGGCACACTGGAAATACAAGTGTGTGAGAATTTCCATTCGTACCCTTGTCACTGTAATGCACACCTTTCTTTGGTCAACCCTGTTCTTCAATCATTAAGTCACATTCTTTTTAGTGTGAAAACTGTCACATTGGTCAGAATTCGACATCACATTCGTTTTAACGCAATGAACACAATTTTGTGCATATAAAATTGTGCATACACTGGAAAAACAAAGGTGCCCCAGGAAAGGCACTAACTTTTATTAGTGCCTTTTAAAGGTAGGACTTAGCCCCTTTAGCTGACCAGCTGCGTATACTTCACACAAATTTAGTGCCTCACGAGTGTCACGAAAGTAATCGGGATCAACGCGCACCGAGTTTAAGTTGAAACGAGGAATTTTCGGGATGGAGAGCTCCGGTAGATTAGCCGGTGACTGGCGGCGATAAGGCCCGTCCCGTCGGTGTCTTATCACTGAGCCTGGCGGCCCCGGCCCGGCCCGCGCGCAGCCCGCCCACAGCTCAAGGCAAAAGCTGCACATTTACTTTCCTCGTAGAACTTTTTTGAAATGGAGCGCCAGCTTTTGTTATGACCGCTACTCAAACTCTTCTTTTGTTCTCTCTCTCGAAAAACAAATCGGGTATACTGATCGCCCCTTTTCTATGGGTTCCCCGTAAGAATGCAGATTTGCAAAGGTATTTTTTCCCTTATCTGCACCTCTGTCCCAACTTTTTAGATGTAAAACAAATGCTGCAATTTTCGTAACTATTTCTTTGTTGACTATACTAAATTTAGACTTGGAATTTGTGGTACGGGCGCGGGCAGGCCCTAACCAGATCGCTCGCGGGCCTGGGCCCATCTTTCTTCTCTTCTCACCCCAACGACGTTCAGCTTTCTTTTAGGTGCAATTGCAGGAAGCATAGGTAGGTACTCTGAAAATCAAACTGTGTGCTTAGCACACTGTTTAATCAGTGTGCTTGTAGGCATGCTGATTAAACAGTGTGCTTGGACAAGCATGCTGATTAAACAGTGTGCTTGGGCAAGCATGCTGATTAAACAGTGTGCTTGCCCAAGCACACTGTTTAATCAGCATGCCTACAAGCACACTGATTCAACAGTGTGCTAAGCACACAGTTTGATTTCCAGTGTATGTGTATTTCACTTTGATTGCAAAAGTGTGACTTAGAGCCCGGCGCGGCGTCGTCCTGCTCGTCCACCGTCGTCCACGCCCCGTCCACCCGCTGCCAGCCCCGCCCCGCCCCTCCCCGCCCCGCCCCCCCCGCCCCGCCCCGCCCCGCCCCGTGATGCGTCGTGCTAAGCGGCCTTGCGTCCGGGCCAAAAAGTGTGCCGGTCTACTTGAAGGCTGGTCCGCCCCGTCCGGCCCGGGCCGATCGCGGTGGCCAGATTACAGACTGGCCTAGGTCTAGGCCGCGACGGACCGCGACGCGACGAGCTTCGATTGTTAGTTCTGAGTTGGCATTACTGATACGCTTGCTCGTGGATCGTACGGTTTAGAACAGAACCGCACAACCAAGAAAATTGAAGAAACCAAGTGTGTGCAATGGGCCGGTGCTACAGTACACAAGCGTATATTGGAGGCAACAAGAAGGGGGGGGGGGGGAGGTACTGGAAGTGGCTGGGAACAGTGACAGGAAGGTAGACGACCTCCTGTCTGGCCGGGAGGGGAGGGGCAGGACGCCCCCCCCCCTTTATTGGCCGTCTCCTTTCCATCTTAAACGTGATTGTTTGCGGTGTGGGGTCGGGCCCGGGCGGGGCGGGGCGGGGCGGGGCGGGCGCGGCGCCGGACCCCTGTCATCACAGGCCGGGATGCAGTTCTAATTTGGGAGAGGAGCGGGCCGGGGCGGCGCGGGGCCTAGACGGCTAATTTGACGAGCAACTCTTCCCTTCCGCCTCCCCCTACCCTCACCTCGTCTTCCCCTATGATGACGTTATATTCGTTCCGATGTCTCCTGCGCTCTATCCACCGTCCATCCCTTTCACTTTAAATATTTGTTTTAAATTATGTAGTGCGGGCCGAGGGGGCAACCACTCGTGAAATCCTGTGTACAAACCTGTCGAAATCTCGATGGAATCCTCAGAAATCTCGATGAAATCCTCGGAAGTCTCGATGAAATCCTTGGAAATCTAACTGAGAAATCTCATGAAATCTCAGCGAAATCTCGTGAAATCTTGTGAAATTTTGTGAAATCTTGTGAAATTTTGTGAAATCTTCTATAAATATTGTTAAATATTATGAAATCTCAGAGAAATCTCTCAAAATCTGAGAGATATCTAGTGCAGTCAGTAGAAATCCCGTGTACACTAGTATGGGGAGTGGTTGCCCCCTCGGTGCGGGCTTTATAAAACTGGAGCCCGTTTGTGGTGTATGGAAAAGAAACTGGAGGAGGCGCGGGCCGCTGTAGGCCGCTGCAGCTCGCGCGCTGCCGGCTCAAACTCTTTGGCTCCGCTGGAACTGCACGCGGGGCGGGGCGGGGCGGGGCGGGGCGGGGTGCGGCGCTCAAGAATCCTGTCCTGTGGGCGTCGCGTCGCGAGCACGGCGGCACGGGGCGGGGCGGGGCGGGCCAGCAGTGAGAGTGGAGCGGCGCTGACCTAAGTCACACTTCAGTGCACGGGGCCGGGGCGGGCCGGCCGGGGGCAGCCTGCGCGGGGGCCACGCGTGACCGTGGCGTGCGTGTCATGCGTGTGCAGTATACCACCTGTGACAAGAAATGCTAATTCTATCACCGAGAAAACCATGTTCTTAATTTTTCAGCGTTCTTAACATTTTCGGAACATTTTGCTTAAGAGAATCGCATTCATTTCGTCATTAGTTCAAGTTAAATTTCTGAAATGAAGAACTGTGTTCTAAAAGCTGTTCGGCCATGTTCTTGAATCAAGAACACAATTTTTGGGGTGTAACCGCTTGAACTAAAATGAAATGTTAACCATACGCACTATGAACAATAATGACATGATTAGGAATTCTAAAGTAACAGAAACAATACAGCACCGATTGTAGGCACCTAGTTTGATTTCTGTACCAAATGTATCAGACTGGCGCCACTTTACAGGCACACGTGTACTGTATCCCAGTCGCCTGCGCTGCGGCGGGAGGGAGGGAAATGATCCTCTGCAGTTTGTGTTTGCAGTGTACTCCGCCCTCCATCACGCGTGTCCCTGGCCTGGCCTGCTGTTTCCCGCGATCAGTTGGCCGCTGAGGCTGAGCTGAGGGGAGGACACGACAGGGCAGGACAGGGCAGGGCAGGGCAGGGCAGGGCAGGGCAGGGCAGGGCAGGGCACGGCGTTTAGCGCAAGAGGATTGGGTGCGTGAGGCCTGGCCCGGGCCGGGCCCGGGTGAGGTCAGGCCGGCTCACGCGACACGGCACGGCACGGCACGGCGCTAGCTCGCGTGCGCCGGCCGCGCTCACGGGGCAGGTGGAACACAGCGCCCCACCCCGCCCCGCCCCGCCACGCCACGCCCCGCCACGCCCCGCCACGCCACGGCCATTGAGAGGTTTGCAGCGCGGGGTGGGGTGGGGTGGGGCGCGTATAGAGTTAATTCTCAGTCAAGAGTTTGACGGGCCGCCTCGTGAGTCACAGTGCAGCAGGTCCTCCCACCAGCAGGAGCGGGAGCGGGAGCGGGAGCACGACAGGTGCCGTGTGGTGTGGTGGACCCCAGCTGCTCGCGGCTCGGCTCGGCTCGGCTCGGCTCGGCTCGGCTCGGCTCGGCTCGGCTCGGCTCGGCTCGGCTCGGCTCGGCTCGGCTCGGCTCGGCTCGGCTCTGCTCGTCTCGGCTCGGCCCGGCTCGGCGTGGGATTCTGGAGTCCACCGCTTATGGCGGTATGAGTCAAGGGCCGGTGCCGGTTCGGGCGGGGCGGGGCGGGGCGGGGCGGGGCGGGGCGGGGCGGGCGGAGCCAAAGTGCCTGTGAATCACGGCGCGAGGGAAACCAATCCTGTAGAGCCAGTCCGGCCATTATCCAATATCGATTACCGGCAACATGATTGCTTTCAGGGAAACACGCGTCTTTTCATTTGTGCCATTATTCCGGTGAAGCGCGACGGATGGCGTGCGATGGGAGGCGCTCGGCCCGACACGCCGCCCGGGCCGGACCGCCCCGCCCGAACCGCAGCGCAGCGCAGGGGTACAGTAGGCACCGGCCAGCGCGAGCGCGCCGCGCGCCGCCCCGCCACCAAGTAAAGGGACTTACAGTATTCTGTACCGAGGTCATCGCGCGACCAGTACTTCAACATCATTAGAATTGTTGTAATCGTCGTGCTTTTTACTCTAGTGCAATCAGCGTGCATTGCATTTCTTCCTCTTCTCCGACCCGACTTCAGTTGCCGAGGAGAGAGAAATAGGGAAGGAGAGAGGGAGAGAGCTAGAGAGAGAGAGAGAGAGAGAGAGAGAGAGAGAGAGAGAGAGAGAGAGAGAGAGAGGGAGAGAGCTAGAGAGAGAGAGAGGTGGATGAGGGGGGGAGCTCTCAAGGTGCGTGTCTCGTGTCGCACGTGTCACATCCGGAGTGATTCACCGAGACTCCGCCAGGCGGCGCGCCGCCCTCACCGCCGCCCCGCCCCCACGCCACGGCCCCACTGCAGCCGCCCGTGAGATATTGACCTTTTATTTGACTCGCCTGCTAACTGGAGACAGATGGCGGTACCGCGGGGCTGGAGCGGGGCTGGTGCGGGGCTGGAGTGGGGCTGGAGCGGGGCTGGAGCGGGGCCGGAGGGGCGGCGGCTGGCTGCAGAATGGTGCGAGCTGGAAGGGAAGGGGTGGAGGTGCTGGCCGGGCCGGGGCACAACGCGCACGGCGCGGGGCACGGGGGGCAGGGCAACGGACCGAAGGGAGAGCACTGCAAAGAAAATAGGATGTTTCCAAACGGAAAAGGCGATTAGTCACGTAAAACTTGAAAAAAAAGTGTTTCACTATAACAAGGTAGACGCACGTTAGAACCGTGTGAGGCTGAGCTAGAAGTGCGTCTACCTTGACCTGCGGCGCGCTGAAGGTGGATGCTAAAACACCGATAATCTACAATAGGTAGTTGTGCATTGGTGGTTGACAAGCCTGTCCACATCTCTCATCCCACGTCTCACGCCTGGCGCCTCACCTCACGCCGTCTTCCCGTCGGTCTCCCCTTGGTGCATTCTAACAGGGCCGAGCATTTAAAGTTCAAATTAAATTTAAATTTAAATTTAGCTCAGCCAATGACGAATAGTGTGCGCGTGTGCGCGGCATACGTTTCTTATGTCTTTTGGCGACGAACATCGGCATTATCAGCCCGTATCAGCCTCGGGTGAGGCCTGGCCAAGCCCGTCATAGGATGGGGGCAAGGCCCCGCGCCCTGCGCCCCGCCCCGCCCCGCCCCGCCCCGCCCCGCCCAGGCAGGCGGGCTGCAGATAAGCTCAGGACTCTTCGGCAGCCGCATGCGGGAGAAGAGGAAGGGGGCCCCCAGACCCTTAGGCTCCCCCGCGTCCACGGCGCGACCACTCACAGGCTTACCTATCCACGCCGCGGTGCGTTGCGACCTTGCATTCTACAGTTTTAGTGCGGCCCGGCCCCGCCGGCCGGCCGGCCAGTGAATGAGAATACAGTAGTGAGGAAGAGCGCGATTGATGGATGCAAGTTGTGTGGCGCGACGCGGCGCGGCACTGCTAGCGGCTGCGGCGCGCAGTGCGGTGACTCACGCCCAGGCGGCCCGGCACAGCCCGGCCCGGCACGGCCCGCGCAGCACAGCGCTGACGCGGGCGGGTAGGTCGCCCAGACGAGACACCTTTCTCTTTCACTCATCTGATGAGAGCCAATCAGCATCATTCATTCCGTGGGCGGGCGAGGGGTGAGGTGAGGAGCCAGCGATCGGCCGTCTCTCTCACACTTCGCTGCCCGCAGCCCCAGTCCCGGCCGGAGCTCCAAATACTTTGCCCGCGGCAGCACCCCTTCGCTTCGGCCGCATCGCAAGTGGGCACAAATCGCCGCGGGGCACGGCAGCCCGCTGGCTGCCCGCTTAGGGACCGGCCCCCGAGCAGCGCGTCGCAAACGGTACAATTTTTAGGGTGACTCAGGTACGCTCGGGTAGCCGCGTCGCAAGTGGGCATCGGCCCTCGTGTGGTGCGGCCCATGCCCGCCCGCCCGCCTGCCCGCCTGCGGTTGACAGTCGACACATTTTCGATTCTTGAAGGACACTGTAAAAAAAAAAAGACTCGGAAATTCACGACAAATGCGTTGTGCAAAAAATTGCCAGAGCTCTTCGTGATTATTTTGGGGAAATCGCAACGCTTCTTTGTTATCAAAAATTAATTAACTTCAGAAGTATTACGACTAGTCTACAACTATTACAAACTAAGATAGCAAAATGCTCGATTTTTGATTATGAATAAGAAGTGTTGGAATTTCACAGATGCTCCGTATAGAGCTAGTGCTGGAAAATCACAACATATTTTCAACAGCGGAGATGTTGCTGCTCGAAGAGTGCGATGCGCAGCATCTCTCGCCACGACTGAGTTTTCAGCGCATTACGCGGTAGTGCGTAGTGCTACGCACGACCTGTCACACTGCCCCGTGACTTTGCAGTATGAATCGGCGTGTGTCCATATACTGTATGGAGAATGCAGACCCCGTAAAGTCCCGTGGCCGGCTGCTTATCACAGCCGCATTAAGCTGGGCGGACTGGACTGCGGGTTAATTCAAACGATAGCGCCGCGCGCCCCGCCGCGCCCCGCCCCGCCCCCCCCCTTCCCCCACCGCCTGGTACACGCTTCGCCTAGTTGTGTACGCGCGGCGCGGCGTTGCGGTGTGGGTGCTGCTTCCTGGAGCGAGGCGGACCAGTCGGCAAAATGGAGCAATTTTGCCTTAATTCCGCGTCCAGCAGGACGTAGGCCGTAGCGCGACCGTGGCGGTGCGGTGCGGTGCTGTGCGTCCCTGGGCCGGCGGGGCGGGGCGGGGCGGGGCGGGGCGGGGCGAGGCGGGGCGGGGCGGGGCGGCAGCTCCGTGCAGTGCAGCGCGTGCACCCCGTGCAAGTGTTCCTGTGCGGGTGCTGGTGGTGAGGGGGTTTGGTCCCCTCATCAGCCGGCTCGGCTCGGCCCGGCTCGACACGGCTCGGCTCGGCTCGGCTCGGGCGCACACCCCTGCGCTCTGCGCTCTGGCCGGGCCGGGCCGGGTGGGGAGAGTTGGGTGGCTCCAGGACCTTGAGACATCCCCGCCGCGCCCCACCTCTCGCCCCACCCCTTGCCGCCTCACCCCGCTCCGCCCCACCCCTTGCCGCGCCACCCCGCTCCACCCCACCCCGCCGCACCCCGCCCCACCCTGTACCCTTGCCTCATCCCCGCAGAGCCCAGCAACGCCACGCCCTGTGAAAGGCCCTCATCACGCAACGGAAAAGAAGACCGTGGAGCACATAGGCTCAGCGCGGGGCGGGGCGGGGCGGGGCGGCGGGGGCGGGGCTGGCGGCACTCACGCTGGCCCGGGGTGTGGCGGCGCGCGGCTGGGCACGGCGTGGCGTGGCGGGGTGGGGCGGCGCGGGGCGGCGATGGTGGTGGTGTGGGGTCGATACATCCTTAAGTCAAGTGCCAGTCTGTGGGCCGGGCCGGGCCGCTCTGCCGGGGCGGGACGGGACGGGACGGGAGGTGGGAAAGGGGAAGGGCGGGGTGGGGCGGGGGATGGAGTGGGGACTGTCGCGCAGGGAATCGTGAGGAAGTGATCCGCCCGGCCCGGCCCGGCCCGGAGTCCTGGAGGCCTGGCCTGGCCAGGAGGCACTGGAGGGAGGTGAAATGCTGGAGGAGGGACTCAAGAAGCTGGCCGAGGCGCGGCGCGGCGCGCTCAGGGGCACGGGCCAAGACAGGCTGCCTGGAGCATGTCCAGTGGCTACCCCAGGCGAGGCGGGGCGAGGCGTGCCCGTGCTGCCTGTACCTGTACCCCTGCCCCCTGCCTATTGCTTTGTGCCCGTGCCTGTACCCCTGCCCCCTGCCTATTGCTCACTGGGAAAAGTCTACAAAGCATCGCTTCATATTACGAAGAAAACGGGTTCATTGTAATACAAAGCGAAATTTCTTTGTAATTACAAGACAATGCTTCGTAATTACAAGTCACTGCTTTGTAACTACGAAGCAGACCTTGTAATTACAAAGCAATCGCTTCGTAATTACAGTGGACCCGTTTTCTTTGTAGGTTACAAAGCAATGCTTTGTAAACTTTTAACAGTGCTCTGTGCCCGCGCTGGTTCAACCTTCCACCTGTTGGCGTGACAATGAGCCTGCCTGGGACAGCACAGGTCGCACAGGTTGCCCAGGGCCTCAGGAAAAAGAGGGGTTTCTGACAAAACCACTTCGATATTCTGGCATATATATTTTTGTTTTTACTTTTACTATTTACCAAGATCAAAGATTTCAGCAATGACAAGCAACCTGCTAGTGCCGCTACTTCTTGCTCGACTGACCGGCGTCTCAATTTCTCCGTCTGTTCCAGATATACCTGTCCCAGTACGGTTACCTCAGTCCATCGGTTAAGAATCCCGCCATGAGCCACCTCATGTCTGAGGAATCCGTTTCCAAAGCCATCTCCGAATTCCAGTCCTTCGTGGGGCTCAACATCACAGGTGAGGATTTCCTTAAAAATGCTTAAAAACAAAAATTATTGGCTTATTGTGAATTGAAAATGTCATGAGTCATCAGTAATGTATTGCTCTGTTAGTTCCTCACAAAGGGTATTCTTCATATAATACGAAGAATTGGGTTTGTAACACACTGGATCTGCTGGAACCGCCATGCGACAAACGGCTTTTCTAGTACAAAAAATATTGCCCCGGGAACAACACGTATTCTTCGTAAAACAAACCGGAGCCCTTTGTAATACACCAAGAATTTCTTTGTATTTCAAAGATTCCAAAGCCATTGTACGTTAGAAATAGAATCCAGTAAGAATAGCATGAACTGCAGTTCTTTGCAAGAAACTTAGAGGGTGGACGACCCCCCCCTCCCCCCCCCCACCTCCTACGTAGCAGTCGAGCAGCGTTATGTCAGCTGATGGCAGCGTACCCTACGCACCCTGCCTGACGCGACGGCACTGCTTGTGTTTTTTTTTTACTTCGTAATTTGTCTCCATGCTTCATTTCTTTCTATCTCCAGTTACCGGTATAGTTCACCCTGCTTTTCTCTGCGTGCCTCTGCCATTCTCTTTCCTCTCACTTCCCCACCCCACCCCCGGTCCCTCGTTCTAGAAAGCCCGTCGGCCCGGCCCGGCCCGGCCCGGGTGGGACTGGTAGTCCGCGCCCGCGCCGCCAGATCGAACAGAATCCGGATGTTTGTTTTGTGTTTCTTTCGGCCATTCGCTCCTCGCTTCTTTGCATCCCGACCCGGGCCGGCCCGACCGGGAGATTTTTTTTTTTTTTTGTTTTTGTTTTTGTCCCGCACTGCTCCCGGTCCCCGCCTTGCCCCGCCCCGCTGCTCACTCAGCTGTTAGGCGCTGCCGCGGACCCTTTCACGGAGGATGCTGCTACCACCTCCCCTTCACAACTAAAGCCACTTTCTCTTTTGCACATTTTTCGCTGTTGTTAATAAAATCATTCTAATTAAAAAAACAAACAAACCTCATTGGTGGGTTCTGTTTACTTGCACCGGGGCGCTAAAAGAAAAAAAAACAGACGCAGAGTGCGCGGAGGGGAAAAGTGGGAGTAAGTGGAGATGAGCCATGAAGGTCCTTCCCTCCCTCCCGCGCCTCGTTGGCGAACGAGAGCGCTGGCACGCGATTCGTCTCGCAGCCGGGCGGGGCGGGGCGGGGCGGGGCGGGGCCGGGCGGGGCGGGGCCGAGCCTCAGCGGCCTGACTTGCCTTATCACGACGTTGACACGGCAGCTGATAGTGCAGCTGGTAGTACCTCCTTTTGCAGGGGGATTAGCTTGGCCCGCCCCGCCTCGTCCACCCTGCCTGTCCTTAACCCAGTATCCGGTTGGAGTGGGGTACATATTTTGACGAATCCCTGGGCTGGAAGTAAGGAGTGAAATGTGCTCGGTGTGCTTTTCTGAGTGGCGCCTTCTCTCCTAGTGCTTCCGGTTTTGTGATTCCATTTTCCTTCCTACTTCCGGCCCAAGGATTCGTTAACATACACCAGGGGAAGCCCCCTGTAGCGGGCGGGGAGCGGCGCGGTGCACTCTCTGCTCTGCCCCTGCCCACACCCAGAAAAATAGATGGTTGTAGCAACCATGCCAGGGACAACCATACGAAATATGGTTGTGCCAACACTCACATGGTTAAACCAACAACGGGAATGCTTGGGGTTGCTATTTTCGTAGTTGGTACAACCATATGAGAGTCGCCTCAACTATATTTTGTATGGTTGTCCCTGGCCTACCATTATATGGTTGCTGCAAGTTTCTATTTTTCTGGGTGCAGCTCCGGGTGCAGAGGTCGGGTTGGGCTCGGCTCGGCCGGGCGTACGTGAGCCTGGGCTTGGACCTGGCCGCGTATCTCGGTACGGCCCGTCCCGTCCCGTCACCGACCGCATCGCGCGTGTTCACGGAAGCAGGCGCATTTCGCGCCCGGGAGGCGCCGAGCCGGCGGCGCCAGAGCGAGATTGAGCAAATGCCTTGACTAGGACCCTGGCTCCCATACCTGCTTCATATAGCTCTGTCTCTCTTTCGTGATCGTCTCATATTTGACTTCCCTGCTTAATATGGTGACTGTCTCTGTGTTTTTGCAGGCAACCTCGACACGGAGACCCTGAAGATGATGAGCATCCCCCGGTGCGGTGTCAAGGACAAGGTGGGGGTGGCGTCCGACCTCCGCAGCAAACGCTACGCCCTGCAAGGTGAGGGAGGGGTGCAGTTTCAATCACGAGTTCCTAGATAAAGTACAAACTTAAAGGTCATGTTGGTCACAGAGCATGGCGCCCTCTTACACACTAAACCCTTATGCATGATTATTACATCGTTATGCACGATTATATACAACCATAGTTATGCCCCAAATTCTATGCATTACTATGTACACATTGTACATAATTATGCACAAATTTGTGCATACGGAATAGAGTTAAGCATAGTCATGCAGAAAAAATGGCGCATAGTTATGGTTGCTTAAAATCCTGCAAGGCTTATGCACAACAAAGTGCATAAGGGTTTAGTGTGTGTTTTACACGAAGTATTGCAGGGAGTTCTATTGACAGAGTGGGCAGGGCAGGGCGCGGAGTGCTTGCGTGACGAGGAGAGCCGAATGGCCCAGACGGCCTGGCCCGGGTGGCCCGGGTGGCCCGGGTGGCCCGCGCCGGGCGGCGACGACTCACGATCTTGTCAGCACGACAGTGCCAGGGCTGCCCTGCAGCTCCGCCCGGCCCGGCCCCACACCACTCCGCACCGCAGTAAACTAAGAGGGGTGCAGAGGCACGCGCGAGGCGAGGGCGAGGGTCGGCCCCGGCCCGTGTCAACATGCAAGCCCTGCCGACTGATTCAGAACATCGCTCACATGCCTCTGTCCTCGTCACTCTCATGGAGCAGCTCCATACCCTAGAGAGGACACCTTGGTGAGTGCGACAAGGACAGAGGCATGGGAGCGATGTTCTGAATCAGTCGGCTGCCCTGCACTCGCTTCTAACGAAACCTGCGGCATCCCAGTCGTGTCGTGTCGCGTCGTGTCCTTACACAATCCTCGTTTCATTCGTGCGTGGAGGAAAAGCAAGGTTAGCAGCTGTTGATTCCACGCGCTGCTAGTCTCTGTGAGCAGTGCTTGAGTGGTGTCGGGGAGCCCGACCGCTGCCCCCGGCCCCGGGCCCCGGGCCCCGTGGGCCACCGCCCGCCCCGTCCTCCTCCTCCTCCTCCTCCTCTACATCCACCGCCCCCTGCTCCGAGGAGCGCGCGCTGTGCACCAAGTCTATTATGTCGGGGCTATTGATAATGTTCTCGCTAAGCAGTTTAATGGGTCCGGGCCGCGCGGGGCGGGGCGGGGCGGGGCGGGGCGGGCTGGGGTCTCAGCGCCAAGGCGGGGGTTGGGAGGGGAGGGGGGGGACCCTCGGGGGGTGGTAATCAGTGGACTAATCCAGCCGGAGACCGACAGCTCACCGCCCTGCCGCGGCCTGGCCGCCTGGCCGCCCTGCGCTGCCCTGCGCCGCCCTGCGCCGCCCTGCGCCGCCCTGCCGCCCCGAGGCTGCGGCGCGATGTCGCGCCCCCTCTACTTTTCAGCGGGTCCCGCCCCGCGGCAGGGCGTCACGCCGCTGTCCCCCCTGCCGCCCCCTCCCCTGCCCCCCCCCCTCCGCCACTCCGACTCTACTCTTCCGTCCCGGGGCGGGACGACCTCCTGGCCGCGTATCGCCGGCGGGTCGGCCTGTTCTCAGGGAGGCATGTTTGATATTTGAAGAAGGCTTCCCCCCCCCTCCCCCACCGCAGCCCAAACCTGACACCCCTTCTTCCCCCCGGCCCGGCCCACACCCCGGGCACCGCAGCGCAGAATTCTAATGACCGCGCGCTCCTGTCAGGGGGTTCAACGCGCCGCTCGGACGGGAAGTATCCAGCCATCATCTCATGTCCGGGGACCCGGGGGGGGGGGGAGGGAATGGGAAGAATGCTGCTCTTCTAGATCCCGCTGGAGAAGGGGGGCAGGGAGCGAGTACAGAGAGGAGGGTACTCGGGAAGGCCGTGAAATGAGGTACGAATCGCTCCGGCCAGCGCACTGGCAGCGCGGCGCGGCCTCGCACTGAGCGCGCAGGGCCGCGCAGGGCCGCGCAGGGCCGCGCCGGCAATTGATCGAACAGCGCCAAAAGAGCGGAGGTCGCCCGGCCCGCCACACAGCAGGCGCGGGGCTGGGCTGGGCTGGGGACACTTACGGGCACGGTGCGGGGCGGGGCGGCGCGGGGCGGCGGCCCGGCGGAAGGGAACCACGGTCCACTGCACCCGAGCTGCAGTCCGGTCTGCTCCCGCGATGCCCCGCCCCGCCCCGCCCCGCCCCGCCCCGCCCCTCCCCGCCCCGCCCCGCCTCTTGCGGACCAACACGACCTGCAGCACCGCGCCACCGGGCTGGGCGGGCAGCCTCAGTTATTTGCCCGCGGTTGGTAATGGTTTATGATAGTCTGCTCCCCGCCCCCCCCTCCAGGCTGCGTGACGCCGCGCGCTGCAGGTGGCTCGGGCCGCCAAGCACGTCTGCCTGCCTGCTGAATACGGCGGGGCGGGGCGGGGCGGGGCGGGGCGGGGCGGGGCGGGGCGGGGCCACCCTGCACTGCCCTGCGCCCTCAGGCCTGGCCGGGCCGGCCCCGGGTGAGGACGACATTGTGAGTCCCAACCTGACGCCACTCGCATGGCTGGCTCTGAGCCACCTGCCCGGTGCGTTCGACGGCCAAAGTCCCCTTCAAAGTCTTCCCGTTCCGACTCCGACCCGACGTTGAGGGAGGAAGACAGCTACACTCGGGCGGGGCGGGGCGTAAGGGGGTGGGGCGGGGTGGGCGGGTGGGTGGGGGGGGGGGTAGAGACAAAGCCCTCTCCTCTCTTTTCCCTCCTCTTTTGCACTTACACTGGCCGAGGAGGCCCGGCCCGGCCGCTTATGCAACTCCACGTGAGCGCCGATAACATCGCCGCATGGACCTGGACAGGCGCGCGTGCGCAATGCGCAGTGCGGAGAGCGGGGCGGGGCGGGGTGGGGCGGGGCGGGGCGGGGCGAGGCGGGGCGGGGTGGAGGGGTAGAGGAAGGAAACGGCTCAATCACGTGGATGGCGCCGGCTCCCCTAAGCAGACGTAGTGATGGACTTATTTGCCGCCCTGCCCGTCTGAGAGACCCGCTAGGCGTCCGGATAGGCAACCCCCGAGCGGCTGGGTGCATGGCTGTCGCGCGGGTCTGCCTACCCTCGGGTTGTAAGGGGCGCTGTGCTGTCGGGCTCGGCTCTGCCTCCCGCGCGCCGCGCCAGCGCCCCGCCCTTCCCCGCCCTACCTCGCCCCACCCTGCTCGGCACCAAACCGCCCCGCCCCGCCTCGCCCCGCCCCGCCCCGCCCCGCCCCACCTCGCCCCGCCATAGGGACGCAGGCCGTCGTAAACAAACTTAAGTCGCCTATGTCGCCGGGGTTTGCTGCACGGCCTGTCCTCTCGAGCTGGTCTCCGGGCGGCCCTGTCCCCGCTGGACTCATCACCCCGCCCCGCCCCGCCCCGCCACAGCTCGGACTGTCAGACTTGGATTCTGGACGGATATGGATGGTCCGCCACAACCCGCCCCGCCCCGCCCCACCCCACCCCACCCCGCCCCGCCCGTCTCTCCCCTTCCCGTTCGGAGATGAGGACTGCATGTAGGTGGCCGGCGTGGCGTGGCGTGGCGCGGCGCGTGGCGGAGCAGAGTCTATCCGTCAGAGCACAGCACCAGACATGAGGGGGGGGGGGGCGACAGACAGTCCTACCTTTCGCCCATGGAGTGCGGAAGGGAAGGACCAGCGCGTCTCACCTCTGCCTCTGCTCTCTGTTTAACCCGGTCTCGTTTCGCTTGGCGCGCACAGGCAGCCGCTGGCGCGTCAAGAACCTGACGTACAAGATCTCCAAGTACCCGTCGCGGCTGCGCAAGCGCGACGTGGACGAGGAGATCCGGCAGGCGTTCGCCCTGTGGGCCGACTACACGGACCTCACCTTCACGCCCAAGCAGAGCGGCTCCGTGCACATCGAGATCCGCTTCGAGCGCGGCGAGCACGGCGACGGCGACCCTTTCGACGGGCCCGGCGGCACCCTGGCGCACGCCTACTTCCCCGTCTACGGCGGCGACGCGCACTTCGACGACTCGGAGCGCTGGACCATCAACTCCTTCAGCGGTGAGTCCCCGTCCAGTCCTGTGCAGTCCAGTACAGTCCAGTATGCCGGGACGCTCTCTCCTTGTGGGTACAGATCAGGACGAGGGGGTATGCACTCGCGTAATAGTCGGGTCACTGTGTCCCAGATAGCACGCGTAATAGTATGCGTAATAGTGTCGTAATAGCCGAAATTCTCCGAAATTTACCTACTTTTGGGTTGTTTTGGGCTGTATTTAACTGAATCCCGATATTTTTGAGGCGTAATAGAGCGTAATAGACGTAATAGTCGGGTCACATGTTTTGAGAGTGCATACCCCCTCGGCTGAGAAGCTGACGATCGCTTCCCATATATTCCAAATAGTTTCTGGAATTTATATTACTAGTGTTCTGTTTGTAACGTGTGCAGGACACGCTCACTGTATATAAAGTGTGCATGGCCATGCTCACTGGACAAAATGTAAGCAATGCTCATGCTCAGTGTTGAAATCATAGTGAGCATCTCCCATGCTTTATATACAGCGTGCATTTGCTCACTATGATGGATTTTCAGTGTACCAGACTTTATATTGGCAACCAGTATACCCAGACTTTATCTGTAAAATCTCGTGGAAAATGTTTAACAGTGCTTCCCCTGCGCAGGCACCAACCTCAAGCAGGTGGCGGCGCACGAGTTCGGCCACTCGCTGGGCCTGTCGCACTCGGACGTGCGCGCCGCGCTCATGGCGCCCTTCTACCGCGGCTACGACCCCAGCCTGTCGCTGGACGAGGACGACATCGAGGGCATCCAGGTGAGCTGACCAGCGTCCCGCCCCGCCCCGCCCCGCCCGAGGGGAGGCGGTAGCCACTAGTGTACTCGGGATTTCTACTCATAGGCCTAGATGTCTATCAGATTTTAGAGAGATTTATCTCAGATATCATGAGATTTCACAAGATTTCAATGAGATTTCATGGATTCCTCAGTTATATTTCCAAGGATTTCATCGGGATTTCCGAGGATTTCATCGAGATTTCCGCGGGTTTGAACACAGGATTTCGCGAGTGGTTGCCCCCTCGGCCCTGCCCCGTCCGGTGAGCTGGTTCCGGTTCCGCCGCGGTGCGGGGCCGTGGGGCTGACGTCACGGGGGCAGCCGCGCGCCGGCCGGCTGGGCGCTGTGCGGGACGGGGCGTCTCAGCTTGTTGCATCGTCAAGCCAAGTGTTGAACCGGACAGTAACTCATTCCGATATCGTGAGCAGATCATGCAATCGTGTTTGCCTTTAGTCATCTGCGCGCCGCCGGGCCGGGCCGGGCCGGGCCGGGGCCGAGTGAGCTCACCGCCGCTCACCAGGCCGGACCGGGCCGGGCCGGCGTAAACCTGCGGCGCGGCGAAACGCTATCGGAGCCGAGGAGGTTGTTTGGCTTTCCCATCGTGTCGTCAGTGCATCGATATGACATCGATATGACTGTCGATATGACAGGGCTGGGCGGGGCGGGGCGGGGCGGTCGCGTCATCCTCTCTCCTGGCGTCATCCTCCAAGTAGAGTCCAGTTCAGGGGGTTCTGACCGCACACCACACCCCCACGCGAGTGCGGCCCAGGCCGGCCCAGCAGGCCGATTCCGCTCTGTCTCTCTCGCACTCAAGGAACTTACTGTATAGGTGCGAGCGAGACAGAGCGACTAAACGCGTTTGCGGAATGAGCCTACAGGCCGGCTCAGGCCGCCCCGCGCTAGGGGCCGTGCGCGTGCGGCACGCCGCTCCGCTCGCTCTGCATCTCACAGCGATAAGAGACTCGCGTCTCGTCGCGTCTGCACGCCGCGGAGGAGGCGGTTACGTGGAGGCGGCGCAGGCGGCACGGAGCGGAAAAATGCTCGTAACAATTATGTCATATCACTCACTCATCCGGCGAGCTGGTGATGAATGCTCTGCAGGCGCTGTACGGCCGCAAGTCGAGGAACACCGACAGCGACAGCGACAGCGCGGGCACGGTGAACCGGCACAGCACCACCGAGGCCCCCACCGAGGAGGACGCCGAGCTCTGCACCAACGCCGCCGTCGACACCATCTTCAACTCGGCCGACGGCTCGACCTACGCCTTTAAGGGTGAGTACATGCATGTTTATTTCACCGTGGAAAATACCGTTGTAGACTTGCGAGTAAGTTTGTAAATTACGATTTACGATATATGTTGTGAATCTACGACAGCCCACTCTTGCTCGTGGATGAAGTTAAAGTCAATGCGTAGTGCTTGTAAATGTCTGATTTCGAATTGTAATTTTACAACTACACTTCGTGGTGAATTCCCCCGTAAACCTATACACGTATTTTTTCACAGTGTTGGTAGGTTTGAAGTAGGTTGTTAGCGCATTGAACTGATCGCCACCTCTCGCCCGCAGGCCAGCACTTCTGGAAGCTGACGGAGGAGAGCATCGCCCCGGGCTACCCGCAGCGCATCTCCAAGAGCTGGCCCGGCCTGCCCGGCGACATCGACGCCGCCTTCACCTACAAGAACGGCAAGACGTACTTCTTCAAGGGGTCGCAGTACTGGCGGTACACGGGCCGCAAGATGGACGGCGCCTACCCGAAGCCCATCTCCGAGGGCTTCACCGGCATCCCGGACAACCTGGACGCGGCGTTCGTCTGGAGCGGCAACGGCAAGATCTACTTCTTCAAACGTAAGCGCGTGACCGTGACGGCACCGCCGTCACTGCAGTGACGGGACGGGTGTCTGGTGTGGGGGCGGGGCGGGGCGGGGCGGGGCGGGGCGGGGCGGGGCGGGGCGGGGCGGGGCGGGGCAGACGCTTATGACGGCGGCTCTGTTCATTCCTGTCAACGCTCGGCTCGGCTGCCTCCGATATCGACACCAATAAAACCGCCACCCGCCCCGCGCCGCGCCGCGCTGTCCCCGGCGGGCCCGGCGGGGCGGGGCGGGGCGGGCCTGGCGGGTGGTGCCACCGCCCCGTCCCGCCCCGCTGTTGCACCCACTCCCCAGTCACAGTCACTTTGTTTTCACAGGCGACAAGTTCTGGCGGTTCGACCCCTCGTCACGGCCCCCCGTCAAGAACACGTACCCCAAGCCCATCGCCAACTGGGAGGGGCTGCCCAACGACCTGGACGCCGCGCTGCAGTACACCAACGGCTTCACGTACTTCTTCAAGGGCGGCCAGTACTACCGCTTCAACGACCGGGCCTTCGCTGTGAGTCGTAGGGGTTAAGCACAAGTGTTTAACAATTCACTGGTAAAACTAAGGCGTAGTTGTGCGCCTTTTTCAAGCGTACAACTACGCTTGAAGACCTTACGCCCTTCATGAAGCATACAACTACGCTTCAAGAAAATTCCCCTATGCATTTAGATAGGAGGAAAAGGAAAAGAGCGCATGAGCTCTTGTACGCTTCATGAAAGGCGTACAACTACGCCTTAGTTTCACCAGTGTACTGAAAACCCCCGCCCCGCGCCCCGCGCCCTCACATGAAATGTGCTCGTTTAACGCCATGGCCATGGCCCATGTCTGCAGGTGGACGTCGCCAACCCGGCCTTCCCCCGGCCGGCGGGCTACTGGTGGTTCGGCTGCCGCTCCGCCACCAAGGGCAGCGCTCTCGGTAATTTACAGTCGGAGAAGAAGGAGGTGCGCGACAAGGTGCTCTCGGCGATGACCCTGGCCGACCCCAGGGCGCCCCCCGCGGAGGAGGCCGGTGGCGGGGAGGTGGCCGGGGCCGCGGCGCAGGGCAGCGCCGAGGAGTACCACCGCGACGAGGCGGAGAACGACCACGTCGACGACCTGATCCTGGACGCAGGTGAGCGGGGGGCACGCGCATGCTGGCAGGTAGGCGGGCGCGGGGACGGACCACCACCACCGCCGCCCTCCACTCACCACGACGGCTGGCGGCTGAGAGAGGAGAGATAGGGGAGCGAGAGGCGCACAGTCTTTGATTTGGCCGCTGGATGAGGGCAGTCATCGATCATCAGGGGACAGGGAAGTTTTATTAAATGTCTGGAGTTAGTTGTCTGGTGACTTTTTCCCAATGAGGAAAGCCGGAGAGAGGCAGGCGGAGGAGGGGGTTGGGGAGGGGGGGGCTGGAATCACTTTCCTGTATTAATAGCACGTGACGTTTATCAGCAAGCAAAAGTGGTGGTCCGTTCCCAGAGCCTTGCATGAACGCGGATCGGCGTTTAGAATAATCTCAAATAAAATTGCAAAATAGTAACTTAATGAAAATCAACTGACTAATTTGCATTGAAATGTCATGCTCCTATGTAATCGCGATAACATAACCGTTGTAACTGAGTCAATGCGTGTTGACTGTACATAGTAGGAATGAAGCATGGTACGTAAAGCACTGTACAGTATCAAGTATGTGCACCGCTCGTTAAAACTCACCCAATGAATTCGCTAAAAATACTGGGGGTCGAAATATTTCGGTACAACGAAACTAATATATTTGGGATCAACTGCATGTTGGAAAACGGGTCGAGTCTTACAATTTGAAAATTGAAATAATATATTATATGTAAATGACACTTTACTTGATTGCAATTGCATGGTGAACTGGGACAAATGTCTCAGATTACTGAGATAGAAATTTCGGGTGTATATTGGGATCTGGTTGCAACATTTCCTAATCAAGCGTATTATTGTTGTCTACAGCCATATGACGTCTCCCCACGCGCAATTGAAACTGTGAAATTTGACATCGTATAACCTTTCCTTTCCATGAATATCGTGGTTTTTCTGTAAAAAAAAAAAATATTTTTCATGACTTCCAATTCAGTTGATAGATAATAATACATTTTGAAAAGCTAAAGTTACGCCCCGCGTGCTACCTGTGTGCCTTCCGCTTGCTTGCTGCAAGGATCAAGGATCGCGAAGTCAGTCCGCGGCTGGGCCAGGCGTGTTGGATGGGGAGGCATCCTCCTTGGAGTGCGACCCCTAGGAAAACGTTTTACTCACAAAATCATCACGGGTGTCTCAAAGATGTCACTGTGACGTTTTTCGACATCACCAGTGACGTCATATGTGCAAAAATCGTGACCTCATAAGTCATGAAAAGATCACAATGATGTAATCGTGAGAAAAACATTTTCCTTGGGACGGGACGGCAGGGAGGCTCTTCCGCGATCGCAATCAAAGCAACGGAAGATGTCTTCCCTAGAACACTCCTCGTCAACTGCTTAGAATTGTTACCTTTATCTACGAGTTTTAAAATGCACTTTCTACACTTGCACGCCATGTTCTGACGTATTGCACCGTCTTCTTGACGCATAGTTATAAACATTCTTCTCTCTGCTTTTATTTTGCACGGATGTCACGCCCAATATAGTTAGCATCGCGGTACGCGAGACTCTTTCTTATCTTTTGTTTCAGACGGAGTTCAATTCCGTACCTTCATACCAGGACTTTCCTCTGTATTTCAATCATTATTTGGAATTCAGTCACACGGTATTTTAAAAGTGTGCCTGTGCTGTGGGTTTCATGTCATATTAATTAACAAGTTCGAAATTAACAATTCACTTAATTATAACCAACCTTTTAAAAAATTAACATCCTGTAGTTGTGGCATTTGTCGCAGACCTTAATGCATCCTGCAAGATCTTTACTAAAAACAAAATAACTATTTTTAGCATTTTGACCGAAGTTAATGTAGTAACAAAAGTTTCGCAGGCATGACAAAATTTTAATCCACGTTTTTCATTATAAACGTGTATAACGCTCATGAAATTTTGTATCTTTTTCAGTTTATAAGTAGTGTTGTGGTTTTGTGTGGCACCACTCTTCCTCTCCTTGCACTCTCCCTCTCTCTTGTAAGCCTGACTCCTCCCCGGTATTGCCCTTGCACGGGCAGGACGAGCAGGACCTCAAGAAAACACAGGGCCTTTTGGTGTCTCCTTTTTATTTTTTTCATTAATTTGCATGCAGTTTGAAAACGCAACGGAATTTGGTACGTGTAATTTAAGTGTTTTGGAGTTTGATAGAGTGTGCGTGTGCGTGTGTCTGTTTGTTTGGTTGTTTGTATAAATAAGCCATGTATGTAGATTAGACGCATGCATCGTCTTTACGACATTTTTTTTTTGTTTTGTTTGTGGGTTTACATATTTCGTTTGTTTGCATCTCTGTGTTTAATGGAATATGGCAAAACTTTCCACATGGGTGCACTTTGGTTATGGTTCTGGCTTGTTTGTTCGGCTGTCGGTCGGCTGTCACTCGCACTACAGTGTGTGGTGCAGATAGTTTTCGCCCCTCACTGGTGCATGCCATGCGCTGACGGCCGGGCCGGGCCGCATTGCTGCGGCTCTGTGCAGTGGGTCCGCTCCGCTGTACGTCTAGCGTCACCCATCTCAGCGGGTGTTTAACGCCAACTCTTGTCCACCTGATTATTTTCAGGGCGATAACGGCATCGAATGGGGTGCCCACCTCGCCCCGCCCCGCCCCACCCAGTCAAGCCCCGCCAAGCCCCGCGCCGCCGCGCCGCGCCGCGCCGCACACCGCCTCGGTCCAGACGAGACGCGCCCAGCAATGTTGTGTTGTGTCCAGAGCTACCGTGTGAATGTAGACCGACCACGTGAGTGTGTGTGCGTGTGTGAAAGGGAGAGAGAGACAGAGAGGGCCTCCGTGTCTGTCGGTGAGGTGATTGTTTTAGCGTGTGCATGTGTGTGTATGTGGGTATGTGACACAGGGATAGACCACGAGGCTTGGTTTGGGCAACAAAATCCGTGCGAGGGCCTTTCAGTTTTAAACTGTGTTCTAGTGCGGGAAAGTCAGAATTTTTTTTATTAGATGGGAAGTAGATTTTGTTTGTACTGTCGGGTTGAGCTTTACTTTCGATTTCCGGTGTTTTCTTATATTTACTTATAATGTTGGCGAGTTGTATTCTTACCGACCCAGTCAACTTTGTTGCTAGGTTTTATCTTTTGTTGTTTTTGTTTTCCCTCGTTTTAATTTTTTTTTGTGTCTTCGAGGGTTCAAATTAACCGAATTGTTGGACGTGTCTGTCTTTGTAGTGTGATTAAGGGAAGGGTTTGTCCGCCGCACCCGGTTTTAATGTAGGTGGCATGTGTTGGGCTGCATGAGAGTGAGAGAGAGAGAGAGAGAGAGAGTGAGAGAGAGAGAGAGAGAGAGAGAGAGAGAGAGAGAGAGAGAGAGAGAGAGAGACGGGAGGGGGAGGGCGATATAGGCTCGAGAGTAGGTGAGAGTGCGATGGAGAGTGGAGAGAGTCCAGGTGCCAGAGGACAACATGACGTGTTGCTTTTAGCGGGCCCCTCTGGAGAGGACAGAAGCCCCCATGACGAGGAGCCGGCGTTCTCCACGGCGGGCTCCGCCTTCTCGTCGGCCCTCGGCGCCCTGGCGGCCGGCCTGGCCTCGGGGCTGGCGCTGCACCTGCTGAGGACGTGACCACCCGCGCCTGGGGCAGGCCTGTAAGGTGTAGCCGGTGGCGTTGGCTCAAGACTTGAACAGGTTGTCATCCTTTCTCGGAAAGTTTGACTCGCTGTCGCACACTGGCGACCGAGATCTCAGACATATCAAGAGTGCAGCAGTGCCCTGCCCTTCTCGTCCACGTTCCTTCATTTCATTCTCGTTTTGCTGTTTGGCTGCGCGTAGCACATTTGAACGCCGTGGAAACGTTTTCAAATGTTTTTCATTGTCTTGATTGAATAACGACCAGCGTTCCTTTCAGTATCGTATTTAAAGAAATTCGGCCATTTTGTGGGGATTGTTTGAGTTTTAACATTTTTTTAAAACCATTCTTGATTGTCCTTAAACGTGTTGGCCCTAGAGAGTGTATATATGTTGTGTTTTTCACGTAACGTCTTAAGTAAATTTCCTTACTTTTCGATAAGTACTTTTTTTAGCCAACATGACTGACCTAACGTTTCATTATAGCTTTATGACATGCCACATTTTTGGAAATCGTTCTTAAAGTTCAGAATTACGTCGTTCCGGGAACGCACTTTATTTACAAAAAGTCTGTTGTGACTCAACGGACTGAGGGACCATTAATCGATATTTTATAGTATTACTATTTGATTTGAGTGTAACATCACATTTGGGTTGTGTATTTTTATATTGTTCTCTTACTATTTCTTAATAAAGACATAAATTTAGTTACAATTGGGACATTTACCGTAAACAAGAAAGAAAAAGTGTTATTTTCTTGTGGAATGAAACGCTTACTTTTACACTCAGCATTTAGACCTAATTTCTTGATTATGCAAATGATTTGTGTGACTGTGTGTGTGAACAATTGACTGAGTGAGTGTGAAAATGTGATATTTTCGTAAAACGTCATTAATTAAGAAAGATGACTGTGATCCATGTACCTAGTTGTTCAAGTTGCTATTGTGCGCAGCTCAAAATGTACATATATACATCATTAACCTTATTGTACATTACAACTGTGACATTCTAAAGCTAGCTGCTCTAGTTCTTCTTTTCGAAGTGTGGAAGAGAAGAAAATAAATTGTTGGCGAAGATGTCAGTGGATGACTTGTCGTTCGTTGTTCCCTCCACCACATACGCACGAAAATTAACCTAGTACCATACTGCTCCTCCATCTCTAACACTTAAAATAATAATATAATCGCGACGTGAAATGTGCCTTATTCGTGTGTTCTCGAAACAAAATCTGACATAGTACTGAACAATGTCACGAACAAAACATCGTCCGCAAAACTCAAATCATAATTTACTCCGTTGCGAATCAAAAAGGAATCGCCGAGCGACTCCTAAGTCGGCAAGATTTATTCGGATTCGAATTGTCGGTGTGTCATACCAGTCCCAATCTCACACCATCCCACACGGTGCTCCGGAGTGTCTCACCCCCTGCGGACTCCTCCCCCCACCGCAACGCTCCTATTCATCCCCCTCCCCCCTCCACCCCCCTCCTCCCCGGGCGTATCTGGGTCTGGGTCTCAGGCTGGCCAACCTAGCTAGGCTATACCGGGCAGGGCGGAGGAACAGCGGAGAGCGGGGTGCTGGGGGGGGGGGCGTGGGCGGGGGCGCCGAGGAGAGTGCTCCAGGCGGGGCGGGGGCGGGGCGGGGGGCAGTGTGGTCCAGCGGGGGAGGCAAGCGCAGCCTGAGCAGCACCCCTTGTAAATCGAAGATGAGGGAGCGGGTGCGGGGTGGGGCTCGCTCGGGGTGGGGTGGCGCCGGCTCAAGCCGGGAGGCTCCGGGCCGCGGGGGGAGGGGGGGAGGGGGAGGCCGAGGCTCGGCGGTGGGGTGGAGGGCGGCCCGCATGGAAATGTGCGCTGGGCTATCGATCCAGACCGGCCCGTGCGCATGCGCCGCTGCGCCACCTCGCCCGCCTCAGCCGCCTCAGCCGCGCTCGGCTCCGGTCGGCTCGGCCCGCCTCGGGGATGGGCTGGATGGGCTCGCCCGGCCCGGCCCGGCGGTGGGGCGCCTGCTGCCTGCTGCCCCGCCGGGGCCCACCCTCCTGGCCCGCCCCGCCCCGCCCCGCCCCGCCCCTGCTCGGTCCTGCCCTGCCCCGCTCCGCTCATGCCAGCTCTCTCTCGGCTCGGGCCCCAGTCGGGCCGTCCCTCCGTACAGACGCGGACCACAGAGGAGCGCCGGCCTCGCACGCCCAACATGGCCGCCAGGGCCGCCAGGGAGTGGTGCTGGTGCTGAGGCTAGGCGTAGGCAGCGCCTGGACCGCTAGCTGGACCGGACCGGGACCGGACCGGACCGGACCCGACATGCACCCGTCCGCGTCCTCGGCTGTCGCCCGCGGTCGCGCCCGCCCCCGGCAGCCCCGCTCCGCCTCCGCCGTCGCGTTATAGGACACAGGGGAAACGTTGCAACGTGCCTTTAGGAAGTCATTTTTTTGTCACTTTTTCAAGTCAAGAGATTTATTTTTTTACGTACGCCTTTCACCCCCCCTTGCCTTGCGCGACTGTCCTGTCGAGTGGTTGAGTGCCGAGTGCGACATGAGGAGCTGCCGGCCATGGAGGAGGCGAGTCCCTGGCGAGGAGCAGGCGAGCTGATCCGGCTGCCCCCCGCGCCCGCGCCCCTGGCCCGCTGGCCCGGCCCGGGAGCCGCAGCAGTAGCAGTAGCAGCAGAAGGGACCGGTAGCCGAGCTGGGAGCCGACTGCAACGCGTTTCATGACCCAGCCTGACAAGAGCATGAGAACGCCGAGCCTCGGGGAGCACGGACAGAACGCCTCAGCAGAACGCCTCCAGGCTCCCCCCCTCCTGTCTGCGGCCGCGCTCCTCGCCCTCCTCCTCGCCCTCCTCCCGCACGACCCCCACGTCCCTGCGGCCGCGCCTACTCCCGTCACCATCCTGGAGTCTGAGCTGGCCGCCGCCGCCGCGACACAGCACTGGCCCCTGCTGCCCCTGCTGCCCCTGCTGCCCCTGCTCCTCCTGCTGCCGGCCCTGCTGCCGGCCCTGCTGCTCAGTGAGCGCGGCGGGCGTGGGCTCCCGGGCGTGCTGCAGCACGAGGGCGAGGGCGGGCATGGGGGGTGTCCTGCAGGGGCACCTGCAGGTGTCCGGACGGGCCGGGCCGAGCCCCGCCCCCGCAGCCCCCGCCGCAGCCGCCAGCAGCATGTCTCCGCCGCCCCCGCCGCCCCCGGCGCGGGCGTGAGCCGCGTGAGCGCAGGCCGGTGGGGAGGAGGGGCCCCGTGCCGATGCCCCCCTGGCGCGCCTGGCTCCGCCTGCTGGCTCGCCCCCGCCCGCCTGCTGGCCCTGCTGGCCCGCCTGCAGCCGCTGCAGCCGCTGCAGCGATGCACCCCTTGTGCTCTGAAGTGCGGCCCCGGTCCCTCCACTTCGTAGCTGCTGACCTGGACTCGCTCCGTGGGGCCGGACCATGCCCTTGGCCTGGCCGCGGGCCCACGTACACGTCCTCTCTGCCCCCCGCGTGCTCCTGCTGCTGCTGCTGCTGGCGACCGGGCCCGCGCGAGGCGACCACCACCACCACCACCACCCGGCCCGCTACGGGGGCGTCTACGGGGGCCTAGCGCCCGGCCTGCAGGGCTTGCAGGGCCTGCAGGGGCTGCAGGGCCTCCCGGGGCTGTACGCCGCCGGCTCGCCCGTCGCGCAGCTCAACCCCTGGCTGTCCGCCTGCGACCTCGCCCAGCCCAACACGGCGCCGGACCTGCAGGGGGCGTGCGCCAACGTCATGCCACGCGGCGGGGGCGGCGGCGGGGCGTCCCGCGGCCACGCGCACCAGGGCGCCGCCCGGCTCAGCGGCGACATCGCCGAGGGCCCCGGGCCGCCCGGGACGCCGGGGACGCCGCCGGGCCCGGCCAGCGACGAGGCCTGCCCGCGCTCCTGCGCGGCCCACAACGCCAACGCTTCCCACACCCAGTGCCTTCATTACTTCCACGAGTCGGACGCGGACAGGCTGTGCTCGAGCGGGAGCCTGAGCCAGAGCCGGCTGCAGGAGCTGCGGCTCCGCCACTGCTGCGAACACTCGGTGGCCAGCTCGCTCACCCCCGAGGCCCTCGCCGCCGTCCTCTCCTCGTCCTCGCAGTGCTCGCACTACCTCGGAGCCCTGCTCGAGCTGGACGCGCTCGCCGCCCGGCTGTCCTGCGAGTTTGGAGAGATCCTCACTCGCTACGACTGCGACCACCCTTACTCGGTCACGCACCGATGTACTCACTGCCAGGTATGTTCACCATATCATGCGCTGCATGTTTCATTCTTCATTCACCTCTGTAAAATGGTACTCACAAAGTTTCTGATTCTCTTCAGTTAGTATTAATGAGTTGCTATCGAGTGGATAGCGAGCCCTGTGAGCACTTGCATGTCACCATGGTTAAGGACTTTTCTAACGGAAAAAAAAAAAAAAAAACATCAGAAATCCAAGTGTGTGAATGTCGCACACTTGTAGATGTGCGAGGATTCATTCGTACACTTGGCCCCTCAAACAAGTGAATTTTCTGAGGAAATTCACACGTTTAAGGGCCCAGGTGTGCACCATTCACGCACTTGCGTTTCCCGCTTGGCAGGAGGGCTATTTATGGAGTACCGGCTGGGTGGTGCACCTTTGGCTTCTTCCGGCTCTAGAGCCCATAATAATTAGCGTACATGACTTTCAAAGTGTTTCCGAAATTCGGGAAGCATTAAGGAAGAACGGTTTGACATTATTTTTTCGATTAAATAACTCCAAACAGCTGTAAAACCGAAAGTCCATGGCAGTTAGAGGAGTCTGGCAAATCGATGAGAGAGAGGGAGATAGTTTCTGAACTTCTTCCGGGTGTAGTTTTAAACTGGGGCAACTTGGAGGGTTCTGGTTTTTAAAAGTGGGTTAAGAAGGCGATGAAGATGAACGGTTTGAAATCGTTTCGGCTAAATTCGGATGATTTAACGGGGTCGACTAACGATTTGGCAGTTTTCTCTCTCTAGCATTTGCCAGACTCCTCTGCCCGTTGCCCACCAAGTCGGTACTCCATACATAGCCCTCCTCCAAGTTTCCAGTGTAAGAAAGTTACAAGGCAGTTTCTGAGTCCGATTTTTACCACGGAATGCGAATGAGGTGCTTTCGAGTGTCTAGTTTTATCGGGAATTAAGCAGTTTGAACTTGAAGATCTCAAAGCCGTCGCGCATCATACTGGACGAAACTAGTTGTCAAAGTTGTCTCCTGCGCGCTTTTAGAGTTGCCACTCCCTTGAAGAAATTGGATGGCTCTCCTTGTGTGAGTCCTTGCGCTCTCCTCCCCGCCCCGCCCCGCCCCGCCCCCGCCGTCGCCCCGCCCCCCCCCCCCTCCCCCTTATGAAGGAGTGCATCACTCTACGGCCGTGCCTCCGCTGACAACTTGTTCCATCCCCCCGGCCCGGCCAGGCCCTCCAGGAGCGCGCTCAACCCCGCCTCCACCCCCACCCCTCCCCTTTGCTCGCAACGGCCCTTGGTGCGAGCTAAACAGGGCGCTACTTACAATAACACACAGAAAGTCCTCTCTCACTCATGCTGATTGCTGTCCCTCTGTCTCACTCCCTCTTCTTCCCCCTCTCTTACCCGCACTCACACTACCAGGAGTAAAGCATTGGTAACTCTAATAGCTTTACGTAGAAATTTGGAGCAAAAATATTCGTACAGACAGAAATAATCGCCGCTTGCCGTGTGCAATTGCCGTTTTCTACTTTTGGAATCTTAAGGGCTTAACCGGCCCAGCTCATATACCAAATGATCGACAAGACCTGCCTACATAGAGTAAGTAAGTTCGCTTGGATGGGTTGTCTTAACGCATTGAGTGCGGGAGGTTTTTGTACCGTATGATTGAACACGGGTGCCTGACCTCTATGAGCTGACGCCGCTCTCAATGTGTTAATTAATATTTTGCCAGATTCTTTTTTTGCTGAGCGTAGCGAAGCACTCTGTTGGGCAATTATACAGCCAAATTGTCGCCCCCCCCCCCCGGATACCTTTAGTATGCTATAGGAGTCTTACTATTACTATTTTTGCTACTTATATTTTTACGCATGCATAGGCTTTGTTTAAGTAGGTGGGAATTGAACTCCGGTCCTGTGGTTGACAGTCGGACAATCGATGTACACTCCGTTCTGCCTGTGCTCGTGGCAGTGTACCCGGGTCGGACAAAGCGGAGGTCGCACAAAATTTTTGACCTTCCCCGGCATTCAAGCCAAAGGCTTGCCTGACTAGTTGGCTGAGCTAAATTTATTGGCTGAGCTAAATTTAAATTTAATTTTTGGCTGAGCTAAATTTATTGGCTGAGCTAAATTTAAATTTAATTTGAACTTTAAATGCTCAGCCCTGTCAGAATGCGCCAAGGGGAGACCGACGGGAAGACGGCGTGAGGTGAGGCGCCAGGCGTGAGACGTGGGATGAGAGATGTGGACAGGCTTGCCAACCACCAATGCACAACTACCAATTGTAGACTATCGGTGTTTGAGCTTCCAACTTCAGCGCGCCGCAGGCCAAGGTAGACGCACTTCTAGCTCAGCCTCACACGATTTTAACGTGCGTCTACCTTGTAAATCATAAAATTTGCGTGTCTGACCTTACCTAATCCGATTGCGTCATTTCAGTTTATCTAAATGACCCACCCCTTTTCTTCCCACTGTGGCCATGACCTCCTGGTCTTTGAGTTGTTTTCTAGGCCACAAGCGCCTGGCTCGGAGCCGTAGGGGACGAGGTTGCCCCTGAGGGTGCCCTTCTCGGTGACGTGCAGGGAGCCCTGCCCCCCGCCCCCTCACGTGCCGCGCGGCGTAGTACCAACATACACTGCACAGGCGGGGCGGGGCGGCGGGCAGCGCAAACATTTGCCTTCACCTGTATGCGGGGCGGGCGGGGCGGGGCGGGGCGGGGCGGGGCGGGGCGGGGCGGGGCGGGGCGGGGCGGGGCTGGGCGGGAGGTGCCCTTGGGTCGCCTCTGCCCTGCCTCCTGCCTCCCTAGGAGCAGCGGGCGCACGGAAGGGGAGGCAGCTCCATGATCATGGGCTCCACGAGGATCAACATCAGCATGAGCGGACACCCTCGGGACACCCTCGGGACACCCTCGGAACACCCTCGGGACACCCCTGACCTGGCCTGGACTAGGCTCAGGATTCTTCTTTTACACTATGGGGAGTTTTGAGTGGAACAAAGCGCGAACGGAAGATTCTTTGCGTGTGGCGAGTGAACAGTGATTCAAACTAACCTGAGGCACGTTTTCTAGTTTTCGCGAGCGTGGCCGCACGGGACGGGTGCGGTGCATGCGAGCGCATGCTGGGCTCAGTGACTGCAGATGCAGCGACTGGCGCTCTCTCACCGTACATCATACCTTGCCTTGATCTAAACATGAGCGTTTCTAAACATGACATCTGAGGCGGGCTTCGCCCGGGGGAAGCTTCGCCTGCTTCTGTTTCCCTACTTTCCTCCCCCTCCCCTCCCCTCCCCTCCCTCTTCATCTTCCCGGGTCTCGCCAAGTGATAGGGGTCTGCAGAGGAATGTCGCCCTATCCACCTCTTGCTCTCGCTCAGCTCAAGTAGAATGGGTTGCCTACTTACACCCACGCCGGGTGAGTGGGCCACCCTGTTGTGTGTGACGGTTTCTCGCGGTGGATCATGTCATGTCCTTTGGGTGTCGTGGCCGGCGATGTCACCCTCTGCAGATCACGTCACTTACTCCGCTTGTCCAGATCCGGCCCGACCCGGTTCGGCGGTGTACTGCTTCGGAAGGAAATGAAGGGACGAAGGAAACGGACATAAGCATTGGGGTGGGGGGCGGCATTTTGGGGCTGGGCTGGAGCGGGCTGCGGGGGTGGGCCGATTGACTGACCGGCACAGCCTCGGAATGGCTCTGTGTTCCCATGATGACATAAAGGAAAGGTGGTGGTTCAGTAAACGCACATCAAAAGTATAAGTTATCAAGTAAGTGCGAAACAGTTTGAACGCGTTCAACACTATTGTTCCTTCGTCCTTGAATCGCTGGAAGAACCGTAGTATTACACTAGAAGCGGGCGAACTATAACTTCTCTGAACCCTCTTCCCGACTCTTTTTGAGAGAGCGAGCCAGAGCGAGCCACCGTACCGTACCCCTCCCTCCAGTCCACTACCACCACACGCCCCGTGCGTACGTAGTCGGTTGAACAAAAAGTGCAGTGCCGTCGCGTCGCAGTGTGTCACATCTCGTAAAATGAAATTTCAGGGTGAAACCCTCGGATATCGAATTTACTTTACGGGCAAAGAACTGTTTTTGTGTCATTTCTACTTCCACCAATGCTGGAGACAGCAAAACTGGTAGCCGTTGAGGTTAGGATCACCCAAGGATCACTGCGCTGGGCTCCCTCTTGTGATGTTTCACAAGTAAGTTTTGGTAAGTTTTCATATGCCACTTGCGGCAACAGTACGTTCTTTGGACATGTATCAATTAAGAGAAATGGACACTCTTCTGTAAAGGTGATATATTTCTGAATATTCTGAATATATTTCTGATTTTCAAGAGTGTCGAAGTTCTAGAGGTGTAAAGGTGTAATCTCAGATAAGTTAAAAAGAAACTATGGCTCTATTTGTCTATTTAAAATATATTTGTAATCAGTATGAGGTTTCATATAACCTTGTTTTTGTAAATTATAACTTAACGGAGGAGGTTTATTTAAGTTACTATACGTCAGAAACTAACAGGCAAGTTTTAATTTTACGGAAGGTCACCTATCACATTAAACTGATCTCTAATTTATTTCACATAGACAAGTTTAGCTATCAGACTTTTTAATCCCACTTTAAATTTTGAAACTTTTCAAAATTTGAAATCTTACAGTCCTATCTTGTGTCACATGAAAATGGAGTATAATGTCAGTTATTTATTTTTAATACGGCTGATGGAACCTAGTGTCTTGCAGTTCCGTACTCTTGTCTCACAGCACTCTGCTTATAGATGTTGAAGTACTTTTTGAATAAATATAAACAAAGGGCATATAGTTCAAATTGCACCTTTGGTGATATGTTACTTTAAGTGTTTCTGTGATTGGCTTCTGTGCTGCGTCTCTGTAGACCGTTTTTGTGTGGCAGACCTGTGAAAAGTTCCTATTGCACCGGGAGGTCTTATGGGGCGTTTCTATGGGGTGTTTCAGTGGGAGGTTCCTGCGGGGCGGGGCGGGGCGGGGCGGGGGCGGGGCGGGGCGCCTCTTGGAGGTGAAACCCTGTGGCGTAACGTGCGAGACCTACCACATTATCAGGACCGCCTTCGCCCTGTATTCGAACAGCCGTCTAGATGAGGATTTGTCAACCCTTGTCAGCGTGCCAGTAACCCGAGACCTCAATGACCTAGGGACGGGGCAGGGGCAGGGGTGGGGGCGGGGTCCGGGGCGGGGCGGGGCGGGGCGGGGCGGGGCGGGGCGGGGCGGGGTGGGGCGGGGCGGGGCGGGGTGTGGCCTGGGTCTACAGGCTGGGCCTGTCGAAGCCAAGAGAGAAGGGTAAGGGTGGCCGGACCGAGGCAAAGGGATGTGCCGAAGTCGTCTGCGAACCTATATAACCATGGAGGTGCTGTAGAGAGACAGGCAGTGTAGAACGGTCGAGTGAAAGAGAGCGACAGAGCGACAGAGCGAGAGAGAGAGACAGACAGACAGACAGACAGAGAGGGATGAAGATAAAGAGAAGGGGGAGGGGAGAGGGAAGGAGGGGGGGGGGGACCAAGGTATACGCCGCAATATGGGCGCTGCTTACGTAATAACACGCTGAATAATGTCGTTTGTTCCTACCAGAGGTAAAGCGGACAGGCATTGTCGCACCAACACTGATAAATGTTTGTGACAGTGCTAATGACCGGGTGTGCGGCATCAATATTTCCTGACAGTTTTCTCTCCCTTTTGATTTCTGTCGTTCATCGCATGCTTGCCTCTCCATCCAGCCTCCCCTTTCAGCCACTCTCAACTAAGTCGATTTATTTTTGTTCTGTCAGGGTCCCCTTTGGTCACGTGGACCAGATTGCTATCACGGAATCCATCAAAGGGGTGCGCCCCTCCCCTCCCCTCCACTCCCCGCTCCTCTCCTCTCCTCTCCTCTCCTCTCCTCTCCTCTCCCGCTGTCGCCGGCTCGGCCCGTTTGCACTGCTGAATCGCCAACTTCACTCCAAAGCTCGCCCGGAAACATTCTCGTGGGGCTACTCCCTTTGTGAAGTCTCTGTGGGGCTGCGCGGGGCCGGTGCGGGGCCGGTGCGGGGCCGGTGCGGGGCCGGTGCGGGGCCGGTGCGGGGCCGGTGCGGGGCCGGTGGCCCCAGAACCCGACGGTGTGGGTGTGGGGAGTCGGACTTAGGCCCTGGTCGCTCGAGAAGAGAAGTCCAGGTCTGGGGTCTAGGCCTGGACTGGGTGGGCTGTGCCCCACCCGCAGCCGCCCCGCCCCGCCCCGCCCCACCCCGCCCCGCCCCACCCCACCCCGCCCCGCCACGCCACGCCCCGCCACGCCCCGCCCCGCCCCGCCCGCCGCCGCCCACCTCTTCCCCGCCCCCAGGGCCCCGGCAGGGCCCGTCGCATGGCCCAGCCTGGTCCAGGACTGGTCCTCTCCTCTCCTCTCCGCTCTGCCCGCCCGGCCCGGCCCGGCCCGGCCCTAGCGTCTCCCTGCGCCCGCGCTCGCGCCCAGCACGCCCAGGTCCGGTCCAGCGCTCGGCTCGGCTGGGCTGGGCTGGATGGAACAGGCTCAGATCGGTGGGCCAAGTTCCGGGGTCCAGGACGCCTAACTCTCCCACTCTCGCGACCACTCCACCCCGCGCCACCCCCGCGGCGCCACGCCCCGCCCCGCCCCGCCCCGTCTCCACTCCCCCCGGCCCAGTCGTGTGTACGGCTGTGGGGCCCGCTGCGCCCCCGCCGCTCCCCCGCCGCGCCCCCCCTCCCCCCGCCGCTCCTCCCCCCCCCCCCCCCCCGCCCCCGCCGCGCCCCCGCTGTGCCCCCGGTCACCCCAGTGTGCTGTGCACATCCCCACCCGGGGTATGAATGGGGAGGCGCCGCGGCCTACCGGGGGCCACCAGCAAGTGGGGCCAAGGGGCGTGGCGGGGTGGGGCGGGCCGGGCGGGCCGCGCTGGGGTTGGGTGGGGTGGGGTGGTGCGGGGTGGTGCGGGGGCGCGGCGGAGCCTGGGTGGGGGTGGGTGGAGCCCTGAGCGGCGCAGAGCGGAGAGGAGAGCGAGGCTCGGCTCGGCTCGGCTCCAGTTATTGGGGGGACAATCGATCCACTAGACCAGCAGCTGCCGCGGGGCCGGGGCGGGCCGGGCCGCGCCGGGGCCGCCCTGCCGCCCTGCCGCCACGGCGTGCACAACCCACCCCCTGCCCCACTACCCCTTCCCTCTCCTACAGACTCCCCCCGCCTCCTGCGCTCCCGCTCTCACTGTGCATTTCAAGTTCTTAGAACAGAAGCAGACTGCACCCACCGTGCTTGCCATGTAGCTGGCAGATGCAAGTGCGAAGCCTTTGTCGGCGAACGCAAGCTCGTTCGCTGTGATCTACATCGCCGTTCCCGTCATTTATACTTTCTTTGAATTTTCATTTTCACAAGTCGGTGTAGCTGTTGCAAAATAATATAAGAGTGTTGGATTTTACATTATTCGTTACGCGCCGGATCAAAACCGAAAACCTCAACAATTTTTACTGTAATCACAAGCTTACTTCTCTGTGTATCTAGCAAACACTATGACGGCGGGTGGAACTTTTTCTCTACTTTAACTTGTTTTCCGTCCATTTTGAATGAAGTACGTTTTTTTCGTATCTTGTTCCGTATATTTTATAGCCTGGTAGTGGACATGCTAAAGGCTAACGCAGCCAAAGGCACCATACTAACGGAGAGTACCGGATTAAAATTTGCGGGAACATTTCCGTACATTTTCCGTAGCCACAGTCTTCTTGCTGAGCTCGCGAAGCGAGCGAAGCTCTATGCCAAACTTTTACGGTCCAATTCCGGTCACCGCCGGATTATAGCTATAGATATAGCCTATACTAGACTAGCAACAGCTATAGCTTTAGCTTTAGCTAAAGTTATAGTTATAGCTTTAGGATAATAGCTATAGTATATGTACATATATAAATATGTATTATACCCCGCTTCTCACCTCTCCGAGCTCAGCTCAAGGACCGCGGGTTCTGGCTAGTTAACATGGGCTCTTATGAGGCATAGGCAACGGAAGCCGCGGCTGGGCCTTAGGCCTATGCACCCCGCCCCGCCCCACCCCTCCCCTATCTCTGCTGCAACAGCCACGCCCAGCCCGAGGCCCAGCCGAAGCCGGACTGGCGGTGGTCCCTGGTGGACCATAGGTTAGTCGTGCGGGGCGGGGCGGGGCGGGGCGGGGCGGGGCGGGGCGGGGCGGGGCGGGCTCGTCCTTGGTTACGGGCCGGGCCGGCCGGTACTTACTCGCACTCCTCTCCTCGCCCCTTTTCCCCAGTTCTTCAGTTTTTCTTCAGTTTTTCTTCAGTTTTTCTTCAGTTCTTCAGTCGTGCGCGGCTTGACTAGGATCGCGCAAAGACACGTGGTTTGTGTTAGGGACGAGTGAAGTGATAGTTTAGGATAGGAACCTCGCTCTTGTTCTGAAAGAAATCTAAATATCACTCAAAGTGAGATTTAGGATATAAATCCTTACTCAGAAAGGGCAAAGTTGCAATCATCAAATATAGTGATCTTTTTGAAACTATTGCTCTAATCAAACGAGAAAACCAAACATCGCCCTCAGGAGAGCGATAAAATTTACAACACAATTCTTGCTCTCCTGAGTGCGAGAATCCTCGCTCTGGTTTTTACAGTGTTGGCTCTCTGACATCGCAGCTCTCTGCCTGCAGCCTTGGCACAGCACGGCCGACTCCTGACCCGTTTGCACTTCTGGCCCGCAGCTAACCCTCATAGTCCGGCGATTTGTAGCCGGGCCGAGTTGCTGACAGGAGAGAGAGAGTGAGAGAGTGAGAAAGTGAGAGAGAGTGAGAGAGTGCGAGAGTGAGAGAGTGTGGAAGAGTGAGAGAGTGTGGGAGAGTGTGGAAGAGTGAGAGAGTGTGGGAGAGTGTGGGAGAGTGTGGGAGAGTGTGGGAGAGTGAGAGAGAGTGAGAGAGAGTGAGAGAGAGTGAGGGAGAGTGAGGGAGAGTGAGGGAGAGTGAGGGAGAGTGTGGGAGAGTGTGGGAGAGTGTGGGAGAGTGGGAGAGTGAGAGAGAGAGAGAGGGGGGGTAGGTGACGGGAGCTTACTACAATAGAAAGGACCGTACAGTCTTTCATGTTTAATGCATGTGGCGGTGAAAAGGGAGGGGGGGGGGGGAAGGAGGGGCGATAGAAAGGTGCGGGAGTGAAGCGGGGCGGGATGAGGGAGCGGGCTGTCACACCCCGTCGCTAGTTTGCCGATGATTAGCATACTCCTCCGTACAGGCCCAAATCATTTGGAAGGCAATTACTCGCAAATCGCTTTGCAAATACGCCGGCTGGCCGGGGGCCGGTGGGGCCGGTGGGGCAGGACGCAGGGAGCCTATCTTGCACAAAACTGTGCGGCAAAAGGTGCTCTGTGCTACCGATGGAGGCGCCGCAACGTCTAGAGGCACGTTTCTGTCAGTTACAGTTTTGTCAGATACAGTTCTGTCATTTACAGTTCTGTCAGGTACAGTTCTGTCAGTCACAGTTCTGTCAGTTACAGTTCTGTCAGTTACAGTTCTGTCAGTTACAGTTCTGTCAGTCACAGTTCTGTCAGTTACAGTTCTGTCAGTTACAGTTCTGTCAGTTACAGTTCTGTCAGTTACAGTTCTGTCAGTTACAGTTAGTCACGGAACGGAGCGTAGTTTTGATCCGAAATAGGATATGTTAACCTAATTCGGATCAGCAAAAAATCTTTCACTGATAAATCCATACCACACGTCTGGAAAATCATTCACTTCCAGATTTTCGTATTTTGAGTACCCCTTAATGAGTTGTTAGCACTGTCCCAACATATTTGATGTGATATCGAGTTGTTTTCTTTGTTTGGAAAATGGTCGATTTTGCAAGATTCTCCCCACCTCCCTTACCCAAGCCATTAGGTTTAAACTTAGCCAAAGGCTTTTACAAAACATCCCGACTAATGCCAGCTGTCCAAAAATCAACAGAAAGGTATCCCCCCGCCAACCCCATCCGTTTTAACGGATGATGCTGAGGTGTGGCTATGAAGGTGTTAACACAGATACAATATAAATTCCTCGCAGCGCGGAAAGCTCCCGGGAGTGGCCGCGGACGCGTAGAATTGGAATTCCTGCGGCTGACCATCTCCTGCCCCCCCCCCCCCCCCTCCTACCAGCTCATCGCACGGCCCACCCCTGGCTATGTAATCGCCGCGCCGGGGCGAAGAGAGGCTGGCACGGGCTGGGCAGGAGATGGCATGGGCCGTCTCCAACCTCCCAATTCGAGCGTCTGAATTTTTAAGTAGAGTATGTTTTGTACATATTATGATGTTAGGACTGACGCGTACAACAGATTTTGTTTCCGTCAAAATGCCAAGGCCTCCTAGGCCCGCACTCCTGGTGTCTTTAATTCCAATGGGTGTGGGGTGCAGGGCTGGTTAATTACTGCAAGTGTTCCTAGCCTACGTTTCTAAACACATGCTGCGCTAACACACTGTAAATCCAAGTGTACGAATGTTGCCCACTTGTAGGTGAGCAAATAAATTCACTCACTTGTAGGTGGGCAAATAACCTTTCACTCACTTGTACGTGAGCAAATAAATATTCGGTCACTTGTAGGTACAAGTGAGCGACATTCGTACACTTGGAATTCCAGTGCAGTTATAATAACATGAGCACTGGTGGAGTGACTGTAATCTATACCTAACGGTGTCTTCAGTGTTGAAAGGCCGTAATTGTGTAACAGCCCTATCTTAATTTTCAGGGTAATGTCTAGAGTCCTGCACTCACGAACACAAATCAAGTCGGTGGTGATGGTGACAGATTTGCTGCGTGTAATCCCTGATGCCGCTTTCTATTTCCCACCAACTTTTCAGTAAAGCCAATGCGCTTGTCCCACAAACACCCCACTACCACCGCCCCGCCCCGGGCCTGGCCTTGCTCGACTAGCACTCTCCTCGTCGGCCGGGCGGGGCGCGGCTCAGCTCGGCTCTGCCCCTAACAGCTCCATCTCATCTGATAGGGGGTGCAAGAGGCGACCCGAAGCGCCTAGGGCACCAGGCGTGGCGGGGCGTGGCGGGGCGTGGCGGGGCGTGGCGGGGCGTGGCGGGGCGTGGCGTGGCGCGGCTGGCGTATAGTTGTACGCTGCCCTGCCCTGCCACCCCCTCCCCCCTCCTTTTCCAATGTCCCAGCTGGCGCTTCCCTCAGCCCCCTACTCGGCTCGAAAATTGTTTCCTCTATGTACACTAATCCTGCCTTAGAATGAAGCGGAGAGGGGATACGACGACCTCAAGGATCCTCAATGTCGAATGGAGCGACGGCACCGTTCAAGTTTATCGTCCTCTTACCTACACGGTATTATGGAAAGGTGCTGTTTCTCCTTCTTTAGTGAGAGTGAGAACACTGGGAAAACAAATGTTTAGTTCTGCACATCAATTGGTGTTTAGTTTCAAATGTGCAAAAACTAAACACTTGCTAGTGTCGAGCTGAACTAAACGTCAACTGTTGTGCATTTGTTCTACACTTGTGGAAACGTTTAGTCAACTGCACACCATGTGGTGTGCAGTTTCTTGAAGTATCCCATTGTAACCATATGCCTAGGGTATGAGTCCAAGTGTGCACTTGTGTGCACATTACGAAACGTTTAGTAACTAGACATTACGTGATGTCTAGTTATGTCTCTACACCAGATAGTGTGCAAAGTCATCAACTCGACACGTAAGTGTGCAGAAACTGCACATTTGTTTTACCAGTGAAATAACAGACAGTCGACCGGCTACCCTTAAACTCTATACCACCAACGTAAAGTGTTGATCATTACTCGCCTGATTTCTCACACTCCCGCACCCAGAGAAGCCAGTTCGTGACATGGAATGTTTCTTGATTCCGCAGCGAGCGAGCAGCTTTCTTGTTTTGTTCGAGACCGGGCCGGTGCGCGAATCCAAGACAATATCTTGAAAGTCGTCTTCGTTTTCAAGACTTTACCTTGAAAACTGGGACGGGCCGGTTGATCGTCTTGATTTTCTAGATGCCGTCCTGAATTTCAAGATAATGTCTTGGAAATTTTTCTGTTTTTCAAGACGCAAAGGGAGAGGGTCTTGGATTTTCCAAAAGGTCTTGAAAACCAAGAAAGTCTGCTTGAAAACCAAGACGCCAGTTTTACCGTGGACGGTGCAACCGCTACACGCCACAAGTTGTTAGCGTTTATTCTGAAATACGTATCTTGGTACTGATCTTTCCTGTGCTCAGCCCAGCCCAGCCCTGTCTCCGCTACTCCGCTCCACACTCCCCCATTCTCATGGGGTTCCTCTTCCTTCCTCCGGGTCTTTAACATCGCATCAGCCAATCTCGCCCCCCCCCCCCCCGACCCCCGCCGTCTCTCCGCATGCGCGCAACCAAGATTGACACCTAACTTTGTGGCGGGTAACCGCTCCATCAAAACTTGGCGCCCTTGTCGTTTATTGTTTCCCGTTCGAGGGGTCGACTCGACTCGACTCGACTCGACACCTCTCGTTCTCCTGCGCTGCGCCCACGGGCTAACTCACTCTGACTGCATTATTCCGCGTGTACTCCGGATTAGAATTTTCTGGGCTCCGGTTGACGTATTACTCTGCAAACTCAAGTGTAGTACTGTAAACTGCAGTAAAAAGTGCGAGGGGTGGACCACTTTTAGGTGTACATGGAATTTATTCCAATATATTCCAATGGAATATTTGGAACATATTCTGGAATATATGGAATATTTGGAATATATTCTGGAATATATTCCAATTTTATTGTTTTTGCGTAGTAATGGCACAGAAGTCGTTCTACGTCAACAGTATTCAAAATATTCCATATATTCCATAAACATTCCGAAAATTCCCAAATATCGGAGTATTTCATCTCCTTACGCACGGAGAAAAAGAATTCGTTGCACCAACTAAATTATTAGTTAATTTCAAGATTACAAATAAAATTTGGTACGGATGAACTCAAATTTAGTTGCGAGAACCTAAAATCAGTAGCGACAGTCAAATTCTTAGTCCTGACGGTGAAAAGAACACTTCTTGCGTGTTTTGGTCGATTTAGTCCTTACAACGAACGTTTAGGTTATCTCAACTAAATCTAGGCTCCTACAGCTAAAATTTCGTTTTGTAGTACGAAATTTTGTTCGTTATCTTGAAATTAACTAATATTTTAGTTGGTGCAACGAATTCTTTTTCTCCGTGCGGCGCACGGCGCTCCTCACGTTTCGATAAGGTTCTGAAGCCAAAACCCCTGGGCAGGGAATGGTACATACGATGCCACAGGGTAAATTTAGTATTCCAATAAAAGCGATGTAGTTTTATTTTTTGTTGTATTTATACCATGATTTGTGCCCCATCCAATCCATATCTCATTAGTGAATGAATGAGGCTTCTGTAAGGCCTGCAGCAGAGCGCGAACCGAATAGGGAAGTACAGTATGTGTTTCTGCGGGGGTGTCTTTAGCCGGCCCTGGCGCCGGCGCCTGTGGGCGGAGCGGGACGCGATCGCGCGCATGTTGTAGGGCAGGGCGACCACCCCATGCGCCCCCGGTCGCCGTCCTGCTCCACGCACTCGTTGGCCTGCAGCAGAGCGCGAACCGAATAGAGAAGTACAGTATGTGTTTCTGGGGGCGGCATAAAGGGCGGGTGGTAAAGGCCCGTCCCTCACGGGTGGGAAGGCCCCTCCCCCCCACCTCTAAGCGACCCCTCCAAATATTTATTCACCCACCAGGTGTTCGGCGTGGCGTGGCGTGGCGTGGCGTGGCGTGGCGTGGCGTGGCGTGGCGTGGCGTGGCGTGGTGGGGTGGGGTGGGCTTGGGCGCAGCCGGCGGCTAGACTTTTTGAAAGGTACCTCGCCGTCGCCGCACAAAGGAAGGCCGCGTCCCGCCACGCCCCGCCGCACCTTGCCACGACACACCACCCCACCCCGCCCCGCCCTTGTAGGTGCCCGCCCGCCTCTCCTCGACTCGGGCCGGGCATTGCGCCTTACAGACGATTGGGGTAGGCAAACCCGCAACACTGTTACGCATGCTAAGAAACACCCGGTACCATGCACGACAGGCATGCAGCCCCGGCCCGGCCCGGCCCGCGCCCCCTGGACCGTATCAGCTGAGCGCCGCATGGGCCGCTTGGGCCGCATGGGCCGCATGACCCACGGGTCGTCACCATGGCAACGCCAGCGGTCTGGTCTGGGTGGGCTCGCCTCCACCCGCTGTCTGCGCTGGCCCGGCCCGGCCCGGCCGCCTGTCCCCCCACCCTTCTCGGTCCCGCTCTCTGCCCCCCCCCCCCCCTCAACAGCCCGGTCCCTCCCCCTGCCTCCGTTCTCTCCCGCCTCCTCCGCCCTATGCCATCCGAGAGTCTTTACCACTCTGACATGGCCTGTTCCAATGACCCCTTTCTCGAACGCCAGCACCCTGGCCGTGCGCAGGGGGCATTTAATTACCTCAATCACCATCATGTTCACTGCTACTGAACCTGACGACTCCACTGAGGCAGGATTTTGAGATAGTCCAAGAAGGCATCACAGGGTTTTGACTTTTTCTTTTCGCCCTTGCCCGTGTAACAAAATACACTTGGAGCCGTTCAAATATAACGTTACGCTTTTTCGGGTCATTTCCCGACCGCCCTACCCTATCCCCTTTGTGCCCATTGGTCACATTTTGACTCGTCGCCCTCTTCCCTGTAACGCCATATTATCCCGATTCAATCCTCATGCTCTAAATTTCAATCTAACGATGAGATTTGTTTTCCAGCAGTTTTTGTTCGACAGCACAGCAGGCTTTGGGTTTGCGAGCAGTTCCACGTCGTATGCGTACCGGGCTAGCTGCTGCTGCTGCTTGTCCCCCGCGCGGGCGGAGGGAGTGATACTCGATACTCCCTACTCCAGTCGTCACCCTTGATCACGTTTTCGCTCGCCCCCCCCCCCCCCTTGAAATTGTGTCGTTATATCTGAACGGCCCCGTGCCGTGCCGTGCAGTGCGGGACACCGCGGTGATGTCGCTAGGCCCGGCCCCGGCCACTGTGAAAAATATGTCTGTAAGTTTACGACTTTTTTCGTAATTTGTGATTTACAAATGGCGTTGTAAATTTACAATCGAAATCGTAAATTTACGAACGCTTATTTGTGCTCGTTTAAGAATTACAAGTCGATACCAAGTGTCCTTAAAATTTTGTAATTTTACAATTTGATATCGTAACTTGACGACATTTCTCATGGAAAATTTTCCCGTAACTCTTACGAATATTTCTCACCGTGGCCGCTGTGCTGGCAACAAGATGTACAAAGCCGCGCGGCAATTCGTCTCTGCCAGTGCGCCGCGCCGAGGTGCGCCCCGGGCCGCGCCGGGCCGATGACGTGAGGTGGAGGTGTCGCTCACGCAGCCGCCGTGGGCCCGCGACGTGAGCCCGCGTGAGCCCGCGTGAGCCTGTCGCCCGGCCTAAGCCCACCTTCCACACGCCTCCCTGTATTATACCACAACCGAGGTGTGGTGTGCCTTGCGTCCTGTGCACACTAAATTCTTATGCACTTTGTTGTGCATAAGCCTTGCAGGATTTTACGCAACCATAACTATGCACAATTTTTTGTGCATAACTATGCTTAACTCTGTCCCTTATGCACAAATTTGTGCATAATTATGTAATGTGTGCATAATTATGCATAAAAATTTGTGCATAACTATGGTTGTATAAAATCGTGCATAACGATGCAAAAATCATGCATAAGGGTTTAGTGTGTGGTCCTCATGCGTATGGCTCAGAATGTACGTAATTTTTGTATACAGTTCAGATTTATTTAGTGAAACGCCGGAAAAACAAACTTGTGACTTGATACCTTTTCGAGGTGTCTGAGGTTTCATGCCTTTGGAAGTAATACACGGCGGTGACATGAATTTCACCATCCCTAGGGGATTTTTAACGGCTTTGCAGGGGCATTATATTTTTAAAATTCTGAAAACCTATAGCCACGGCTTTGTTTTTCTAGTTAATACAGGAGCTCGGCGCCTGCGAACCTCCGGGTAGGCCAACCCGCCCAACACGCATGCACTACGGGCAAGATGTTGCCTGCCTATCAGGCGCCCTGACAGCATGCGTTGGCTAACGGACGGAAGTGCGTTAGCGTATTGGCACCGGGAATAAAAGATTCGCTAAAATAGCATATGCACTTTGGCCTTAGCTAATAATATTAGCTGCCTTCGCTAATTATCAGCTGTAACTGTTAAGATAGTCTCCCACACAGCCCAATCGTTTTTTTCCTAGGCAGTTGAGAGAGCTAACATCTCAGCTGTTTCAGCTGCGATAATTATCTAAAACAGCTAATATTATTAGGTAATGCATTAGCTATTTGGCTAATCTTTTTTTTTTTCGTGTGGCCAAGGCGTTCCCTCAGTCTCCTCTCCGCCGACGCTCACACGGTCCCGGGCCGACGCATCGCGACGTCTTGGCTTCCTGTCGCTTTCACAGATCCATCCCGTCCCCGGCCGGGCCGGGCCGGGCGCTTCCGGGCCTGCAGGCCGCCCCGCCCCGCCCCGCCCCGCCCCGCCCCGCCCCGCCCCGCCCCGCCCCGCCCCGCCGCTGTGCTGTGGCCTGGAGCGCAAGAGCCCTCGTGAGCCTCTTGGGGCGCACGCCCCGCCAAGCCCGAGATAGGCATGACACTCAGCAGCGTCAACACAGGATCCCCGCCCCGCCCCGCCCCGCCCCGCCCCGCCTTTGCCGGGGGTCGCGACTTGACTTCACAAATCGGCCCCTTGGCCTCCTCTATGACGCGGGAGAGGCGCTCGGCTCGGCGCGCTCTCAGGCCTGCGCTGCGCATGCGCCCCTGCAGGTGCAGAGCACGGCTCACGACTGCCCAAGTCGCGTCGGCACTTGACAAACAATGTGGCGGAAACGAAGGCGGCTGAACCACGGCCGCTGCGCTCTGAGGCCGGGCCGGGCCGGGCGGCCCTGGGCGCCGCTATGGCGCTGCTGTAGCCGTGGCGGCTGGCGGCACTGCCACGACCTGCCCCCGCACGCCCCGCCCCGCCCCGCCCTGCCCCGCCCCGCCCCGCCCTGCCCCGCCCCGCCCTGCCCCGCCCTGCCCCGCCCTGCCCCGCCCTGCCCCGCCCCGCCCCGCCCCGCCGTGCTACATTCTCATATTTTGAACGCACCACTTAAAACCTGTATTTCAGAAACTCGGGTTAATTTTCTTCGCAAGCACTATGCGCTTGAATAGGGCCAGTGCACTGTCGTGTTGTAATTTCCTTGTGAGCCTGGACGGAGAACATGCGTTTAGCGTTGGAAAAAATTGAGTTTGAAACTACGGACAAAAAAAAAGGGTGAAAATGGCGCTCAAGAACGCCCGGTCAGCTCTGGGGCGGCACGGGTCGGGTCGGGGTGTGAGTGCGCGGGCACCCGGGGTGTGCATGCACTCGCCGCCCCTCCCCAGCAGCCCCAGGGCCCGGCGGGGAGGGGGGGGGGTGGCCCGGGGCCGGGCGGTGGAGGGGGTAGCGCCAGCCCGCGCCGCGAGACCCAGCCAGCCCTCCCCACTAACCCAAATACGGCCACCAACTCAGCCCAGCCATGCCATTCCGCTATTGATTCTGCGTGGGAGGTGAGAGGGAGAGAGGGAGAGGGAGGGAGAGGGAGAGAGGAAAAGGGAGAGGAGAGTGCAAGAAAGAGGGAGAGGGAGTTAAGAAAGAGGGAGAGAGAGTTAAGAAAGAGGGAGAGAGAGAGAGAGAGAGAGAGAGAGAGAGAGAGAGAGAGAGAGAGAGACAGAGAGAGAGAGAGAGAGAGAGACAGACAGAGAGAGAGAGAGAGAGAAGGGGGGGGGGGCAGGCCATTGAGAGGGACAGGCAGACAGACAGACAAAGAACGCGCACTGCCTTGACCACAAGCCCGGGGCAACCCCTTTGACCCTTTTCGGGTAGTGTGAGTGTCGGGTAGATGCTTAATGGTTATAAAATGTATGCCTAATAAGGCGAGTTAGGTATCGCTGTGGTGAGAAGCAAGATAGCTGACCAGGCCATCGTTAGAAACAACGTTTTGAGTGGTACTAATTATAAATTTATGGAAAGATGCTATAGCATCTGACAGGCCTGTAAATACCAGCACTGTAAGCAAAAACTACGGAGAATCCAGTTAATTTATGTACAGAGCTCTTCCGTTCTATAATAAGACGGAAAACTCCGTCTTCTGGAAACGGAATTCTCCGTTCTTTACTTCCCCGTCAATCAATCCCATTTGTACAGCCAAAATGAAAACGGAAAATTCCGTTGTCAGAAGACGGAGTTTTCCGTCTTTAAGGAACGGAAGAGCTCCGTACATAAATTAACTGGATTCTCCGTAGTTTTTGCTTACAGTGAGAGCGAGTGTTCTCACCCTCAGGAGAGCGAAAATTGGGTTGTAAATTGTATCGCTCTCCTAGGAGCGAGGTTTGGTTTGCTCCCTCAATTAGAGCATTAGATTCAAAATTATCACTCTATATGAGTGATGACCAGGAAACCTCGTGCTTTTTGAGTGAGTACTACCAGGAAACCTCGTCCTTTTTGAGTGAGTACTAATATCCTTAATGTCTCTTAATTTGAGTGATATTTTAGATTCTTCTCCGAGAAGAGCGAGGTTCGTACACTATCATATAGGTAAATGGGGCAAGAGGAAAAAATCTCGCTCCTATCAGATGAGACATCTGACTTTCGCATTTGTAGTGTTGCATATAGGTGTTTATCAGATGATCACTGTTAAAAAAAAATCATTACATACATATCAGACGACGCATTCGTACACCATTCCGAACCGAACGTAGTCGCATATTTCCTTAAGTCTCGGTCATAAATTTCGTGTCATTACAAAAAGCACTCACGAACTGACGAACAGCTTATGCCTTTGTTTTGCTTCGACACCTGAGAGCGCCTATATGCCTCTGGTTAATGTATGCAACATTGTTGTGATGCGCGACTCACCCCTCCCCTCCCCTCCCCCTGTTCTCCCTAATGAACTTAGCAGGCTCGCCCCTCTCACATCTCCGCCCCTCCCCGCTCACCACACGGAACGCTGGGTAGGCCCGATCGCGTTTAAGTGGATTCCGTGGCAAGTGAAGCTGTGCGCCACTTAACTCTATTTAACTCGCGTTTTGGAGGTTGTGGCGGGAGCAGCCTGGGGCCATCCGGCCGGGACCCTTATGTGCCACCGCCAACAGCTTTCAAGTTTCTCTCTTTTTAATTTTTTTTTTTCGGATACGGCAAAATATAATCAATAGTCCCCCCCTTAAGGGGCCTGATTGAATGGTTGTATTTTGTGATGCGCAGGAGTCGTACCGGCGCTGGGTGTGCAGCAGCCTCCTGCCGCACTTCCCCCGGCCCGGCGGCCCGCGGGTGCGGCCCTGCCGGTCCGTGTGCCGCTCCGTGGAGCAGAAGTGCCCCTTCTTCCTGCCCGGGGACCGCGCTCCGGCGTACCCCACCCAGTACGCCGGGGAGCCGACCTTTCTCTGCCTGGGTAAGTCAAGCGCAGGTGTGTGTGAATCAGACAATACCCAGGGCGTGCTGACACAACCGAAAATAATTCCACTTTTCCGAAAATACCTCCTGATCGGTAGGAGGAGTTATAACAACACTGGAAAAACAAACGTTGCGTCCGCTACACCAATTGGTGTGTTCTATGGCAACATTTCAGTTTTTGTGGAATATTAACCAACCGAGACTTAAAGTTTCATTTCTGATGCGCCTAGTAGATTCCCCATGAAATTCCCGTTCGAACGAGCCTACATGTAATGGGGTTGCGAGCCTAAATACTACGACTTTAAATAGGATTTGTAGAAAATGGGGAATTGGACATGTTGAATGAACTATGCATCTGAACCCCATCACATGTAGGCTCGTTCGAACGGGAATTTCATGGGGAATCTGATAGGCGCATCAGAAATGAAACTTAAAGTCTCGGCTGGTTAATATTCCACAAAAACTGAAATGTTGCCATAGAACACACCAATTGGTGTAGCGGACGCAACGTTTGTTTTTCCAGTGAAACTGGGGCTCAGTGCAAAGCTAAGATTGCATTGAATTTTGGTTACCTTATGGCTCGAAATCATTTAAACACTCCTTGTGGCCGAAAATAATTTTCGTACCACAATATCACATACGAAAATTAATTTGTAACAAAACTTATTCTCGGCCGCAGGGAGTGTTTACCTGATTTCGGGTGATAAGGTAACTGAAATTCAATGCAATCTTAGCTTTCCAATGAACCCCAAAAGCACTAACTCCTACCTTTAAAAGGCGCTAACAAAATTCGGAAAGGCACTAAGGTTTAGCGCCTCTCTTAAGGCGCTAAACTTGTAGGTACTAAAACCTTAACGCCTTTAGCTGGCTAGCTTCGTATAAGCTCCATACAAATTTAGCGCCTTTTCAAAGGTACTAAGATTAAGTGCGCCAGGAAAGGCACTAAACTTACACCTTGATTTTAGCGCCTGCTCTCGAAATCAAACTGTGTGCTTAGCACACTGTTTAATAAGTGTGCTTGTAGTCATGCTGATTAAACAGTGTGTTAAGCATGCAGATTTATCAGCGTGCCTCCACAAGCACACTGTTTAAACAGCATGCTTGCCCAAGCACACTGTTAAATCAGCATGCTTGTCCAAGCACACTGTTTAATCAGCATGCCTACAAGCACACTGATTAAACAGTGTGCTAAGCACACAGTTTTATTTTCAGAGCGAGGAAAGGCGTTGTTTAGCACCTTTGTTTTCCCAGTGTACTCTTACAGATCAGGAGATATTGTCGGAAAAGTGAAATTATTTTCGGTTATGTTAGCACGCTCTGACAATACCTTGTTTAAATCTCTCATGATAATAAGAAAGAACATAAGAAATATTCCAGGTTCAGCTTAATTTCAAGTTTTCTGTTAGAAGTCTTTTCCTCGAAACTGTCACGTTCATGTAGACCTTAGTGCTGTAATTGTAACGCACAATTGTCAGGTTGTACTTACTTCAGGGACTCAAATTGGAAGCACATCGGTCATTGCACAACAATTTTTTCTCTAACTACCGGAAACCATTTATTGGTTCGGCTGAAAGCTTAGCACATTGAGGCCCAAGAACCACCCTCTATTTGCTAGTCTGCGGTACTGCCTCGTGTGCGGCATGACTCGCTTGTACACTTGCCTGTTTGGTGGGGATGTTGCAGATCCCAACATCCCCGAGTCCGGCGAACAGCTGCTCAAGTCGTCGTACGGGGAGGAGGACTGCTGCTACCGGCACTGCAGCGAGCGCGGGCTGCCGTGGCTGTGCCCCAGTGACACGTCCTGCCTGGAGAGGCCGCCAGAGAAGACGCCGCCTCCGGTTGTGTGCGAGCCGCCGCCACCGGCGCCCACGCCCGCCCCCGGGGAGCGGACCCTACCGTCCGCATGCGCAGCGTCCATCGCCGCGCCCCCGCCGCCGCCCCCGCCCCGGCCGTCCAGCGGCGCGGCCCCAGCCCCCAGCCCCTACCTCCTGGGGCTCCTGGGCGCCGTCATTCTGCACCAGCTCGCAGTGCACGCCGCCAGGGTCCGACCCTCCTCGCCGGCGAGGGGGGCTGAGGCCCTGGGGGCGGGCGCCGCGCGCTCGGGGCCGGGGCAGGGGCCGGGGCAGGGGCCGGGGCGGCCGAGGCCCATCCCCTGGCCGCGGCCCCGGCTACGGCGCCGCCCGAAGCAGTGGCCCCGCAGCCGGTCTAGGCACCGGCCTCGGACAAGACACCGTGTGTCAGTCCAGAGAGTGCCCGGTGCCACATTGTTGTTTCAGTTGTTGAGAAGAGTTTTGTTAAGAACGAACCGTCTAGGAAAAAGAACTACAGCTACCGTAATATTCTCTTGGTTTCGTTATGTTCAGCGCGTAACGTAGCCGCGGATGGTCATAGCCGTCTTTCACAATGGAGGTGAAACAAAAGCAAGCGATGAGCAGTATAAAAATGTGGTAGACGAGAAAAAAAGAAGAATCAACGATATTCACAAAATAAACTAGACTTAATAGACATTAAGAAACTGTTAATTTTGTATGGTATTTAGTTTTTGGGCTCTTTTGTATTAGCAAACGGGCTTACGTGAAATTCTTTTGACGAAATTCGTCTTGTTTGTAATAATGTCAAACTGGTTGTAAAGAATGAGTGTGGTAGATACGTGTAGGTTACAAGCTAATGGTTGGCTGACTGGCGTCCTCGACTGAACTAATTAACTATTCCAGGAAACGTAAATCCTCTCTTGGTAATAGAGCGAATACAGTCTCACCAAACGGATGTGTTCTCCTGAAAAAGTTCTATCTTTGATGCTTGGTAGATATTTTGAACTGATTCTCAAAAGAAAAAAAAATGAAATCCACTTTTGAAGATGTCATTTCTTACTTCATCTGTAGGTTTTTATAGTAGGTAGACGAGGATTATGATATAGGTATTGTACTTTTCTTACTTGGCTTGTATGCGGTGGAATCGGATCTTAGCCAAGGTCTGTTACCTGTTATTCCTAATGTTAGACTCGAATTCAAAATTAGGATTGTTATACGCATCGGTCATTTCAGAGGTACAAAGGGCATCGCTACTGACTTTGTTATAATTTAATTGTTGTTGTTTGTTATTGTTGGCGCGACCCAGAATCAGTCTAAGTTACTTGCTTGGAAAGGTCCTTAGACAGCAATGGCTGAAACACCTGAAAGTTAATTTAATAAGCCATTGGGTTATGGGTACGTGATATTTAATATGAACACTTATGGCACTATTCTAATGCCAAACTAGGAACTGAAAATCGTGTTCAGTCCAAGAGGCCATGCCTGTAAATACCTATTGCGATCTAAATTGCAGTGCTATGTATTTGTCCTCTATCAATAGGTTAAAGTACCTAAAGTCTGCGTGTTGAAATCAAAACTTCACGAGTGACTGTAATCCACTTGAGAAAAATCAAACAATTTTCAGATTTGTAACACCTATTTTTAATCAGAGTACGTTATGACAAAAGCGAGGAATGAAGTACTATTTGTTGCTAAGTATTATTCATATAGATTGTTATTTTGGGAAAGTGAGTCGACCATTGACATGAATGACATTAACCGATTACACCTTGTTGCTTTGGAGTTTAAAAAGTGAGTACTGCAATACCAAGTTGCACCACAAGTCGGTACGGAAGCATTCTTTTAAATTATACAAGACATCGTGGTATTAGCTTCCTGACCACTATCTCAAATATTGCTCAATCCGGTGATCAAAACTGCCGACATGTGGCGTATGTTGGGGAATAAGTCACAGTTCTCTCCGCAATTCACGAACTAAATTAATTTGGACTATTAAAATATTGAAAAACTAAGTCAAATCTGTCATTTTGCAGAAACAAACTCTTGGGTGTAACATGTATGAAAATCTAGGATCATTGTGTGAGAATGGCTGTAAATCGTCACCGTGCAGTAAAGAGACAAGCCAAAGCTCGTTCGCTGCATTTCACCAATAAACTATTCTGCTCACTGATGGAGTGCATTTTGCCTTTGAACAGTTGAATTCCAGTCAGTCTTTAAGCAATCCTCCTCCTATTCAGGCAAACTGGTCCAAAATGACGTCGTTAACGGGAAATTTCGTGTAAACTGATTCTCAGTCCTGTATTTCAAATTCATTTTGGTCAATCATGCTATAAAAATTGTTGCATTAGGCGTGTAGATCATTTTCTCTCGCAAGCAAGTTTTGTCAAGAATGTACCTTTTCACTAATTATTCCCTCTTTATCTGAGCATAGCCATTATTTTTCTCCGTATCACATTTACATTTCAGGAAAATAATACTAAATTCAAAACCTCTACACTTTCCAAAGATTTTGTGTTCAGAGTGTTTCACTAGTCGCACTATATATAGCTTTTTTCTGCCGTGAAACATACTGGAAGCTGCAATTTTGAAAAGAAAAGAGCAATGTTCCGTAAAATATATCGTGCATTTGAAAAACAAAGAGAGGTCATGTCACCCTTTTAAAGGCATTGAAAAAGGCACTAGTGTTTAAGGTTCTCAAAATGTCTTCGGTCCAACGAAAGCAAATGTTCATTGAATAACATTTTCATACTCTGAAACTCTTCATCAAACAAGCCAACGTTTTTAAGGAAATTGAGTCAATTTCATGAGCATTTCTTTGAGTGGCGCTTGAGTAAAGATCGATATTCCAGTAGCGCCAATGCACATCAGGGTGCATTAAATGAACATAAATGTGTTACCTTTTATGCGTAATTTAATGCGTATTGCTGCATTAAATTTGCATTGTAGTTCATTTGCGCTACTGGGATCGGAGCCTTATTTTAACATGTTTATATTTCGCTTGAAAACGAAATGGCTGTCCCCGGACGGAAATGATTTCGAAAATCTAACACCTCTCCTGCTAGTACTGCCTCAGAATCATGTGTCCTCTCTTTGTTTTTCCAGTGTAAACCCTTGTAACTGATGCCATATCGCTTAACAGCTTTGAGATTGCACTAAGTCTAATCCAGACATCAGGCTGCTCATCGTGCTGACTTTTGCCTTTTCATAAGCTGTACCGCATGCTCCCACTCGAGTAGCGCCGATCGCGTACAATGTTTCAGTCGCATTATAGGCGCAGTTCTCTAGCGTACACGCATTAACCGCGCATGTTTTGGGAGGTGGGCGTTGTACATATGCGCCTATAATGCGTCACCTTAACGCGTATTTCTACGCGCATTGTGCATTGGTGGTCGGCGCTGCAGGGAATGGGCCGTGTCAAGACAAGCGGCGTTCAGTATTCTGACTAGTTCTGACTTTGACTGCGGCCACTCAAGCCTACCGTACCTGCGTAAACCCTTCCGGGTCCGGGTGATGATAGAGAGAGCCGTAGTATAGGAGACTAGCTTGATTTGGCGAGGTTTTGCACATGTTCGGTAGGTCTGGGTGGCCATGACTCTATCAGAGTCAGAATAGTCAGAATGCTGAACGCCGCTTGTCTTGATACGGCTATGGCATCGCATACCGACGCGACGTCCCAGAAGTAGAGAGGTCAACCAAAGGAAGGAACTTAGTTTAGATAGGTTCAATGAAAATTGTCAATGTGAATCAATCAAATCTCATTTAAACTCAAAACATTTCTTACACATTTCGTCAATACGTTACACTTTAATTTCGTTACCATAGGCCATGTTCTGTCTGTTAGCAAAGTATTCATGTCGAGAAAAAGAGTAATTAATAGAAACTTTGTTTTTGTATGGTTGTTGGTTTGGTCAGTGTCAACTCACTATGCTTGCGAAAATTGTGAGCTTAGGTTTTCATATTCATTGGAATCTCTTTTAACGATATCCCTTCAATTGGTTTTGATTTCGTGCCTGATACCAAGCCCTGACAGCGCCAGTATATTTAACGCACGCAATGCGTTTCGCTGTCTGTTTACTGTTGCTCCTAGTGTTGCCGGCACCAATGCGCAGCAAATGTACACTGTTAAACCAAATTGTCATGTGACGATAAATATTGCTACGAATATTTCGTCACAATAGCTGTGATGAAACAGTCGTCACATGACATACATTTCGTCACTTGACATGAATTTTTCGTCACATGACATGAATCTTTCGTCACATGACATGAATGATTCGTCACATGACATGAATCTGTCGTCACACTGTGATGAACCATTTGTCATGTGACGAACCATTCAAAAGTAAAATTTAGCACTGACTTTGTCGTAATGTGACGACTTAAAATTTAACAGTGTAGTAAATGGGCGTGAAACAACATTAAGTGTGAAATACATGCATTTCTGCGCGATAATGTTGCAATGCAGAACGTTAAAAATGTGATACGGCTTTGGCGCACTTTGATGCGCTTTACGGAGGTGGCGCTGCTGGGGGTGGATACTAAGGGTGTATCCCCCCACAATATAATTTAACGAGATAACAGTCTGAAATGTTCGGGAATTTAGTAAAAGTAAACTCAGCAAAATGTGGGTACCCTGCGATGCCTTTTAGGGGTCGTGCAGAACACTATTCTAAACGCCTCTCGGGTGGGCCGAAGCGCCGGGCGGCTGGCGCTTCAGCCATTATCGCACGGTACCCAAATTTTGCCGAGCTTTACTTCTACAACATACCCGTCCGTTTTAGACGGCTACCTATGTGATCGAAAATTTTGCTCCTCAAAATAATACACTCTACACTCTAACTGACCATGGACTTCATTGTTACTAAACTGTGGACGTCTGTGAGCATGCCTAAGCTGGATACAATATTATTGCGCTGTTAGTCATAAAAAGTAACTAGTTACAAAAAGTAACTAACGAAACACACTCTTGTATCTAGCTTAGGCATGCACACGGAAGTCCAAAAGCTAGTAACAATAAAATCCATGGTCATTTAGAGTGCAGTGTTTACTACTGATAGTGTGATAGTCATGGTGGTCGTGCGCGCGTCAATACCCAAAAGCAGTGTACTAAATCAATTCCGTTCTTAACGTTATCACTAACATACTACCGGATGAAGCCAATAATATCTAAAAGCGGTTCCTCTTTTACCGCCATTTAAACCTATCTCTTACAAGTGCATCACAAACGTGAAGCATCTTAATCTCCTAGGTGCAACGTTCCGTTTTTCGCCAACAAATCCCAGCATTGCATGCGATTTTAAGTCCACTTCTCTAACAATGTTCGTGAAAAAATGTCTAAGATTTACAATAGTAGAAATTTTCTGTTTTCCCAAGACTTATCATGATAAATGTTTCCCCGTAAACTTGAATAAAACAGGAGTTGAAAAACTGAATCATTTTCTAATGTAAGCCGCATCCCAACATCACCCAAGTTAAAATTGACAGCAGCGGAAAGTTTCGCTTCAGTTTCTAAATATGCTAATTAAAACTAACAGTTTCGCCGTGAATTCCCAGTGTGTAATGAATGATCGAATCGTGTCAAATCGACGTCGTTTAGGCCGGACGAAAAGTTGTCGAAACGACGTTATTTTGTCCCCGGCTTCGATGTCCTGTCGATACTTTATCGGTAATGGGCATTAGGCACAGGCACATCCCAATTAGAAATGGGTGTCCGGATCGAGTTTAATTCGACGTGGTTTGGTGATTTGACAATTCGTCGACTCGATCTCTACACGTTCCCGACATATACGTACTATCGATCTCGATGTTCCATCGTCGAACTTAATGACCAGAGTATTCGAACCCGTGCACATCTCACACAAGCCGCCTGTCTTATCCACTACGCTACCCCATCACATGCTAAGAAAAGGGAACAGTAACCGTGACTTTCTAACAAACTACGCCACGTAGGTCACTAGTGTGTAATCTTTTGCATTTTTTAAAATCCGTTATCGAAATCGAACAACCTCAGTTATGTGACAACTCTTGCGCCGTTTAAGTACCGCGCGGCTCATCCATATAATTTTGGAATTATGAGATCAAACGCTTGAAAACACGTGAAACGTCGAACAGACGTCAATTCGAAGACACGTCGTAAGACCTGGTAATGTCGACAAATAGCAGTCACAATTTCCAGGAATTTTCAAACATGAAGTTGCAAACATCATGAAAATTATCAAAACAAGTAAGTCAAAAATTATTCAATTTCCCGACGCGTATTAAATGTGCTCATGCGCATGAAAAGCGCGAAAAACGTCCCACATTAAACACGCATTCAAAGCACATAATGCGTACTAAATGTGCATATAATGCACTTCTGAGCATAAAGTGCGCAAAAAATGTGGGACCCTTTTTGCGCATTTTCATGTGCATTACAGCACCGGCGGCGCTACCAGGGCAACGTCGATTTGACCATCCATTTCTGACTTGGTGGATAGGAGTGCCGAGAGTGCCGAGGGAAGTACAGCTGGGGTAACTTTAATCCACCGTGGTAACTTTGGCCCAGAGCCAAAAATACGATTAAAGGTGTAATTATTACTTTAATCGTATTTGGCTCTGGGCCAAAAAACCTCGCGGCTCGCCTGGCCGCGCACCTATTGCGTTCGGATGGATGCCAGGCTCTCCGAGAGCCGCTCGGGTTGCTCGAGAGGCCTGTAAACTTTGGTTCCTGTCAGGCCATGTGCTTTGCTCGCTCCGTTCACCCAGCAAAAAAAAAAAAAAAAAAATTAGACGCGGTTTTGAACCACTGCCCACCTAGTGCTATGTGCAGTGTCGATACCAATGACGCTATAGCTTTAGCTTTAATCAAATAGGTATAGATATAGCTATTACTATAGCCTTAAGCAAATAGCTATGGCTATAGCTTTAGCTTAAAGCAAATAGCTATAGCAATAACTTTAAGCAAATAGCAAATAGGTAATGGTTGTGACGGAAACCTGTTAGGCCATGAGCTTCGCACGCTCCGCTCGCTTATGGCGCCCCCACAATGGACGTTACCGAGGCAGAGTTAATGAGAGCGCCTGCGACACACTAGATAGGCCAACCCGCCAAGCACTTGCGTGTAGTTGGTGGCCTACCCAGAGAGCCCAAACGCAGGGGGAAGTAGAAATTTAATTCCTGGCACCCAAGTTTTTGTGCCGTCACCTCCCGAAAAGTACATTGTGGGGGCGCCTTTAGCAATACGCTCGTAATGTCTACTAGGCCGGATTTAGATGTTAAACTAGCCAGGACCCGCGGTCCTTGAGCTGAGCTCGGAGAGGTGAGAAGCGGGGTATAATACATATTTATATATGTACATATACTATAGCTGTTATCCTAAAGCTATAACTATAACTTTAGCTAAAGCGAAAGCTATAGCTGTTGCTAGTCTAGTACAGGCTATATCTATAGCTAGAATCCGGCGGTGACCGGAATTGGACCGTAAAAGTTTGGCATAGAGCTTTGCTCGCTTCGCGAGCTCAGCAACTAACATTTTCCATTGCAACGGCTCACAAACGGCCGGCCGGACAGGCGGCCGGCATTAACTTTACAGGCCTGAGGAGGCTCGAGGCTGAACTGGACCCGGCTGGCGTTGTTATCATAAAGTAAGGAAATGAGAGGTATGACTCTTATGGGATTTCCGGTTCGCGATTTTCATCGGAAGCCGGGCACGCGCCGGTTGTTATGTCGCCGGACACGCACCGGACCGGAGCTCGCTCGCCCAGTGTGTATGTCTGTCTTTGTCTATCTCATTAGCGTGCCCTATGGAGCGTCAAAGACAGACACACGGGCTGGCCGATGAGCGCCGAGCCAAGCCAGACGGCGGTGGCAGCAGCGTGGCGAGGGACGGACAGCAACCGCAGTGACAGTATCTCTATCTCTCTCACTCTGAATCCCGAAGTGCTCGTAGTGCGTGTGGCCTATCAAGCGTGGCTCGGCGGACAGCGCGAGTTTGCGACCTTTGGGTTAAAGTTACCTCAGTTTACGGTACCTAGTTTGATATATAACACTTATTAAAATTACGGCTTGTAGAGCGCGATAAAAATTTTGGAACATGACGCCAGTTCCAAATATGATCCTTTTTCCGCGGGAAAAAATACTCGATCATCATTTGCCTATTGGCTAAGCAATCTAAAACTTAAACTTCGACTTTAACTTGATCTGCGAAGCCCCATTGATCGATTTGACGAGTAAGTAGACGGCCTCCGGTTTGTCGTTATTTAATCCGGCTAACGTATGCTTTGATTTTTTGAAGTTATTTGTGTTAAATTAGGGTTTATTCATTTTAAAAAATACGTCCGGGTGGCCTTCCTTAAACGCTCAGCCACCTGTCTTTGACAGCTACTAGTTTTAAAAGGAAAATACCGACAAAGCACATCTCACCAGATGGTAGCTTCAATCACAACCATCACAACACGATTGTAATACGCGTGAAATGCGTATATAAATACACACCACTCTCCAAATCGAGGTTACTGTCAGCAAGAAGGTTCAAAGTTGAAGACTTCCGCGCTCCGCTTCACTACTTCGCTACGCTGCCAACCCTATAGTTATAAAAAGAAATATTATGTACATGAAATGCAATGGGGTTTTTCGAAATGAACTGAACCTTTAAATAGGTTCTCGATTTATAAAAGCATGACAATCCTTACCATGAAGAATACAGAAACCGCTTTGAACTTCAACGTCAGAAGCAAGGTGTGTTTGCGGTGGCAGGCAACCTGTTCTTCCGTACGCCTGCTAGAAGATGGAGTCAACCGCCTTGTGTTGTTATGAGACCAAACCAATCAGCGACCGTACTAGGTTTTGTTTACGAGTTGATAAACTTTATCAGTAGGGTGATTGATATGATAGACGTTTTTTAATGGAAGGTTTCTGCATTCCCTTGTAACCTTTCTTTTGCCGTTGAGTGAGCTATGGAACGACTGAGCAATGCGTGAAACATTGTTTGGTACCCTATCGCCATCTGGTCCTGTCCGTTCTGTCATTGCCTCTGCCCCTCGAGTGCAATGCTCTCGTGTGGGAAGGTCAATTTAATCGGAAGAACTCCTTATTCCTTATGCACTGCTGGGGCAGGCCTCCCAGCCTGAAGAACAACTATGCCTCACGTCACTAGAAAGTGGGAGTTGTTTCCTGGGAAAAATAAATTCTGCTGTGACGGGAGGATCATGACGGCCCCCCACACTGGAGTGTTCTATGTGACACTGGGACTCATCGTGGGCACAAGCATGCTGTTCTTCACGTTTGAGTGAGTGTAATAAACAACAGCCATGTGACTTTGTTTTAATTTATTATTACTCATACAATATTTGGCTCACGCTCTATTGTTATGACAACTTTCATCAAATAGAGGTTATGACACCCTTTATTTAATGTTCGATTTGTCTTGACTACTATTGTATTTTGTTAGATTGTATTTATTTTCCTATAAACAGCCTGGAGCTACTAATTTTCAATCGAAATTAGAATTCAACCATTCACTTATATTTCCAAATCTTCCCTATAACATCAGTTTGTGTGTTTCTTTTTGTTTTTGTTTTTTTAAATCAAAATGTATTGTATTTTTTACAGCTGTCCATTTTTAGCAGCCCGCATTACCCCAGCAATTCCTGTAGTCGGTGCATTAATGTTCTTATTCGTAATGTCTACATTACTGAGAACAAGCTTCAGTGACCCTGGTGTTATTCCACGAGCAACACCAGACGAAGCTGCTTACATAGAAAAACAAATTGGTAAGAGAACAGTTAATGCAACACAAGTCACTTCTTTCGATATTATGTTTCTTTGTATAATGTATAAAATCATGTACATTCATATAGTTCCAAACAACGCCAACTCACCTACTCAAAGGCCACCTCCTAGAACTCAGGAGATCCGTGTGCGAGGTCATCCAGTTAAACTAAAATATTGTTTCACATGCAAAATATTCCGTCCTCCTAGGGCATCACATTGCAGTCTCTGTGATAATTGTGTTGGTGTGTATCAATCTTCCATGATACCTTTCTCATTCAACCATCATTTGTGTATTACTTTTCAAAGATGATTCCATAACATCACATCTCATTGATTTATTTTGTTTTACAGAAAGGTTTGACCATCATTGTCCATGGGTCGGAAATTGTGTTGGTAAAAGAAATTATAGACATTTCTACTTATTTATTGTTTCACTTGCATTTTTGTGTGTGTTTATCTTTGCGTGTGCCGTCACTCACATTATATTGTGTAAGTCAGCATTGCGTTCTTTGTGGCTTTTATTTTGAAAATGTGTGTTGACTTATTAAGATTCACTGTTGCCAGTAACCCGGGATGATCGGCAGTTTTTGGAAGCTGTGAAGGACTCTCCTGCAAGTGTTATTTCTGGAGTTATATGTTTCTTTAGTGTTTGGACAATTCTGGGTCTCTCCGGATTTCACACTTATTTGACTGCATCTAACCAGACAACAAATGAAGATGTTAGTTTCATGTAATGTAATTTTTCATTTCAGGTGTTATCTTGCAAAATTTTTAATTTTTTTTTCTTCAAATCATTATTTTTGCAGATCAAAGGCCTTTTTACAAGTAGGCCAGGGATGGAGGGGCTTAACCCTTACAGTGAGGGTAACGTTTGCTCCAACTGCTTTTTTGTGCTCTGTGCTCCGATCTCACCCAGTCTCATTGGTAAGTTTGTATTCTATTCATCTATACAAAACTACTTTGTTTCTTACACCAGCCTACTTTTTATCCCCACCTAACTGTTTTTTGCACACCATACTTTTTTTTTTTTACAGACCGTAGAGGAATTGTAACTCCAGAGTATGCTGCTGAAAGAGCAGCTGAACGAGCACGTGAACAGGAGTCCAGGGATACAGTTATTGCTAATAATAAATCATATGGAACTGTAATCACTCAGCAGCCTTCAATTGTCAGTTCAGAATACTGCTGTTATGTTAGCTTTTTTCCTCTTTAATTGACAAATAATAAGTATTGTGTTTTTTGGGTTTCAGAATGGAACAGTTCTTCCTAGTGAGGGACAAAGTACCCATGTTACTAATATAATACCACATACCCAAATGCAACAATTTCAGCAGCAACAGCTGCAACAGCAGTTACAACTTCAGCACAACATGCACCAGCAACAACAACAACAAACTCCTCCACCTCCCCCGCCGCCTCAGCAGCTGGCTATTTCCCAGTCTGTGGGAAACCATTTACAGAATTCTAGTGCAGGCAGTTTACACTTCTCCCACACCACGTCTGGACTACCGTCAATAAATGGTTCGTACCATCACCATGAAATGCATGCTGCTCAAGTTGTCCCACCTTATAACTATGCCAGTCTACCGTTACGTCGTCATAGTTATCGTGGAGGGGTTGACTTTGGTGGCCACCACTTTTCTCCTTACAGAGATACCTCAGTATTGACACCGAGTCGCTGTCGTGAACATTCTTTTATGGGTGTGCCATCATATCCTGCTATGAACTTTGTTCATGGCGGCTTCCAGCACAGTTATGCTGTTGGGCCTAGAGCAGTATTAACTCGTAGCTTAATTGGTAGTGCTGGTGGATTCGTTGTCCCTGTTTACGGTCAGCCCTCTTCCCATCTCTTTGGTTACAATCATGTCAGCCCTGTGGGAGCTGGGGGTTTTATGGGTATGGAGGGTGTATTTCAGCAGTGTACGTCCCACTGGGATGCGGCGTCCAATCTTGGCCGCACTAGTAAGAGTGGTCTTGTCCCCGGCTTTGTTGTAGCAAGTGGAAGCAATAGTGAAGATGAAGGGGAACATTTACAGCTGTATGAACATAATCCCCTGCACCAGTATGAACACTGAAGTTTCATTAGAAAGTTCAATTTTTTTTTACAGCAACTTCTAAATATTTCCCTAAAACTTTTTGATTTATTTATTAGTTTTTTTTTCTTTCTCCCCTTTTTTAGTTTCACATAATTTATGTTATTATCTGTATACTGTATTCAGTTGTTTTATGACATTCTACTCAGTTCCAGGTTTTAGAGGGGTATCTGAATGGTTCAAAATTGGTTTGTAGTGCTTGAAGTTAATTGGTTTTGTCTGAACTGTCCTATCATCAGTTGTAAATGCTTTGTCTAAACAAAAAAAAATTAGGTTGTTAGTACTAAATGTTTTTAACACTCAGTCCACTAATAACCTGTTCAGGTTATACTTTTGGAGTTCAAGTCTACAGAGAAATCCTCGAACCACACATGCACAAGAATTTTGATAGGATTTATATTCTTCTCAGACCCGAATTTATAAAATGCAAACTATAGAATCTTGGTTTTGGCAACTAGCTTTTATTGGAATTGGTATGCTGGGCTATCAATATCCAAATTTGTTTTAACTAGTCAATACTCCAAAATTTCCCTTGCATTTTGCAGTATTTTTTGTCTCTAATCTTAAATTTCTTTCTTTAGAGTGGCCTAATGTATAATACCTAGTTCAAGGGTTGAGGTTGGATTATGATCATTCCATCCTAGCTCAACGTTTGATGTGACAAAGGAGGTCATAACTACCCTTCCCAATGTGGAATGGTTTTTATAATAGCTGTGATCTACTTTTTAATCTAATTGTGCATTGTACCTGTTTTTGTTGTTGAACATTGTTGTTATTGTCTTTTTATTTGTGGGTTGTGATATTTCTTTTCCTTTTTCTTATGACATATAATTCAAGTTCCTATTGCAGATAAAGATGGGAATATAGAGGTATAATAGTTTTTTGTGACTTTATATCTGTTATGTAGAAGAACCACACCAACAAAACTTTAGGGGTTCTTGTAACAGATACTTCTAAAAGTGTGTAGTGTATCTGTTTCATGATCTTTTGTTTTGAGTTGACACTGTTATCAAAACTATTGAGTTCTAGGTGTGCAAGTTTGGTGATGTTTTGTTGTACTGTACTGCAGTATGACCTACAGATCTATTTAAGAGTCTACATTTCATGATTTATTTTGCTTTGTGGTTTTGCTAAACAATGCGGCCTAATCACCTTTTTTTTTTTCTCATGAAAAGATGCAAATTTATATGTAGCTGGATGTTCTAAGCTTATATGTTCAATATCTAATGTTTGCTTATACAAAGCAATGAAGACAGATTACCTTAAAATTTTATGTATGTAGATAATGTCATGCTTAATTATTCATCCTTTCATCCATTATTTTTATGTTCATTTAGTCATCTTACCTCTACTTGACTTCTGCTTATGTCTGTCTTAATTTTTCTGTATGGAGAGTTTGGATTGACATCATGTCTTATGTTTAAATGTAGATGCTTCCATAATACTTGTAAGTGTGAGTGTTTTGGAGTGTATTGCCAATTCAATAAATCTTAGTCTTTCTCATTTGTGAACTTTTACAAATTAAGGAGAAATTTAATGTTTTTAGCAGACTTTTCTCTTGGATTTAGACGGTGAGTCACTACAGTATTTGTATTCTTGTCTTTGTATTGGACTTCTGCTTTTTACTTTTGTGATAACACTTCCTAGAAATTTTAGTTTTGTTTCATATGAGTTTGGTTGCCTCATTTTGATACATGAGTACTGAAGTATCAGTTGTCTTTTTAGAAATTCATTTCACTTTGGACCGTTGGACTGTTTTAGTCTGATTGACCTTCCCTTTCAAATGTGTGAGCTACAACTCTAGAAATCGGACAAAGCTCAGAGCTGAGGAGCTCCATCCTATAAGAAAATTCACGAAATGTTCTACAGCTTCTGCCTTGCTTGCTTTTGGGTTATTTCACCTTCATAATTCATTGTTTAGGAATGTCATATGAGTTTTGCAGTGTTTTTCCTTCTATAGCATATAAATTTTTGTACCATGGTGTACCCTGGTTGTTATAGACCATTGCAGTCTGGACTTTCATTTCTTTGGTTTATTATTTAGAATGAAATTGTGGCTATAGTTCTCTTATGTCATATTTCATGTACAGGTATCAGACACAATAGGAGGTATGCGTGGAGAGTTCAAGACAGAAAATATCAGCATTTTGCTGCCAGGTACAATTGATGAAATATTAGATTTAGTTATGCTTTCTATTTTTTCTAAGAAGCTTTGAGGCTTTCAGTATGATTACAATAACATTGTAACTGTGTATTAAAGGAAAAATTTTACAATCAACATGCCACCAACTAATAGACAATTGATTGTGTTGGCCCCTGAAATGTTATTTCCTGTGTGTTCTTTTGCAGTATTGAAAAAGTAGTGTTAATATTTTGTATGTATGTTTTTTTAAAAGTTTGTCCTTGGATTTCTATTAACTTGCTTATCCACACTCAATTCTTTTGCATTGTACCTATGTAATTATATTTTAAAGAATTTCATTGATTTTTTTCTTTCATCTATTTTGCCTATAGTTAACTTTGGTTCAGATTTTTTATTTGTTGTTGCGGTTATATTTGGAAAGTGTTGTAGCTTGTTGTGTAGCTTGTAATACATATTTAAATGTGGTCTTAATACCTCCCAATTGCAAGTAGATGCCATTTATATTTTTATGCCAGACATTCTGCTGTAGTCAGCATTATGTACTGGTGGCTGCTTTGTTTGATGTCATAAATAATATTGTATATATGCTTTTAAATTTAGTGCTACTGTGTGTATCGCAGGTCTGCATGATCTGTGTGTTCCTGCCATTTACCTCATTTATTTCGCTAACATTTTTGTTTTCTTTGTTTTAACTGACATGAACACTGTATTTCTTTTAAAGAAAAACAAAGAAACTTAGTTCTCATGCAATTTTCCTTTCTGTTCTAGGGATGGAGTTAATGCTTCTAGACCGACAAGAGCTAAATAACTCATCAAGTAATCTGATGGTTGACAATGAAAGGATCACAATCATTGGGAGATCTGCTGATGCTTCATTACCCTGCACAATGGATGACTTAGACATTGACTTGGAAGTGCCAGTTGTGGGAGAACTTGGTGGGCCTGTGACTACTGTAGCTAACTTGGATTCAATTCATCGAGGTGATTCAAGTGCCCCTTTATCAGCCAGCAGATTGCAACTTTTACAAGACACTACCATGATAGAATCTGCCCTTGATTTAGACTCTCTTGAAGATTCTTCCGTAGGAGGAGGTAGCACAGCAGGTCTTATAAAGATGAATGGACTGTGATAGCTTTCAGAAATGCCAAATGTGTTTAAAATGTGTTTAATTCTAAAATAAGTGTGTGTGCATGTGTACATATGTTTGGGGAGGGGGGAGGGGGGGATATATATGCTAATATTCTGAGTGTATGCATTAAACTAGCGCTATTGAACAGATTGACAAAGAACTTAATCAGTTTGCTCAGATGCTATGTATCTAGAGTTTGTAGAGAGCTTGTTTACTCTGTGTGTTGTATGCTCAAACTAATAAACAAATGCTGTTGAAAATGTAAGAGGGTACTTTTAGGCTGCTGCTTACTACATACTACAGGGTAAAGCCAGTTAAATATCTCTTAAGTCATTTCTAATTGTCTCTCTATTTCATTGTTATATCATTTTGGCATCTATTCATTTAAAACATCAACATGTTATTACTGTAATGACTTTAAGTGAACTTACTTTGTTCAGTTTGTTATCTTGATAAAGTCCTGTTAAGTTTTTACAGTTTATGATTGAATTGAAATTGCAACTCTTGTGGCTCATCCTTATTTTTATTTAAACAGCAGATTTTTTAATCTTACTGGTTGCTCCTGTGATGCATTTTACATTTGCTTTGTTTGTCTTTGGATTTTGGCAGTGGGAAGTGTTAAGTGTCCTGTATTCAGCAATTTCGCATCACATTCTTCAGTCAACTTGTGATTGATTGTATTTCCAAATTGACTCAGTATGCATTTCTTATGATTACCGCATGATGGTGTACTCTGTAGGCTGCCTGAATAATTTTAATATCTAAGAATCCTTACTTTATAAAAGTATTGCATTTAATTTTTTTTTTAATTTTTTTTTTTTTTTTTTTTAGAGGGGGATTGAGGCTGGACTTGCAAAGTTTTAGGCAGGTGGGAGTTGTGGTAGAATATGAAAACTGATGTTTTCTGTCTATATTGGGCAGACATTCTTACCATTTTCAGTTCACCTAAGCTGCTGTATATCTTTTGATAAGTTTATTTGTAATATTGTAAATACATCAGAAATAACTGTGCCATTCTTGACATTGTGATTTTCTTATTTATCACTTTTCTATTTTGATTATCTGTACTCTGCCAGTCTCTTCATTTTATACTTACACTAGCCGAAGTCAAAGGACTTAGAAGGCTGATTGCCCGGCAAAAGAACAATTTTTATATTAATTTTCGTAAGTTTTTTGAGATGCGCACCTTACGGTGCTGTGCATTGTTTAATTTTTTAGATTTTTTTTTTTTAAATAGGAGTGGAAGACAAAGGATAGGGTAGAATGAAACCATTTATTTCATATTAAGTTTAAAACAATTTCCATTTCCACGAAAATGTCCGATAACATGAAGTATTTATTTTTACCAGTTGGTACAGGGTTAATATTTACAGAAATCCTTAAGTCCAACCTAAGAATAAACACAAACGAATACTTCATTAAATATGATACATATTTTAACAAAAATAGAGGCAAATGTACAAATATGAAGGTAGGAAAGACAACCACATGTATGAAAATGAATAAATGCAAGAAAAAAAGGTTAGTATGTGATAGTGAAAAAGATAGTGTGCAAAGATGTCAGCAGTGACGACAGCTCATGGGGCACTACCGAATACTGGCCTCGTGAACATTGATTGCGATAAATATCGATGATGAGAACGATACTAATCGGCACTCAGCCAAAAATGCAAACAAAATATTAACACCAGCCAGGGAGGTCTTATTCTATGTTTAAAAGCCGAACAGAGTGCTTTGCAATGCTCAGCCAATAAACAATCGAAGTTATATTAAGGAAAATTTCATACAGTTGAGGGTAAAAAAAATCTTCCCCAATAAACTAAATTTTACACGAATATGAGAGGTAACTAAATTTTCATATTTTGAAGATTTTCTGTCAGCTTTACATCATCTGATTCTAACTGCTCCACTTTTATCTGGTTGCCTACCCCATATTTTACAACATCTGTAGCAGAGCAGTTTTCTCTCACAACTCCCTTCTTGTCAGCGTTACATGCATGTTTACCAACATCTTTTTTTTCCTCTGTAGACTTACAGCTGTCTTCCACATCAACCTCATTCTCTTCCTCTGTAGATGTAAAGCTGTCTTCCACATCAACCTCATTCTCTTCCTCTGTAGATGTAAAGCTGTCTTCCACATCAACCTCACTCTCATCACTCTCATCGTCTGAGTCCATTCTATCCTCACCTACTTCTTCTGTTTCAGTACAAAGGGTAGGTAAACCTGGTATTAAAAAATGGGAAGACATTAGCACATTAAGACTCTTGGTTATTTGAAATAAATTCTTCTAGTTTTTGATTAATCTTCTTATACTACCATGCTTCTGTTTCTGATGGTCTTCAGAAGGTTCTTGTGCTCCAGCTTCCTTTAGGATTTTTGCACAGTCTGTATTTCCTCTTTTAATGGCAATGGTGAGTGGTGTCTGAAAGAAGAAATTAAACTGATGTCAAAGTCTCTGACAACTAAAATTTTTAGATGTGATATTGGGAGAGGTTAAAAAAGACTTACTTGTCTACTGTCATCCTCAGTATTTATCAACCATTTCATGTTTAATTTTTGTAGAATGAAATGCACCAAATTTTGAAGGTTTTCATACTGGCCATACCAAGCTGCAGCTTGAAGTGGTCTTAATTTGTCGAAAGAGGAAGAAACAATGGAAATTTTTGTTATGGATAGACACAAGCTGAGCATGTCACACAGCTACATTGGGATGGATCACTATTTCTACTAACTTTCCAGGGTACAATCTACTGAAAAATCAGTCTACCATCTTGTGAGCACTTACACCTTGAGAGGGGGGCGCCCTCCTCTCAGGCTTACACCCGTTACTACTTACCCCATTCCTTTGCCCTTTGCTCGTAAAATTGCTTTTATGTCCTGTAAGCGATTAGGGTCTTTACTTTCCCATAAATTAAGTACATTTTCATAAGCTTCCTTAGGTGCCTGTGTATATTCCTGCAATTTTAGCGTAGCATTATTACATTTTGAAAATTGGTCGATAGTTCATGATGAGTAACAATAAACATGAGTCACCTCATCCTTGATATTATGGGATAATCCTTCAATAACGGATGAACCTAAGCAAACAGAAACATTAACTTCAACAAATGAAATAACTATTCATGGGTAAAATAAAGAAGTTAATACTGCCTTACATGTTGGTTGAGAGTAGTCTGATCCAACAGGGATGTAGTGTCCGGACGGCCCCATGTTTGCTGTTTATGACAAAATTAAAATTATGACCCATAAATATTTGAGAGTTTTACACTTTAGCATACTTACAAGTGTATATGAATCTTTCATCTGTTGTTGATTTTGACTCTTCACCGTTTTCGCTTACTATAAGCTGTATTTTGGCTTCAGTTTCTTTTGCAGATAACCAAGGATACATTGGAGTTCTACAAAAATATATTTTAAAAAAAGAAATAATAATTAAAAAAATAGAATACGCTTTTCAAATATTTTTGACTAATCGCTTAGAATTCTCCTATAATAAAAAATTGCACCTGAATATGATAGTATGTCCGTGCCATATTTCGAGATTTTTTCCAGAAACATCTGCATTCCATTCCATCTGGTCATTAGAAAAACGTACAGTTGTTCCTTTTGGTTTTATGTTATCAACTATCAACCACATCACATCATCTCCTTGTCCTCTGCTTAAATTTTTCTTTTCAATTTTTGGTAATGCTGTAAAATAACAGATATCGATATTTTGGAATTTTCATCCTTTAATTAGTTTAAACAGAAAACATATTACTTGTATTAATCCCTTTTGATGTACGCATTAACTAACCTGTCTGAATAATATTAGAAAAAATTTTCGTGGTAAGACTTTCTTCTGATCCATCAGAGTTTTTAATGTAGGCCTCGAAACACAGTCTTACTTTCGTAGGATCCATGCTGGCAATTTCCCTCTCAATTTGTTCATCATTCAAGTTTTGAAGTAGGTACTTCTGTTTCTTTGTCAAAAGAATATCTTTCCACTCTTTTATTTTTGAGCGTATAATTATGAGATTTTTAAACCTGTCACAAGATTTGCTGTTTTTTTTTAGTGATTTGTAATTGTTACCAAAAACTTGTGTATTATTTTAACTTTCACAAATGATTTTAAAAATTCTGGTTCTAATTATTCTGATAATGATGATTCTGATTCTGATTATTCTAAATGATTCTGATTCTGATTATTCTAAATGATTCTGATTCTGATGATTTTAATGATTCTGATGAATCTGATAAGAAACAGAAGTTTCTTTTTTTGTTATTTTATTGTAAAGGTATACTTACTCGACAGTATAATCATTGTCCAGCCCTACATTTATTTCCTGTCGGAATTTATGGACATGTAGACTGTGATGATCTGGATTTGATGTATGAGTATATAGCTCACAACGTACAAAAATGTTCTTGAATATTGGTGCTGCATGCAAGGATGAGCTTGGGTAATGCAGCTGTAATCAAGACACAAGAAAATCAATTCTCTGATTCAACAGTAATTTCAATTACCTACAAAGTGGTTTTTTACCTTAACCCTTGGGTAGGTTTTTTTTTTCGAAGATGAATCAATACCTAGTAGAGGACCGTTATTTCCTTCAGAACTATATCGGAACCTATGTTCTTCTTCTGGCTTTGTCAGTATTTCTAAAATTTCACAAGGAGGCAATTAATCATGTAATATAATACATATCAAAAATATAATAGTTAGAAATGCTTGTGCTGACCCCAGTCAGAAATGAGTCGACGTCGATGAGTCGAAAAGTGGTCGTTACGAATTTTCGACATCGTTGTTTTTGCGATTTTAATGCTATTTGTAATTGTTTGTAACGGTTAGCATCTTATTAGATATTGCGACTTTGTGCCAACTCAATCAGGACGTGTGGCATTTCGTCGATTCGACGTTGGATCGACGGCTCACGTGTTTTACTCTAATTCTTTCAAACGTATGGATGAATCGCGTGGTCTACAACGCCTACGAATTGCCGCGTAAATTGGGCAGCAGTGGTACTTCCCCGTCGATTTATCGTCGATTTGCCGTCGATTCCCTACCGCATTTTTAAAATTAATAGTCAGGGCTACTGTGCCAGCCAAAATTATGCGTAGTAAGAAACTGCCTCCTTTGGTTCGATTTAGGATTCAACAAGTCACGGTTACTGATCCCTTGTCATTGAAGTGAGGCGGTAGCGTAGTGGATAAGACAGCAGGTCAGGAGGTTCGTTAGTGATGTGCACGGGTTCGAATACCCTGATTCTCGCTATTTTCATCGACAGAAAATCGACGTCGATAGTACATTGATTTCGGTTACATATTCTCGTCGAATCGACCAAATCAATCGACAAAATATCCAACTCTGAATTGGCGTCGAATCGACGTCAATTCGATCATAGATTTCCGACTGGGGACAGTACTGTTGAAACTGAATAAATAGCTTGAGTCTCTTTGGCCCACGCATATGCAAATAGACTAGGCTCAGAATAATCTTGGGTGAGGAATACAATTCTTTTGCATTGTGCATTTTCTTATGCATTTCTTTGTTTTATGGGGCTCATGTTCAGGACTATAAGTGACATGCTATGTACCTTTTAAATTACAATATTGTTATTGTGCTTACCTAAGTAGGGGGGGAACTGTTCATCACTTTCAGGAACTACATCGAGGTGATGCTGGTGGATGTTGGACTGGGACACTGGATTGGTCCTCTGGTCTAGTTCCCCCAAAGCAGCGCTAAATGTCCTTCCGGCTTCAGAAACCCGATCAGTGTTGTTAAAATTGGAGAAAACATCGCACACTGTATTAATCTGCTGCAACCCAGAGGACCCAGAGAAGGAAGGGGCCCCTGCGCCGGTGTCCTGGCCAGAACAATGATAATTCTGCTGGTTTGAATTCACTAGTTCCCCCAAAGCAGGGCTAAATGTCTCTATACCTATTCCGGCTTCAGAAACCCGATCAGTGTTGTTAAAATTGGAGAAAAAATCGCCCACTGGATTAATCTGCTGCAACCCAGACGACCCAGAGAAGGAAGGGGCCCCTGCGCCGGTGTCCTGGCCAGAACAATGATAATTCTGCTGGTTTGAATTCACTAGTTCCCCCAAAACATCGCCCAGTGGATTAATCTGCTGCAACCCAGAGGACCCAGAGAAGGAAGGGGCCCCTGCGCCGGTGTCCTGGCCATAACGCTGATAATTCTGCTGGTTTGAATTCACTAGTTCCCCCAAAACATCGCCCAGTGGATTAATCTGCTGCAACCCAGAGGACCCAGAGAAGGAAGGGGCCCCTGCGCCGGTGTCCTGGCCATAACGCTGATAATTCTGCTGGTTTGAATTCACTAGTTCCCCCAAAACATCGCCCAGTGGATTAATCTGCTGCAACCCAGAGGACCCAGAGAAGGAAGGGGCCCCTGCGCCGGTGTCCTGGCCATAACACTGATAATTCTGCTGGTTTGAATTCACTAGTTCCCCCAAAGCAGGGCTAAATGTCCCTATACCTATTCCGGCTTCAGAAACCCGATCAGTGTTGTTAAAATTGGAGAAAACATCGCCCACTGGATTAATCTGCTGCAACCCAGAGGACCCAGAGAAGGAAGGGGCCCCTGCGCCGGTGTCCTGGCTATAACACGGATAATTCTGCTGGTTTGAACCCACTGGCTGAAACGAGTCGACGAGCTCGAGGAGACAATCGACATCGACAAGCATTGGCTCATCTTGGTTCTGATGTACTGGCGGAGGAAGTTCGCGCGGTGGTGGCGGCGGCATTCCGAATTGCAATCCTGCAGCAGAGCTCTTCGACTCTTGAGATATTGAGCCTGTCGAGATAGTGTCACTGCACTGAACGCGCACACACTCCCGAAGCTGCTGGTCAACTGAATGCCGTCACGAGCTCGCGTACACCAGCTAGTGGCAAGTCTCAGGTCCCCCCACCTCTCTCTCGCTCTCTCTCTCTCTCTCTCTCTCTCTCTCTCTCTCTCTCTCTCTCTCTCTCTCTCTCTCTCTCTCTCTCTCTCTCTCTCTCTCTCTCTCTCTCTCTCTCTCTCTCTCTCTCTCTCTCTCTCTCTCCCTCTCTCTCTCTCTCTCTTTGTAAATTCAAAATCCCCCAATAAATCCTAATTCAAACTAAAAAACTCTCTCTCTCTCTCCCTCCCTCCCCTCCCCCTCCCCCTTAAACCACCCCTTCTGTCCACGCCAATCGTCGCTCGCAGTAGTATCAGGCAGGAGACCGATTCCGTATAGAATAAGAGACGGGCGATAGCAGACATAAATAAACGTGTATTTCACTATGTACAAGAGTGAGATGCGTGGGTTAACTGGACTAGGTAGGCACTTCGCACGTGGGCAGGTTGACGACGAAGAACACGTTGAGCTCGATGAGCGAGGCGAACACGAGGTAGGCGGCGTACAGCGACAGACACGTGAGGCCGACCCGCCAGTCCAGGCGGAAGCGGTTGCACAGGAAGGCGGCGTACAGCGCGAACAGCGTGGACAGCAGCGAGATGGCCGAGTAGGCCAGCCCCCGCGAGTTGATGATGACGCCGTGGTCGTTGGGCACGACGGGGAAGAAGGCCGCCTTGACGAGCCACGGCAGCCCGAGGCACAGCAGGATGTCGAACACGTTGGAGCCCAGCGAGTTGCTGATGCCCATGGCGCCGTGGCCCTGCTTGGTCACGATCACGCTGGACACGGCCTCCGGCACGCTCATGCCCGCCGCCAGGAACGTCAGCCCCATGACCGAGTCTGGGATCTGCAGCGTGTCGCCTGGCGAGGGGAGGAAGTGCTTGGGTGAGCCACGGGCCGCCACGCCACGCCACGCCACGCCACGCCACGGCATGTGGGAAGAGGACCTATGCTTACCGATGGCGGTGATCATCCAGGCCACCACGTAGGACGTGAGGGCGATCCACACGACGCACGTGAGGAACGTGACGGGGTACCAGCTCCTCCAGCGCTCGAGGCGGCAGTCCGGCACGGTCAGGTACAGCACGAGGGAGATGGGCCAGATGAGGACCCACCAGGCGCGCTCCCAGCGCCCGCAGTCCTTGGGCCAGGCCGACAGCGACAGGTCTGCATTGGAAGCGCAGGCTGAGTGAGTTGCGGGCCGGTGTGCCATTTGCCTGTGCTACTCGCTTTTACCGAGTGCGTAGCCGTGAAAACAGGAGTCATTCTGTGAAGAGACGCACCAGATATGTCCTCCTCGTCGGCGAACGCCTGCTTCCCTTCCTCGACGTCCTCGCTGCCCTCGCGCGAAGAGGGGCCGCCGTCACCGCCACCTGAGGCAAATGTGAGTAGTTAAAGGAACAAGTTTCCTCCTGGCGACGCACCTCGCTGCCGACCGGACCGGACCGACTCGAGGATGAAGCATGACTCACCACTCTTCAGCAGCGGGCTGTGCTCTCCGGGCTCGCCCGAGTTCCTCCGCACCACACTCCACCAGCTCTTGACCGTCCTGCTCATGGACGAGTTGTAGCACATGGCTGTAACCGAGGCAATAGGGGGTGAGCGCGAGGCGGGCGGGGACGGGCCGCTATACGAGGGAGCCCTCCAGGCTCCCTAGGCCGCTACTCACCGAGCAGGTACAGGAGGTACACGCTGACCAGCAGGAGCGCCTCGTACCACTCCACCCGACCGTCGCGCAGCGTCAGGATGAGCAGCACCACGGTGACGCCGTAGGCCGCGCAGTCCCTCGTCACCGGCCACCAGTCCAGGGCTACAGCCTGCAGCAGAGGGGAGGGGCTCCGTCAGACACCGTCTTACGCTCCTCCCCCCCCCCCTCCCCCTCCTCCCCCTTCCCCTCTCCCCTCGTGCTCACCGTTCCCGCGAACAAGCCGCAACACGCCGGCACCGCCAGGATGTTGAAGACGGCGCTGCCCACCACGGCGCCCACCCCGATGTCGCCCTCCGTCACGAAGGTGCCCACCAGGTTGATGAACAGCTCCGGCGACGAGGTGGCCGCCGCCATGAAGGTGGCTCCGGCGACATCCTCGGACATGCGCAGGTCTGCGGGGAAAGGTGAGTCAGTCGTCATCGTAATGTTGATAGAACACGGCGCTGGTGCTGCATCTCAGATCGATATTCCCCACGGTAAAAACCACGTCTTGGTTTTCAAGACGTTTCCGAAAATCCAAAATCCAAGACGCTGCAATGCATTTTCTCCATTAGAAAACCGTGTCGCCTTGAAAACCAAGACGCAGTTTTTTCCGTGCCTGTATTCCCCTTGGGTATCCCCTCGACTAGTCCCCTCGGGTAGTGCACCATGGGTGACGTCCAATTTCTCGGTGCCGAGCCGCCAAGCCCAAGTCAGTACGTCCGCTGATAAAGTTATTGGCGAGCTCCGCGCTTTGTCGCGGGGCGGGGCATGGTGGGGCGGGGCGGGGCGGGGGCAGGGCCTGGTTACTCTGCACACTCTCTGCTCCGGGGCTCAAGCAGAGCGCACCGGGCGGGGCGGGGCGTGGCGGGGCTGCGGCGGGGCGCGGCCAGGGGCGGTTTTAAGTCCGGCTGACGGGAGGGGCGATGTGCTGTGGGATGCCTACGTACAGGGGTTTTTCACCTCGTGCAGCCTTCCTTTCAGGCAGCATTCAGCCCCCACCTCCACCCCATCGTAAAACCGCGCCTGGAGGGTCATCAGAGAGCTTCCCGGACCAGGACTCTCGGGTCGATTCGAGTTCGAGTGACGTGCATTCAAATGGGACTAAAAGGGACTCGAACGCCGGATGTCGCCCGTTCGAGACAATCGCTGGGAGCTCTCTGCTGGGTGCGGCGGGGCGGCGGGCCGGGCCGGGCGGTGTACCCTTCCTCTTCCCTGCAGCGGCAGCGGCCCGTGCCATGAGAGCAGACGCGACGCCGCGGTCGATGAAGCGCCCGGCATCCCCGGGGTAGGCCATCCCAACGCATCGGTGCGTTGGTTGCATACGTCACAGGGGCCCCTGAGGTACGGGGTCTGTAGAATGGAGGTCTGTCTGCCTGCACATGCGCACTTTGTGCCTGCTTTCTTTGCGTGCCCTCTCTACCCCAGGACACTTGTCAGTGTTAACTTGCGTTTGCATGCACTAAACGGACCGCATTCCAGAGTATACTAGCGGACTTTTATTATTGTAATTTTAAGTGCAGGGAAGGGTTACCACTCTGACCGTCGGACCTTCTGATTACAGTACTTGCGTCCACCGATGAGAGGTTAAGTGAAAAGGGAAGAGTTCGGCCGTGACGGTCGAGTCAGCCGCTGCCCTGTGATGTTACCCCACATAGGTTGTCACACCTCTCACCGGCAGAACTGGGTATTTCACTTAATTTAAACCGAATCCAAAGAAGAATAGTAATGCTTCCTAAATTGTTTCCTATCTAGACGCTGATTGGCTGACGCTGACGAAGTTCTGAGACCCACTACCTGGTCCGCGATTGCCCTTGTGGCGTGCCCGATAACTTCGTCGGCGTTAGCAGAAAGAATTACTATAGTAACATATATGTTCTTCTTTGGATCCGGTTTAAATGAAGTTAATACATTATTCTCGCGCCCTATTCCCTCTTTTGTGACCTTGGGTAAACTTGCGTCGATACAGTGATCTTTCGACAAGTAGTGTCCTATCCGCTCCTCGCGAGCAGGCGCGGTCACTATCTGTACAGTCTGCGATCAAACCGGTTTTGTTACTAGCCAGGCAAGCCTTCGGCTTGAATGCTGAGCTTGAAAACACATGAACACATATATACCTAGACATATATACCTAGACATATATACCTAGACATATATACCTAGACATATATACCTAGACATATATACCTAGACATATATACCTAGACATATATACCTAGACATATATACCTAGACATATATACCTAGACATATATACCTAGACATATATACCTAGACATATATACCTAGACATTCATACCTAGGTTTATATGTGTAGACTGTGCATGCATATGTACATTTATATTTTAAGATAGGATAAACAATAATAGTAAGATACCTCTTCTAAACTATAGGTATCCGGGGGGGGGGCGGCGCGAATCTGTGCTGAAAACCCCAACAGAGTGCTTCGCTTCGCTCAGCAAATAAGAGTGGCATATCGTACTAAACGAAACATAATATGCGAGAAACATTTTTTTCTCACTCTGGCCTTTTGAGATTATAACGAACAGCCAGCCCGTGGAAACTCCCGTTGGCAGGCTGTAACCATCATCGTTTGAGCCGCGCAGGAGGCCAATTTTTGCAAACGTTCAAACAGGAACGGAAGGGTTTGGCGAACTCAAATATTTTCTAACGTTCTCGTATTTTGTGTCCTCGTGGCTTAGGAGGGTTTTCGCGGATTTTTCACATTCGCAAACACGTTAATTAAAAGTAAGTTAAAACTAGTATGTAGGCCTATGAGAAATTCAACACTTGTCTGGCCTAAACCACGAGAGCGTAAACAACGAAGACCAGACAAAAGGTTTTTGTGCTCAAGATTATACCGTTCGCTTGTTTGAACGTTTGTAAACACCCGAACGATGATGGTATCAGCCTGGAAGCGGGAGCTTCCACCGGCTGGAACAGCTGTCCCATTCCACAGGCGTAATATAAGGCGAGAAGCAGGGCGCTACGAATGACCCGGGCTCGCGCCCGCTCCGCCCCGCCCCGCCCCGCCCCACGCCGAGCTGCGCTGCGCTGGTGGTGTACGTTGGGCTGCCTATCAGCCGGGCGCGGTAGCCCGGCGCGGAGCGCTGCATGCATGCATTGTGGGCTTCTATAGGCCTTATCAGGATTTAAAGTAGTGGGAGCCTCTGGGCTGGAGACCAAACGCGATCACACTGCCGCCCATGCAGTGCATGCTAACTCAGGGACACATTTACTGTACCGAACAGGGTCGTAACGACATCATGACGATCTTGACTGGTAAAATACTCACTCGCACATAGCTTCTTGATGCTGGGCACGAAGTACTCGTCGCAGACGACGGCGAACAGCACGAAGAGGTAGCAGGCGAGCAGGCCGTGCAGCACGACCGCGCCGCTCTGCCGCTGCGCCCGCGTGAACAGGTCCGGCGGGAACTCGAGGATGGCGGGGGGCGTGCACGTGTCGCCCTCAGCCCATAGCAGGTGCCGGCCCGAGGAGCTCCCTGACGGAACATTAGGACAAATCCATTACAGGCTAGCGTTACTCGTGACACCTGTAGGGTAAGCTCACACACCGGGCGTTTCATAAAAGACGCAGATGCAGGCGGGTTTGCCTACCCAAGGGGCTATGGCGCCTTACGGGGAGATCGGGTAGGCAAACCCGCCCGCACCAGCGTCTTTTATGAAACGCCCGGTACATGTCTGCCTCCTTTCCTATGCTCTTTCATGAATGAGGCCTTATTTATCCGTCAATGTCGCACTACTTAAATGGTATTTTCTTTCGCGTTTGCCTCGGTTGGAAAGTAACATGCTTACAATGAAGCTCTCCGTACCGTGCATGCGCCCACACCGTGCTGCGAGGCTCAGATACAACGCACTTTCCCACCGCAGGCCACGGTCCAACGAACAAGCCCGAAGAAATCTGAACGCCTCTCTGGCGGTCACGGTCCGGCCCGGCCCGCCCCGTCTCGGGTCAACACTTAGGCTCCCTGTGCCGCTCCACGCCGCGGTCTGGTCATTCGCCCAAATCACCCTAATCAATTTATTGCTTCGGTCTGTATCTGGTCATGTCGAGCGCATCCCGGTCCCGGTGACTCAGGGCGCAGCGCGGCGCAGCGCAGCGCACCCGTATCCATGCGTGCCCCGCCCCGCCCCGCCCCGCCCCGCCCCGCCCCGCCCCGCCCCGCCCCGCCCCGCCTCATCGCGACCGACTACGTGGCTCATTTTGTGTTTATCATGCAGAATGTAGGTCGACCTGCGCTGCGCGTCTTGTCTGGACTCTGGGGCGGGGTGGCGGGGTCCTTGACCTCATGACTCCCCGCTCCCTCTGCCTGGGCTGGGCCCGGCCCGGCCCGGCCCGGCCGCCGTGTATCTTAGCGTGTCACTTAGGACACCAGCACCCCCTCTCCTCACTCAGTATTTTCAACTATTTTAACAAAGCCATTGCATATTGTACGTGCTGCAGCCAGCCCCCCCCCCCCCTCTACCACAGGCAGTTATTCTTTGCCACCGCACCTCGCACCGCACTCATAGTAAATCGCGTTATCGGGCATCGGCGCTAGGCAAAAAACTGCCACTCGGTTGCAGTGCAGCGCAGTGCAGGCGGATGCGAACTAAACATAGCGCGATTTAAAGGGTCTTAACCAAGAAGTTCAGACTGTTAAATGCGAGCTAAATAAAGCTGGCCTCTGGTTCGGAGGCGCGTCGCGTGTGTCACACGTGTGTCGCACGTGTGTCGCACGTGTCCAATCTCCCCGAACACCTGAGGGGAAAGGCGCCTCGATCCCCCCCCCCCCCCCTCAACCTCTTCTACGCGTCATGGGTAACACTTTGTGCTTGGCGGGGCGGGCTGGAGGGTGAGGGTATTCATATCTTGGTGTGCCATACCTAGTGTCTGGCAACCCCCATCCCAATTAAATGGCCTGCCTGAAAGCTTCCCCCCTCTGTCGCTCTCGTTGTGCGCTGGGCGCGGGGCGCACCGCTCTGTACTCACCCGGCACTGGATCGGCGGCTGCGCCCTGGGACGTTGGGGCCGCGACTCCCAGCCCGCGGCCGAGCGCGGCGACAGCGACGTAGACGGTGGGGATGGCGATGAACACGGCGAGGCGCGTCAGCACCCTGCGCGCGCTGGTGCGGAGGCGGGCGCGGCCCCGGGCACCTCGTGCGAGGCCCACCGCGCGAGCTGTCGGTGTAGGCTGTATGGGCCCCCCATCCAGGGTAGGTTTTACCATCACTTATTCAGCACAGACCCGACACCAGCGGCGCCACAGCGGCGACCAGGATGAGGGCGGGGTGGGGCGGGGCGGGGCGGGCAGGGCCGAGGACACCTCGAGGACTGCACACGCACGGACACCTGCACACGGCACACCGCACAGCTGGCTCGCAGCTGGGACAGCTGGGGCACCAGCACCTGTCAGTGCAATGGAACAGCTGCGTCGGTTAAGAGTTTCGGAGAGGCCATGCAGCGCGGGCGGACACTTTTGTCATTGCTGGAATCGTCGTCCTCGTAGGCTCGAGGGGTTACGCTCCCTGTCTGTCATTTATTTATAATAACGCCCCGCACTAAATTTGTCGCACCGTGAAAATTATGTCTGATTATTTTTTGAGGGAAAAAAGGGAAATCTTTAAGGAACTCCCATAATTTGAGGGAATCTCCTCAGATTTTGAGGAAGTCTCCTCAAAAGATGTGTGAAGTTCCCTCAAATTTTAAGGAGACATCCTCAAAATCTGAGGAGGTTCTTTCCTCATCAAACTATGTGGGATCCTTAAAGTTTTCCCTTTTTTCTAATCTATAAAAGATAAGGCATTGTCGCTGAGCGAAGCGAAGCCAACTCATGCAGGGGATCGGAAGTGTAGTTGGTCGTGAGTCTCTGTCTGTCTGTCTGTTCGTGTTAGCCGGTTATCCTCTTAAAGTATAGAAGTAATCGTTAAAAGCGGAAGTGTTCCGTAATCTACTAATTTCAGCGCTATAATATTTGTCCAGACTTTTCCTCTAAATGGAGTTTGAAATATTGAAACGTTTAATGTAAACTTCACTCCGATGAGGTTGGCAACGAAAGGACTTGAGTGGTAGCGCCACCCAGCGGCGGTGTGCGAACTACGTCACGGCGGCCCAGCCATGCCCGGTGTCCACCTCGATTAGAAATTTAAGTGTCAGTTCGACGAAATATGCCGTCTCAAATAGTTTTTAGAGTGGTGGTAGTCGTCTCACGAAGTTTCAAGTGTCGTCATTTTGTAGAAGTGTGTGTACGAGTGATTTGTCGTGTGTTCACGTCTGAGGGGTGGGATGGGGAGGGTAAGTGCCTCAAGTTCTTATCAAAAATACCTCTGATTGTACTGGATTTGTGAAATGAACGTCACGGATTGCTGAAATGACAGCCAGGATCGCTTCAACTTACTTCCGAACTTCTTATTTGGGTGAGTGACATAACCTAACAAAATAAACAATGTTGTTTACAATAGAGTACACACAGCCAGAGATAACTACTATCTCTGACACAGCTCTGTCTGGGAGACAGCAGACTTTGGTCTGAGTATTAAAATCACATAACACCTTGATCTGAAAAGTGAGAGTTACTAGCTGTGACATTATTTACTTATATTTATTTAAATTTTGTTTTAAACCTTTGCTCGATACCCAAGTGTTGTGATTTCTTATTGAGCCGCTACAAATTACCAGCCAACGGGTTTCCCCAATACGGTATTGATGCTGTAGTAAAAGTGTGCTCCTTTTAGACATGAGATAAGAGACATTTGTTATTAAAAAAATGTTATTAATTTATAAATATCAACTAGAAACAGTTGGAGTCTCATTCTACTAAAAAAGACACATCAAAGTGTGGTGAAAGTATTAAAATCTTATAACCTTTCAACCCAACTAGAAAAAGTACATAGTATGGGTATTATTCAGATAAATTTAGTAGGATTTTGTTCCGAACCTTTGCTGTTCTTCCAAGTGATACGATTTCTGATCAAGTTATCTTATGTTTTAAACCAAACAAACTGCTTGATCCGTTTTGGCTATGAATTTGAATGAGAGGAAAGCTGATCTATAAGAATAATGATACGGAGTAAATTCCTTTCTAAAAAATGATTAGTTTAAAGAAATTTGACTCCCACTAACTGAAGAGGCGATACTGTAGATTGGATTTAGGTGAGAAACAGTACTTGTAATATATCAATTATGCTGACAGTGTTTACACTAAATCAGTCTATCGAAAACATTGAAATATTATCAAAACAAAGTCATATAATCATTAAAATGCTACAGAGGTTTTGGAGTTTTTACATTCTATTTCAAATAGCTTTAAATCAATTCAAAATAGATTCGCCTCAACATTTAAAGATTGTGAGTAATTGTAAATGTCCTAAATGCATTAAGTTACAGGCCTCTGGAAGAATATGTATTACCATGTCTTTTTAAATCAAGTTTTAGTGACCCAATGCTTGGCTTACCATTGATACTAGCAAGTTGGTAGGAGGAGGGGGGGGGGGGGTCGGAGGACAGCATGTCATGCAGTTGCATTCTCATACTCATCATGTAAATGATACTTATTGGCACTTATCTTACCTCTGGGTGGGGAGGGGAAAAAAAAGGGGGGGGGGGGGGTATGGAGGATCTGGAAATGTGTTCTAGGTCCCCGCGCAGGATAACCACATTTTGGAAGCCACTGTGCCTCTGGGGTCGACCCCATAGGGTGTCCGAGACTTTAGACCTGGGGACAGCTCAGAAGGGATGCTCAGCATGCCCCTGCCACAGCGGCGTCATACTCATAGTGTCGTTCTGGGTTCGGGAAGGGTGTCACCGTCCCGCGTCTACGGCGCCCTCCCCCCGCACGGGGTTTCTACTTCAGGATATCTCAGAGGGGATGCTCCCTTTTCTCGGTTTGAGTTCGAACGCTATCATTGTCCCGCGCCCGTCGGACTGACTTGAACTTGTCTCTGATGTAGGTGACTGTTCGCACCACAGCCGAACCCGCTCGGGTACCGGGTCCAGAGAACCGTCCGGGTCTGTAGACCCGAGCGAGACCCGACCCACCCGACCCGCTGAGGCGAACCAGCGGCGGTTCTGCCGAAGCCAGCATTACCCACCCGATTGAGAACTCTGTCTCCTGCCCTTCTCCTCCTTCACCCCCCCCCCCCATTTTCCTAATAACTACATGCTGACTGGCGCCATGTAGGTTGCCTATCTACACGGCGGAAGGGTTGAAACCGTCCTCTTGTTTTAACAATTACTTCGCTCAGCTACTACGTGCCTGCCGCACGTACTCCTAGTTTTAACTTCAGTCCGGGGCGGGGTGGGGCGGGGCGGGGTGGTGGCAACTTGTCCCACGGCTCAGGGGTAGGTTGAGTCAGAGAGCAGCGGAGAACGAGGTGCGTCATGAAGGCAAACAGAAGAGGGCGGGGCGGGGTGGGGCGGGGCGGGGCGGGGCGGAGCCGAGCCAGCGGAGCACTGTTTGGACCGCAATATCAGCATTGACAGTGACGAGGGTCGACACACCACCACATGCCTCTGCTTCTTATTTAACATTTACTTTATACGGCAGTCTCATTCATATTTTGAGCACATGTTGGCAGAATTTCCATCAACACTAGATCAAACTAAGTCTAATCTTGACCGAATTGGTCTTATCTTGTTAGCGAGAAAATCTTGGCGTCGTCGGTTTGTCTCACGGATAAGAAGTAGTGATTTCGTCGATAGTTGGCCTACTACGTGCCTTGACGCGCGTAAAGTCTAAAAAAAGTAATCCCAGACACACAGACACAAACGGGATCATGACGTAATGAAATGCCGTACTCCGCAAATCTGTCAAGTTGGACAACACTTAGATTTCCAGAGTAATAGGATCTAAAATCATTGAATTTGTAAATTCTTAACATAATTAAGTACAGTACATTGTTCGCAGGGTTTTTTGCTCTGCTGACGAGTCTAGATTCGAAGGACGTTCGTTCTGCATCTCATGTAATACTTGCGAGGATATTGTCCACCTTTGGTCTAAAGTTTCCACGCAGACTGTTATTTGATCTAAAGGGTTTTTGAAATTTATGAGCTGGCTGTACGAGACAAAGCCTAATCGCAGTTGTTACAACGGCCCGGCCGGCACATGCCGGTGGGCTGTCGATGCTCCTGAGTTACACTTGTCTGGCTGTCAATCAGATAAGGGCGCTCCGCGGGGCGGGCGCGGCATGGCTCTGCATCGCGACGGCACGGCCACACTCGGTGGGAAAAAGAAGCTAGGCCCTTGAAATCTTGAAAAGATATCCTCCACCCGTTATTTCTTCCGAGATTTTACAGGGCGCGTTGAAACCTCTGACCATTTTTAATATTTCCGTATGGAAAAATATTATTGGTATCCCCCTATTATTGACATAAGTTAAGCACGGACATCGCTTGACTGCGGAGATGAAGCATATAGCATATTTAAATCCTGTTAGTCGTCCAACCCTCATTCTCTGTGTACACACCTTGGGCAGACAGATATCAACAGTCATATGATCGTTGACCGTAGAGTGATAGCACAAAATCCATTAAACGTCCTTGCCTTTGTAATGGCGATAACATTTAATTGAAAAAGTTCGAAGGGCAGCCTCGTGCTTTTCTCCGTCACCACCCAACGATGCCAGACCACTTTCACTGTCACAGCCCATCACGTCACAAGAACTCAACATACTGCCGTCCGTTTCGCTCTAATTTTACCTGTACAATCAGCCGCACAGAAAAATATTATCCGGGGAATTCCCGGCTTCATCAGTTGGCAGACATAATAACGCGAATGTGTAGGGTGGGAAATAGTACGCGGGAAAGTGCTTTCCCGATTCAATCGGAAACTTCCCGGAGAAATATTTTCTGTGCGGTAACTCTTTCCAATAAATTTTCGCCACGTTATTTCTTCCTGGAGGCGAAATGCTTCTGCAATTTTCTCTCGCCTAAGTCTGTTCAATTATTGTCACCCTTGAAACCTAGAGCGGGGCGTTCCACTTGCACTTGGTTTTCGTCCCGATGGGGCGGCGGTGGTCGGGGGGCGCGCGGCGCGGCGCGGTGCGGCGACGGCTCGGGCTCGGGGACACTTACTTGTGGGAGGTGCGAGGCGAGGGGCGGCTGCTGCTGCAGGCGGGGCAGGCTCTGGAGCACTGAGCCCGGCCCGGCCCGCCACCGCCCTGCTGGGCTGGGCTGGGCTGGGCCCTGGCCAGCCCGGCCTTATCAGTGTTTACTGTCACTGATTATTGCAAGTACACTACTTCTTAAATCCCTACGGCTCCGAATACGGCGGTGCTGGGCGGGGCGGGGCGGCCACGGTGATGCGGCTACTGCTGCCCGCCAAACTCCTTGCAGCCGCCCCGCCCCGGCGCGCGCCTTCCCTCCGACCCCCGCTAGAGAGACTAGCCTCCCCCCGAGTCTCTCTAGCCTCCCTCCGAGTCTCTCTAGCCTCCCTCCGAGTCTCTCTAGCCCCCCTCCGGGTCTCTCTAGCCTCCGCGGGCATCCGAGTGGTCCATTAATGTGCCGCTGAGCTGAGCCGTGGAGCTACCGACCCTACCGGACCGGACCGCTGGATCTCCAGCTCCAGCTCCAGCTCCCCGGCCCGCCCGGCACCTCCCCGCCCTGGCCTGGCAGAGAGAGCACTGGACCGGCCCTAGGGCTGCAGCTGCCGAGGGGAGCCAGCCGCTGACTCACCGGCACGGCGGCGGGGGAAATCTGGTATTTGCCACCATTTTCGTCCCCCGTGTTTGTGCGGCGCTGCTTATTCCATTCCAGCCCGACAAAAAAAGGACCACTCTGCAGTAACTGCTGCCAGCAGGACGGCATAGGCGACCAGTGTAGGTTAGGTTGTGCTCGCCGGAGCGGAGCACTTCAGGCCTCGAGTCCTGTCCTCACATCCAGGACTCTAATGAGGCCAGGCTCGACCCCGCTGGATACCTCGGTCCACCTCCTCCACCCGCTATTCCCACCCTCCATAGCCTCCCTCCTCTCTCCTCCTCCTCCTCCCCCTCCCCTCTCCTCCACCACCTCCTCCACCACCTCCTCCTCCTCCTCTTCCTCCGCCTCTTACCGGACGTCCGGGAGGTCGGGAATAGTTCTGTTGTTTGTGTCCCCGCCGCCCCGCCCCGCCCCGCCCCGCCCCGCCCCGCCCCGCCCCGCCCCGCCCCGGTCGACAGGCTGGCACAGGGAGGAGAGTGTCGGCAGGGTGGTGAAGGGCAGGGCAGGGGCCTGGGCCTGCCGGCCGGGCCGTGACGCACAAGATACTCTTTGGCCGGCCAGGGCCGGGGCCGGGGCCGGGTGTGTAACAGTGACGTCACCCCCCCCCCCACCCCGCACCCATCTGCGTCATAGTGTTGCCTCCAGGTCCAGGCGTGTCCAGGGCTGCCTGCCTGCTGTCTGTTCGGGAAGAGGGAGGACAAACATGTTTGACGGTTTCCGTTTTGTGCTAAAATCTTTACTAGAAATAGGTGTGCTGGAGGCGAGGCTCGAGGCGTGTCCGGGGCGGGGCGGGGCGGGGCGGGGCGGCGCAGCTGCTGTGCTCCGGTGCGCTCTACTCGCCGAGGTCCGCGGGGCAGTCGAAGTGCGGGCAGCAGTCGGGGAACACGGCGCCCTCGGGGACGGGCAGCTCCTTGCACTTCCAGTGCACCTTGTAGGTGGGGCATCTGAGGGGCAGAAAACTTACGTCCTGAAGAGCGTGCGCGCGAGCGCTCACGTACGTATACGTGCGGAGGGCGAAGGGAAAGCAAGTGTCAAGAAAGGAATCTACGTCATAATCTTAAGGTAGTGATGGATTTATTTATCATGAAACAGCAATTAATCAGCAATGAAACGAATACATGAATGCGAGTGCACTATCGCGCAGAATAGTAAAATTTTGATTTGTTTTGCATACAACTTAGGACACTAAACATTGTGCGGTTGTTAAAAATTTTCACTATTTCCTGATTTGCAGTGATCTATACTGATGGTAATGCAGGTTAGGTTATTTAAAGGGGTTGATGGTAGCGTGGGCTCAAGGGCACTCAATAGTCGGGCAGCAGTCCGGGTACTTGGCGCCGGCCGGCACCGCCTTCACTTTGCACTTGGGGTTATCCGAGAACACGGGCGCGCAGCTGCGGGGAGAAACCAATAGTCTTTATATTAGAAAACTGCCACTGTCACTCTTCTCTCGGTGTCTAAAATCACTTTGAATGTCTCCAGACACGACGGTGAAGGCCCGCACCTGGCCTGGCCACCGTGGCCCGCAAGTACCGGGTGTTTCATAAAAGACGCAGGAGTGTTGCGGGTCTGCCTATACTAGAGTCTGCAGGCGCGACGGTGCCTGGATGACAAGGTGGTGTCCATCTTCCACTCCGCGCCTCTGGATCGCCTCCATCACGGCCGCGCGCCCCACCTTATGCCCCGCCGAGGTGCCCCGCGGCTCGCGGTCAACTCCACGGTCCCGCGGAGATCGCGAAGTCGTCGTAAAGTCGCTCCTGCCGCGGCGTTGTCTACGTGGACCCCACGAGCGCCATGGTGCGAGGACCCTCGTATCCAAGGGTAGTTCGCGACCCGCGGGGGTACTTTTGCGAGGTCCTCGTGGACAACCCCGCTGCAGGAGCGACTTTGCGACGACTTCGCGACCTCCGCGGGACCGTGGAGTTGACCGCGAGCCGCGGGGCACCTCGGCGGGGCCTATGGTGGAATGCGCGGCCGTGGCGGGAGGCGAGCGAGAGGCGCGGAGTGGAAGATGGACCCCACCTTGTCATCCAGGCACCGTCGCGCCTGCAGACTCTAGCATAGGCAGACCCGCAACACTCCTGCGTCTTTTATGAAACACCCGGTACATGTTGTCTACATTCTATGTGAATATGTACTTTGACGAGGCAATGTGGATGGGTATAAACGAGCATGCGTGCTGAACTCACATCTTGCCCTTGATGGTGCCCTCCTTGCAGGTGTACTGAGCGCAGGTTTCGGGGGGCCCGCTGACCCACTTGTGACCCTCCGGGTGATCACCGCAGTCGCCGCGCACTGGAAAATAATGTAGCGTCACTCCTTGACTTATTGGCAACGAACGGTTGTATCATATTATTTTTTCTCTTTGGGAATCGCGACTTAAGCGAGCAGCGAGCTCGGTGGCACCTTATCAGGCCCCGCCAACCGCGAGCCGCTTCCGGAGGTACGACCCCGCACCCGCCCGCCCCCCGGCCCGGCCCGGCCCGCCTCGCCCCGCCCCGCCCCGCCCCGCCCCGCCCCGCCCCGCCCCGCCCCACCCCGGTCATGTCTTTGTTTTTGTTTGACCCCGAAACGGCTGCGGACAGGCCTGCCCGCGAGCCCCAGCAGTGATAAGGGCGGGGCGGGGTGGGGTGGGGTGGGGCGGGGCGGGCTGGGACGCTGCACGTCACATTTACGGGGAGGTTCGGGTAAGATTTTTGATGTTCCGCGAAAGGGGCGCATGCGTGGTTGCACCTGGTTGCACCGTGGCCTAGGCCGGGTGCAGAGAGGTAGAGAGTTACGGGATCAACACTGGTAAAACTAAGGCGTAGTTGTACGCCTTTCATAAAGCGCACAGTCCGTACGCCCTTCTTGAAGCGTACAAGAGCTCATGCGCTCTTTTCCTCCTATCGAAATGCATGGGGGAATTTTCTTGAAGCGTAGTTGTATGCTTCAATAAGGGCGTAAGGTCTTCAAGCGAAGTTGTACGCTTGAAAAAGGCGTACAACTACGCCTTAGTTTTACCAGTGAAGACATCCGCCAGATCTGTCTCCGTTTTCCTGGCCATTAGGTATAATTTACTCTAAAATCTGGTTAAAACCCCTACCAAAAAGGTCTGACTTTTCTTTAACGAACAGTATTCCCGGGATCCCTGCATGTGTAGGCACCGATTTAACGAAATTTACGGAACGGAAAACATGATAGAATTTTTCTCCTGACTCAATGGAATTCCATTGAGACCAATTAAAGGTTCCCATTGAGTAAAGAGGAATCCCTAAGGTTAATGTAAAAATTCTATCATATTTTCCATGGACAAAATTTCTATTAATCTAAGGGGCTTTCCATTAATTCAAGGAAACCATTTTCTGGGTGTGCTTCCTCCTACACTTTAAATAATTGTAATTAATCAAAGATTCTCCAGGCAGGCGTATTGTTTTTTTTTTTTTTTAGAAAAAGGCTGAGCAGGAATGATGGTACTGACCTGCTGCTGCGAGGAGCAGGCAGGCGAGGGCGCAGAGGAGGAAGCGCTGGTGCACCATCTTGAGGATGCTGGTGTGCTTGTGGTGTGCGCTGCGCTGCGCTAGCTCTGTCTCGCTGCTCGGGCTGGGCTCGACTAACCCTTCCGCATGAGATGAGATGAGATGCGAGGAACGGAGGAGAACGATTCGACGGAGGAACGCCACAAGCGGGCATCGGGCCTTGCGAAACGCTCTTGACCCGCCCCGCCCCGCCCCGCCCCGCGCCCGCCCCGCGCGGCACTGGGTGCCTCTGTTGTTGTTATCCTCTCATATGACTGATTGACTGACGGACGTGGGGACGCGGGGCGGGGCGGCGGGGCGCGGCGGGGCGGGGCGGCGGGGCGGCGGGGAGGCGAGCACGCCCGGAGCGCACCAGACGTTTGTTTGTCTAGAAGCGCGAGCGCGTCCCTCAACAACCTCCACACCCACCCGGATCTCACCTCGCTTCTCCTCCGGACAGCACCTACGTCTTTCAATTGCCTTTCAGTCGACCGCAATCCTTTCAGAGTCGGATCGTCGTGTTGTGTATTTAGCACGTGGCGCAAGCCCTGCATGTGCTGCGCTACGCGGGGCCGTGATTTTTTTTTTATCGGTCATAATGTGCGGTCGCCGAGCTGGTCGCGTGGTCCTCGCCGGCTCACAAGGTGGGGCGGGGCGGGGAGGGGCGGGGCACCCTCCTACTGTGCGTCTGGCCTCCTTCACGCGTCTGGCGGGGCGGGGCGCGGCGCGGCGTGCGTGCGTAGGCGCCGGCCCGCCCCTCTGACCCTCTGATACTTTTCCACTCGTTATCAAAACGGGCACAGCAGCCGTCCTCGGCTACCTGTCGGTAGGAACCTCTCCGGCCCGTCCCCGTAGAGCACACGCTGCCGAGCGCCGCCGCGCCCTCCGCGCCGGCAACTTCCATCGCACTGCAGGGCAAGCAGACCAGATAAGTAGTCGTGGGAGTCCTCCGCTGCACCGCATGCACAGGCACAGGGCCGCCCCCGCACCACGCCCCGCGCCACGCCCCGCGCCACGCCCCGCGCCACGCCCCGCGCCACGCCCCGCTCCACGCCCCGCGCCACGCCCCGCTCCACGCCCCGCGCCACGCCCCGCGCCACGCCCCGCGCCACGCACCGCAACATAACCACCCAGTAGAGCCACCCACGTAGTGTCTAGGCCCACGCCTGCTCGTAAGGGTTAGGGCTGCGGACCGGAAACTTTGGCACAAACCTGCGACCATGATTAGCAGCAGGCACAGGCATAGTCCACTCTCCTGAGTGCTGCGAGGTTTTTTTACTCGTTCTTTACACACTAACTTTTAAAAGCTACTGTGTTCAGAACGAGTATTGTGCTCAGCACTGTAATCGTGTGATAAGGTTCATCTCTAAATGTACAATACCTCCATAAAAACCAATTACATATTTGAAAAGATCATTAAAAACTGAGTAGAAATACTATGAAGTTTTTTTCGACTTTATAATTAAAATTTTGAGAAAATAACGATTTAAGGTTATAGGTTAGGATACCTATTATAAAAATCCCTTAATATTGAAATGTTCATAATAAATTTAAAGCTCACATATTAGTAATCAAATTTTGCAAAAAAGATTTCAACGTTTATGATAAAAGTATTATGAAATGGTGGCTTTCTCCTCCTCTTCTTTACGCTTGAGTACTGTATTGAGATGAACCCCCACAACAATGTAAAGAACGAGTTGTAGATTTTAATATCAAACACATTTGATGTTAATAAGGCTTTCTTTTTTTCACTTTTGCCTTTACTTCTTGTTTTTTTCCCCCGAAATTTTTATACCAGCGTTTGGGCATGAGAGGAGGGCGCCCTCCTCTCATGGTTTGGGGTGGAGGTTTTTTAATCTGTTCTCACAATAAGTAATATACGTATTGACAGTGTTCCGGTAGGGAAACCGACGGTGTAGCACTCGTATGCGCCGTGGCGCGGTATCGAAGCCGTACACGCGTAAGCATCCCGCATACTGTACTGCTGAGGTCCGGCATGGCGCCGCGGCGCGGCCCCGGGGCCAGACCACGTCACTGTACTCCAGGAGGAGGCCCGCTCCAGCATACTGTACTCTAGGAGCGCGCCGATGAGGCTGCGGGCCGCCGCGGCGCGGCCCCGGGGCCAGGCCACGTCACTGTACTCCAGGAGGAGGCCCGCTCCAGCATACTGTACTCTAGGAGCGCGCCGATGAGGCTGCGGGCCGCCGCGCCTCGCCGCGCCGGGCTGGGGATGGCCCGCTGTCGCGGTCCCTGCCAACCCGTCCGGCCCGGCCCCGCCCCGCCCGCCCCGCCCCGCCCCTCCGCGCCACCACGCCCCCACCAGCACTTTGACAGGCGGGGCCCAAGCAGACGTGGTCAGAGATGAGGGTGGCGGGGAGCGGGGGGAGAGGAGGTTGGGTAGCCACCTGCTAGGTGCGCGTGTCGGTGTGATGCACGTGTCGTGCACGTGTCGTGCACGTGTCGTGCACGGGTCTTGCACCTGCCGCTCCGGGCTCCGGGTCCTGGTGATGGGGATCCCCGAACTAGCCTTTCTAGTGCCTCCACCAGCCCGACGACGGCGAGGACCGACGCGTTGCACCTCTCCCCCTCTCACCAGGCAGGCCTCACAGCTCTATCTCTCTCTCTCTCTCTCTCTCTCTCTCTCTCTCTCTCTCTCTCTCTCTCTCTCTCTCTCTCTCTCTCTCTCTCTCTCTTTCGCCTCTCGCTCTCTCTGCTCTCTCTCTCCTTCCCCACCGTCCAGCTGCCGCCGCCACCGCGTCCCCGCCCCCTGCTTGTCAGACAATCTGCCTGCTTTGTGCTTTATGGAGCACAGCAAGCCAACAGGCAAGCCAACGTCCAGGGCAGGCCGGGGGGGCAGGCCCTGTCCTGCGCTGCCCTGTCGTGCTGTCCTGGTGCTGCCCCGCTGCCGCTGCGGCCGCCGCTGCCACCGCCGCCCGCTGCACGGCCAGCCCAGGCCCAGTGCGGCCCGGCGGGGCCCGGCCCGGGCCAGTGTGGCCAGTCCCTCCCAGCCCTGGTCCTGGTGGTCCCTGGTCCCGGGTCCACGCTACGCTCTGCTCCGCCCTGCTCTGCTCTGCTATGCCGCTCCCTCCGCTCTGGCTCCGCCTGTGCCCTCGCGCCCGGCCCGCTCTCGCCTCTCCGCGCTCACGTCTCGTCCTCTCAATTGTCACTTGAGTCGTGATCGCCGCCGCGCCGCACCGCGCCGCACCGCGCCGGCCGCTGCCTGGACGGGACGGACTGGACGGGCTCCGAGCCTGGCGAGGCGAGGCGAGGCGAGGCGAGCAGAGAGGACGGAAACATGGAGGGCCTGCCGGAGGAGGAAGGTAGGTTGTCCCCGCCCCGCCCCGCCCCGCTCCGGCCCGAGGCCTCTGGGCTGGAACGCCCTGGGCGCAGGGCGACAGCGGGGGCCACGTGCCGCCCCGCCCCGCCCTGCCCCGCCCCGCCCCGCCGCGTTCAGCCGTCGCCGCTCTGGAAACGCCGTCAACCTCGAACGCCACGTCAACCGGGAAAAGATCGTGGAGAGCACGTCAGCCAGCGCGGTGCTCGTCGCGTCTGCCGGGAAGTGCCGTGATGGGGCGGGGCGGGGCGGGGCGGGGCGGCTGGCCGGGCCGGGCCCCGCCATCGCCGTGCTCCCCGGCGGGCCGGGCCGGGCCGGGCCATCCCCTCGCCGCCAAGGACACGTGCACCCAGACCCTTTTGGCTTGCCCCGGGTTCCGGGTCTTGCTAGGGGTGCGCCCTGGCCTAGGCCGGGCCGGGCCTGGCCTGGCCGCTCGCCTGTTGAGGTGAGTTCGCTCCAGTTCGCCGCCCTCAGCTGCGCCCAAGGTCGCGGACCACGTCTCGCCGCTAAAGCTAGTTGACATCGTGAACAACCCCTACAGTACTCCCCTTCAGAGTGTACGGAGATTTTTTCTTTCCGATGTTTGTAGACAAACGTGTGCCAAGTTATACACGTGTGTGTATACATACTCCAGTCTTGATGTGTCCCGTTATGTAATAGACTCCTGAAAAAATAGTTCGCAATCGCAGGCGTCCGAAAAGAAAGCCGTCCTTACTCTGCTTGTACCTGCAGAGGTATTACCTCCATTCTTAACAACTCGCAATACCATTCCGCGTGTTTATTTTGTTCCCCGTCAAAACGTATTGAAGCCTTCCCAGAATGCTCAGCGGCGGAGGTTGTTCGGCCCTGCGATAACCCGCCGACCCGAAGCAAGCCAGTGTGGCTTGACCTCTGCTTCTTTGGTGACAGCGCCGCGTGAGGGCACTCCGGAAGCAGAACTGAACCCAGGGCCAGGGCGGCGGAGATGCGATAGAAACATTACGATTTACCTAAAAGTGCATTCTCTTCTGCTTGGAATTCCCTACATTATTTTTTTTTACGTTTAAAACCGTGGCGCCTCTTTACTTTTCCATCTAATAACTGCAGCTTGGTCGATGAGCCGTGTGGTTTGTCTGCTGCACTAACCTGTGCCCGCGTGTGGTGTGCGGGGTGCAGGGGACCTGCAGGGGACCAGCAGGGGCTGCATGCTCTTGCTATGCGCCGCGGGCAATTGCAATACGAGAGCGAATTGGGTGCCTGTGCCTGCCTGGGGTTGAGGTTGAGGAGGCAAGCAAAGCACCCTCTCTCTGCGAAAAGGCTTGGGCAGCCGGCGAACCGAGCCGAGCCGAGCCGAACACATCCGAGCGTCCAGCCGAGCCGAGCCGGACCGCCGGACCAGGCTGGGCCGGGGCAGGCCGGGGAGGGCCCCGCCCCGCTTTATATGATAGACCACTTTGGCCATTGGCCACTGGCGATGGGAGAGGCGAGGCAACCAGCCGCGTCCGGTCCGGTGTGGGTCCGGTCCGGCGCGGTCCGGCAACTCCAAAACGCACCGCGCTACCGGTGTCGGAAAATAATTGGAATGTGAGATCTCTATGCCGCCCTCAGCGTGTGTTTAGGTTTGTGAGTGCGTTAGTGGCTGACAGCTGGCCCGGCCCGCCGCAGGCGGCAGCACCCTGCCTGGGGAGTCATACTGTACCGCATGGCAGCCGTGCGGGCGGGTCGCCTATTGCCTCTAACCACGGCGCGCAGAAGTAGGAAGGGTGCTCGAAAAATTCGCATGGCGCTCCTTTCATTTTGCTCGCATTTTCATTTTCTGGCGGCTAATGCGCGAGGATGTACCTCATTTCCTGATTCCGGTCCTGTGCGCTACGCGAGGCATGTGGGCGCGTCCGGGGGAGGGCGGGGGCGGGGGCGGGGGCGTCCGGTAATTGCACAGGCTTTCAATACGCGTGACATTGACGTGACAATGTCCGCGGGGAGCGTGACGGGGCGGGGCGTGACGCGGCCCGTGCCCCTGCGCAGCGCAGTGGAAGCTTTGCGTCAGCGGTACGCACTCCCCGCCCATTGCGTCGGGACGCCGAGCGTCGCGTCGTAGCAGAGACGCTGCGGAGTGTGACACAGCGTGACGCCCCGTCGCGTACGGCAGCCTGCCTGGCGGCTAATTTTGAAACCCTCCTGGATCTCGATCCCATCCCTAACTTCCCGGCCATATTTCTCGCTTCTCTTTGGTCGTGGGTCTGGGGCCTAGTAGGGAGTTACTAAAACGGATATTTACGATAGGTTAGGCTAGGTTAGATTAGGATAGGTTGGATTGGATTTATAAGTAAGGTTAAAGTAGAAGAGGATCAGCAGTTTTCTTCGCTTCTCTAATCAAAACCAGCCTATCCTAACCTTACCTAACCTAGCCTAACCTATCCTAAATAACCGTTTTAGCAGCTACCTATTACCCTTCCGCCCCTCGACCAAAGAGAAGCGAGAAATACTGTCGTGAAGTTAAGGATGGGGTCGAAATCCAGGAGGGTTTCAACATTAGCAGCCTGGCGCTGCGGGTTGTGACAGCGCGGCGGCCCGGCCCGGCCCGGCCACGCAGTTTATGACGCGTGCATTCCTCGCACCCCTCGCCTCGCTCATGGCCCTCTACTCGGCTCATGGCCCATGGCGGCCCCTGGCCCGCGGTGGCAATGAGATGAACAACATAATTACTGTGCAAGACGAGCGCGTGGGCCAGGCCAGGCCGGGCCGGCCGTGGGTCGTCTCGCTAACCGAGAATTAAGGAATTAATTGGAAATGGGAGCGCAGTAAAAGAACATCAGGTACGCAGTAAGGGACAGGCCCGTCACGGCCAAGGCACGGGCTGCAGCCGGGGCGCGGGGCGCCGCCGGCAGGATAGGCAGCCCAACGTGCTTCTCCCCTCTACCGGATAAATCTGTTTCAACCGTACTAAAAATGCAAAGAGTATTTTTTTTTTGGGGGGGGGGGGGCTTTTTAAATTCTTCCGCTGAAATTTTTTCAGTATTGTCCGTAAAACAGCAAAATCCGTCGACTCAGACATGCAGCAATAAAACAGATCTTGTGGTTATCGTGTGGCCTACAAATTTACTTTCGTAACTTCTAATTACAGTGTACCGGGTGTTTCTTTGAATGCGTAACAGTGTTGCGGGATTGCATACTCTCCAGCGCTGCAGGGGCCATGGCGCCTTACGGGCGAATGGGGTAGGCTAACCCGCAACACTGTTACGCATTCAAAGAAACACCCGGTACGTACCGAGAGGCGAAATGTCCGCCAGCGTCCTCTCCTCTTCCCACCCCGAGTGCTGTCTGTGTCTGTGTCTGTGTCTGTGTCTGTGTCTGTGTCTGTGTCTGTGTCTGTGTCTGTGTCTGTGTCTGTGTCTGTGTCTGTGTCTGTGTCTGTGTCTGTGTCTGTGTCTGTGTCTGTGTCTGTGTCTGTGTCTGTGTCTGTGTCTGTGTCTGTGTCTGTGTCTGTGCCTGTGCCTCATGGCTCCCGGCCCCCGTCTTGTTGGCAGCACCCGTGTCGATCAACTGCACCAACCCGGCCATTGACGACTTCCCTCGCGACCTGTTCACGGACAAGCAGCGCCAGGATGGCGCCGTGGTGCTCCACGCCCTCATCGCGCTCTACCTGTTCGCGGCGCTGGCGGTCGTGTGCGACAAGTACTTCGTCCCCGCCGTGGAGAGGATCTGCCACGGTGAGCTCCGCCCCGGCCCGGCCGGCACCTGGGGCATTGGAATTCAAAGCTATGCCTATGGTAGTGGTATCATTTTTCAAGAGGGCAATGTTTATACACAGTCGTTATTGGCTGAGCAGTCGCACGGAGAGTTTAGTATCTAGTGCCTCACGTACAGCAATACAAAAATACATACCCAGGGTGCGCGCTTGGTTTCTGGACTCAAGAGTACAAGCTAGCCGACACCTTAAAATTTCAACATTTATGTTTAGTGTAGGTGTTGTGTTTTAAGGTTTCATCGGCTACAAAGACCCATTGCCATGCTGGGTACTGTCACTGTCATTTACATTGCGAAAATGGAAAGTCAAAAACGATCCGGTAACTACTTGTACCGGGTGTTTCTTTGAATGCGTAACAGTGTTGCGGGTTTGCCTACCCTATTCGCCCGTAAGGCGCCATTGCCCCTGCAGCGCTGGAGAGTATGCAATCCCGCAACAATGTTACGCATTCAAAGAAACACCCGGTACACTTGTAAATGAGCGAACTATGGTGTAGAGGTTCGCTCACCTTGACAATGTGGTGTGCTACCCGCCGGGCCGCGAGCACGTGGTGACCGTGGTGACGTACCTCTCCCCGCTGCCGCAGCGCTCAACATGTCGAACGACGTGGCCGGGGCGACGTTCATGGCGGCGGCGACGTCCGCCCCGGAGCTGTTCGTCAACGTTATCGGCACCTTCATCACGGAGGGGGACATCGGCGTGGGCACCATCGTGGGCAGCGCCGTCTTCAACATCCTGGCCGTGGCCGCGTGCTGCGGCATCGGCGCCGGTATGGTGAGTGTTCTCGCTCCTCGAGGCCCCCTCCCCTCACCTCCATCTGGCTCAGCCTGGCTCAGCCTGGCTAATGTGCGGCGACGCCCCGCCCCTTGTACCCCCCCCCCCTCTCGCCGTCTCACCTGTCCGAGCATCTATGCACTCCACCCCACCCCATCCCACCCCACCTCCCCGCCGTAGCACGTGAGACTTCTTACGGATCTGGAGGAGACCTCCTCATCCTGTATGAACTCCAGGTGCTCGAGACACGATAGATGAACCAAACTGGCCCCTGGTTCCCACGGCTCTGCTACCGGTCTGGGTCTGGTCTGCGCTGCGCCGGGCCGGGTGGGAATGCGCCTGCATGTGTGTGTGTGTGTGCGTGTGTGTGTGTGTGTGTGCGTGTGTGTGTGTGTGTGTGTGTGTGTGTGTGTGTGTGTGTGTGTGCGTGTGAGAGGGGCTGTGGCAGGTAGCCCGCAGTGCCACGGCCCTGGCCCTGGCCTGTCCTGCCCGCTGCCCCACCACCGCCCTATTCCATAATCAGATTTTTTTTTCTTTTTTTTTTTTTAATATTTTTAAACTACCACTTTGCCCCTCCTTATACCAAACCCCAGCCAGCCTACCCTGGCCGGCCACCGCTTGTCAGCGTTTTAAAATTGAATTGAGGAAAAGAGATGCATGTGTAGTTGCGTGAAAAACAAAAGAGCTTGGCTTAAAACAAAAGGAGGCCGGAGGGGTGGCTAATGCGGGCCAGTTAGGGAGCGGAGCTGTATGTTAATTAGTGTGGGGCGCGGGCGCGACGCGGCGAGCAGCGGGGTGAGGAGGTGGTGTGGTGCTCTGCTCGCGAGCGGAGCGGAGCGGACAAGGAAAGCGAAGCGAAGGGAAGAGAAGAGAAGGGAAGGGGTGGACTGCAGACGGGACGGGACGGGACGGTGTGGCCACCCCACCCCACCCCACCCCACTCCACCCCTATCTGTGCCTGACAAGACCCCGAGCCGAGCACGGCCTCCCCTTCACCCCCTGCAGCGCCACGCCGCGCCGCGCCGCGGGCAGAGCCGAGCAGAGCCGAGCCGAGCACGGTGTGCGACCAGGGCGCCGGCCGCGTCTCGCCCCGGCCGGCCCCGCCCCGCCCGGCCCCGCAGAGGCCCGTACTAGTACTTCTACTAGAGGCTACAGAGAACTAAAGCCCTAGGGCTTTACAGAGAACCTGGTCACAAGAATGACCCGTGGTTGTTTGGCACGTTCCCATGCGCTCACCTCCAAGCAAAATACTGGACAATTGGCGCTGTTATGCATTTGGGACTAGATGGTGTTGGTCGATTTCGGTTCTCAGGGTAAAATTTAAAACAAAAATTTCAGAAACATTTTCAAACGTGTATACTCGCGTTTTGTGCCTGACACTCAGGTAAGAGCCTTTGAATGAGGCTGAAGGCTCCGGGGGGTTGGGTGTCGGTGTGTAGGATCCCTACAGAGCAGCCCCCCGCCCCGCCCCGCCCCGCCCCCAAGCCTCCGCATACCAGACCATTATTCAGGACGCCGTGGGAATTCGACAGCGACACAGAATAAATTGCGTTTCTCAGAGGCCCGGGCCGCAGCACGCTCGAGGAGGTGGCGATCCTTGCCTCCGTGCAGGCTGTGGGCCGGGCCGGGCAGGGCAGGGCTACCGAGCCGCTACCGAGCGCGCTCCTTCCACCCTCACCCCGAGTGGGCCCGGGCGGGGCGGGGCGGAACGGGGCCGGGGGAGACGCGACCAGGTCGCGGGCGCGGGGCGAGGCCGGAGGGCGCCAATGCTGCGAGCCTGGCCTCCTCCGTGTCTGTCTCTGTCACCCTCCGCCCCGCCCTGGGCCTGGGCCGCGCAGGCCGCGCACGGCCTGGTTGTGCTGGCCGCCCCTCCCCGCCCCGCCTCGCCCCGCCCCTCCCTGTGCGCCGGGCCGGGCCGGCGGCGCGACGTGATTGGCCGTGGGAAGCGGGTGCCACCGAGGGCCAATCCAAGCGGCCGAAACAGCAGGCGCCCAGGAGCTCGCGAGAGGTGGCCCAGCCCCGCGGCCCAGCCCCGTGGCTGCCGTCCTCTGTCCCCCGCAGCGCCGCGGCGCCCGGCGCCACGCTGACCACTGCCCTGCCCGCCCAGCCCGCCCTGCCGCCCGCCCGCCCTGCTCAGCCCGCGCCCGAGAGGGAGGCTGACATGCCTGCTATGCTGGCCTCGCCATATACTTTGTTCGTGAAGATGTAGTGTTGTCCTTTCCATAATTCCATAATTTTATATGGGATTTCGATACGTACATTCAATGTTGTCTGTAGTCGGTCCAGCGGTTTTCAGGGACGGCTCTCCCTATACCCCGTCGACACACTCGTTGAGCAAAAACTTGCTTTCTTTTTTTTATTTTCGATATAATCGCCTCAGTTTTTTCTTGGTTCAGTCCACTCACCTGGTCACGGTCTGCGCACGTGGCATAAGGAAAACAGAAAGAAGAAGGAGGTAGACTACCTCCACCTTGCTCAACTCCGTGTATGGGGTGTGCGTGTGAGAGGGATGGGGGGGGGGGAGGCAGACGGGAGAAGAATCCCTGCCAGGTAAGGCAGGCTAGGTCCCAGCCGGGCCGGGCCGGGCCGGGCCGTGCATGGGAACCGCCGCCCGCTGCGCCCTGCGCCGCAGCGCTGGGAGGCGGGGCGGGAGGCGGGGAGGGGGGGGGGTAGATGTGGGGGAACGTGGGAAAATGATTCCCCGAGGTGCTTTTGAGATGCCCGGAGAGACCGGCGATCAGCCGGCCAAGGAGGTGAGCTGCTTCTCGTGGAATGCGGCGACGCTGCACGTGCTTGGGGCTTGGGGCCAGGTGTGTCCGGGCCGGGCCGGACCGAGGATGGGTCTGCGCCAGCGGCCTGGGGCCTGAAGCTAGCCTGAGGCCAGGTGTAGATGCAGGAACCACGAAATACTGCTCGGTAGGCCCTCGCGACATGCGGCTAACCCGGCGGACACGCGGCTATGGAGGTGGCCCCGCCCCGTCCCGTCCCGTCGCGTCGCGTCGTGCCACCGCGCACGAGCCCACCCGCGACCACCGCACCGCGGCCCAGCCGGAGCCCACCCCCAGCCCCAGGGTGGCGTCTAGTGCCGCGCCGCGCCGCGCCGCGCCGCGCACCCCTCGTGATCGCCTCGCGCTCAGCCCCGCCGCGCCCCGCGCCTCATACTGTTCTGAGGCGCGACTAAGACTTCGGCGAGTCCAAAGAGCATCCCTCCGCAGCCTGTCTGCTTGCAGGAGTTTAAGAGCTCCTAGAGTCTATGACCTGGACTGTAGGAGAACGCTCTAAACTCCAAGTTGACAGGCGTGCCCTGTGATCCTGACGCGGGAATAAGAATGCCGGGCGCGGTGGGCGGAGGGAGGAGGGATGAGGAGGAGGGGGGTAGCTCTACTGTGCCTTTTGATTCGCGCCGCAGTCCACACCTTCCAAGCTACGCCACGCCGCGCCACGCCACGCCTCACCACACAACACCTTGAAGGTGAGGGAGGCTGTGCTGTGCAGTGCAGGCGCGGCGAGGCGAGGCTCGACCTCCTCCACGCTTATGCGCTCCTAGTCATTCGTCTCATCTTCTGGACCAGCTATCTGCTCCGTTCCCACGGGGTGGGGCAAACTGGTCGAAGAGGGAGGGGGAGCGGGGGGCTGCGCCCAGACCTGAGTCTCGTCTCAGCCGCCGCGCCGTGAGCTGAGCCGTGGGAATGTTTGTTCCGTGAGAAAATCGGGCAACTAGTAAATGAAAAATGCTGTAAAGTAATAGCAAGGCGACGATGCGCTTTTTCGCTTTTCGACATATTTTATCATGGTGCTATATGAACTGCATTTTTTTAAAAAGGTGTTTGTTTTCAGTTTGGAAGCAGTTATTTACGGGTAACACAGACAAATCCTTCAGTACTATCTTCCACTCCCTCCCCCATGAGGACCCGGTCGCGGTCGCGTCGCCTTTTGAATTCTCAAAGTAATCTGCGCGATCAAGGCGAAGGACCCTCGGTTAGACATTTATGATCGGAAACTCAGCATTAAAAAAAAATGTAACGCTGTGGACAGGGTTCGAACCTGTGCGGGTAGAACCCATTGGATTTCAAGTCCAACTCCTTAACCACTCGGACACCACAGCTCGGTGGAGGGGAGGCCGCTGGGGCCGCTACCAAACGGCAGGCTCGGCTCGGCTCGGCGCAGAGAGGTGGTGACGTCACTGCGAGGAGCACTCGCCGTCTCCCTCGCGCCGTCCCCCACCACCGAGCACCGACCGATCTTGCCTCCCCCCACCTAGCCTCCAAGCTTGCCCACCCCGTTGTCCACCGACTTTCCCATGCCGTCATCATCAACGGTCCTGTGGCGCAACGGATAACGCGTCTGACTACGGATCAGAAGATTCCAGGTTCGAATCCTGGCAGGATCGGGTTGAATTTTTTACTTGTCGGTTTCTAACTGTAATAACTCCAATTTGCCAACAAAATATTCTTTTTACTGGCCTACATATTACCAGGTTTGTAACTTTTACCTTAATTTTTACCTTGACTTTTACCTTTACTTTGACCTTAACTACCTTAACTATTAACTTTACTTTAAAGTTAACTCTTACCTTAACTTTTACTTCTGGGTAGGGTCAGCCACAAGAAAGGGAATGTGTCACAAGAAGTAACGTTTTCAAGTGAAATAATTAGGCCTCTTGTCCTGGGCATTACGTGTTGGTGATATCAAAATCCGAAGAGTCCGTCTGCAAAAGACAGGTCCCACCGAGATTTGAACTCGGATCGCAGGATTCAGAGTCCTGAGTGCTAACCATTACACCATGGGGCCGTTACATTTGTAGGGGGCGCACCGACCAGACAGTATCCCCACCAGGCAGGCAGCTCGCCGCGCGCGCGGTGCGCTCGCTCGCAGGCTAGGCGGGCGGACGCGGCTGTGCGGAGCGAATGCCCGACCGATACAACGACCGACGCGACGCCGACGCGGCAAGCCCGGCAAGCCTCGCGGCCGCCGAGGCATGGCCCTGTGCTGTCCGCAGGCATCACCCTGTGCTGTCCGCAGAGGCGTCACCCTGTGCTGTCAGCAGGCATCACCCTGTGCTGTCCGCAGAGGCGTCACCCTGTGCTGTCCGCAGAGGCGTCACCCTGTGCTGTCAGCAGGCATCACCCTGTGCTGTCCGCAGAGGCGTCACCCTGTGCTGTCCGCAGAGGCGTCAGGCGTCACCCTGTGCTGTCCGCAGAGGCATCGCCCTGTGCTGTCCGCAGAGGCATCGCCCTGTGCTGTCCGCAGAGGCATGGCCCTGTGCTGTCCACAGAGGCGTCACCCTGTGCTGTCCGCAGGTGGTGCCCCTGGACTGGTGGCCGCTGACCAGGGACTGCCTGGCGTACGGCGTCACGGTGGCCTTCCTCATCTGCATCATCCACGACGAGCGCGTCGAGTGGTACGAGGCCCTGACGCTCGTCCTCTTGTACATCGTGTACATCGCAGGTACAGCCGCCAGGCGCGATAGGCCTGCCTGGCCTGCCTGGCCTCGGACACGGGGAGGTGGAGGCCACGTGACAAAAAGAATCGCGACAAATTAATGTTTGCGTGTTGCAGTCATGTACTGGGACAAGTCCATCCAGAACTGCGCCCGCGGGGGCGTCGGCTCCAGCGCGAGCAGACGCCAGAGCCAGTCCTCCCCTACTGGTAAGCGTGCTGGAGACCGCGTGGCGTGGCGCGTGCGAGTCACGTGGCACAGGTCCGGCCGGCCGGCTGATTCCGATCATCGGTCTTGTACTCTGTCTTTGTCGCAATCATGGGGCACTGCCATCCGTGTGACGAGGGCGGATGTACGAGAGCGATCTTCTGAGTGGGTCGGCTTAGAGAGACTGTAACAGTCTCCTTACAGTCTCTCTAAGTCGGCTCGGCTCGGCAGGTAGCTCAGCTCAGCTCCCGACTCACTGTGACCTCCCCCCTTGCTACCAGAGGCGGGTGAGGTGCTGCTGAGCGTCACTTCGTCCCCGCCTCCCGCCGACGCTGCCGAGGAGGAGAAGCAGGCCCTCAACCCTACGGTGCAGCCCGCGGTGGCAGCAGCGGGTACGGGGGCGACCGGCACCGGCACCGGCACCGCCAGCCTTAGCGAGCAGGTCAACGGCTCCATCAAGGCCACCGAGGAGGCCCGCTCCGCCCCGGAAGAAGGGGGTGAGTGCCATGCGGAACATGGGGTTGGAAAGAAATGTGCCATGGCAGAGACGTACGCACGCAGCGGTAGCGCCAATGACACGGCAGCCTAGCCCTAGCCCCGCTGCCCGGGCCGCACGCGCACTGACCCCTGCGCGCCGGGGAGGTAGGCCGCACGCCTACACCCCTGTCCGCCGGGTCGGGCCGCGCCGGGCAGTGTGCGGTGCGGTGCGGTGCGGTGAGCAGAAGGCGAGAAAATCACTGCCGCGGGAGTCCCCTGGTTACTGCAGTACTCAACATCTTTCAATGAAGTTCTTGCCATACCGCTGAGTTGTTTTTTTGCCCGTTCTAAAACTTTTGCTCTGCTAGAATGCATCCAGCTATGTTCCTGGCCGGACGGCGGCTGGTGGAGGCGCATCGTTTGGGTCGTCACGTGGCCCATCCACCTCGTGTTCCTCTTCACCATACCCGACTGCGAGAAGCCCAAGTTTAAGCGGCTTTTCCCGCTCACTTTCTTCATGTGCATTGTGTGGATCGGCAGTCTCTCGTATGTCGTCGCGTGGCTCATCACAATCATAGGTGAGGATGGGGAGTTTTATGGGAAAATGCAGATGGAACGTTTCTACTTTGGCTGGGACCGTACGGTGTGGTTTGCAGGTGACACGCTTAAGATTCCCGATTCGGTGATGGGAATCACGTTTCTGGCGGCTGGCACCAGCGTACCCGAGGCTGTCTCCAGTGTCATCGTCGCCAAACAAGGTGACCCGCATACAGCCTGTAGTGAAAAATAGCTTCAATCGATGACCTTTTAACGTATTTAATGTGTGCTCTTACTCAAGTTAAATAGACTTCCCTTACTATTTCTCTCTCTTTTCCAGGCCATGGCTCAATGGGCATTAGCAATTCCATAGGCTCAAACACATTTGACATATTACTGTGTTTGGGTTTGCCTTGGTTTATTAAGGCATCTTTCTTGCCCACCGCAAAGGGCCACCACTATGTGAACATCAACTCTCGTGGGCTGGAGTATTCAGCAATATCACTGTTATCCACGCTGTTGCTCCTATACGTCACCTTTTATGCAAATAAATTCAAGCTGGACCGTAAAATGGGACAGGCATGCCTCCTCATGTATGCGGTCTTCCTTATATTAGCAACACTCATTGAACTGAATGTGTTCTTCGTTGTCAATCTTCCAACTTGTGGACGGTGAGAGTTCTTATTTAACTTGCTGGGGGTAATTTTGAAAGGGTATGACATTTACTTCCTGCAGTGATATTCCACTTGACACTTCACACATGCTGCTGGTGTACTTCCCTGAGATTCAAAATATGTGTGATGACAACAGATAATCAAAGTGATGCACAAGATTGATTTTAGGGGCAGTGCAGCAATCTGTAATGTGGTGGCTGTGAAGTGAGTGAAGTGTGTGAATGACAATTGTGTTTGAAATGCTTGGTGATGTTCACCAGAATTTACCATGTATGGGGTACATTGTGTTCAAACATTCTACCTGATGCGGGTAAAGAATCTCGTCCAAATCCACGACTATCTGATGACACATCCTGACACTTAATTAATCTACAGTTAGAAATTAATTTCACAGTTGCTATACTTGTAAGGAATGCTGGAGTACCATAATAAGCTTTGTAAATGAGTTTGTGTGAGATAAATTTTTATTAATTTGTGACTTGATAAGTTATATTGGATTGGAGATGACATTTTGAGACGAGCCTGTACACCTGTCTTAGAGGGTGGAAGTAAAAAGGGAACTGCTCTCATTAGTACATAAAAATTATTTTTCTGTTAAAGTTGTTTTATGAATGTAAATTTTTGAAAACATTTCACAGTTGAAACTTACAATAATTTGGCTGAAGGAAAAGATATATGAGATGACATGAAACGTGAACACTTTTTTTTAATGAATGAGCCTGTAATTTTGACGAACCTCTTCAAAGTGTGAAGTGCGCATTGTAAATAAGGATGAATACACAAAATGAATAAAACTGTAGTCTTTTTTTAAAGTATTTTGTTGATTTCCGTACACGTGAGTACAAAGTAGGATGTCATTTTAAAAAAGTGCAAATTTTGAACAAAGAAGCATGAAGTTGATTTTGTTTTTGAAAACAATGTACAGAAAACAAAGGCATGCAACATGTGATGGGTAGGTGAAATCAAGAAAGGTAAAGCTGATTCATTTTAAGCTCAAGTCATCGTTAAATAAGTTAGCAAAACAATATCACAGTGCAAAATTTTGTGCCGATTGTTGAGTTAAATAAATCTGAAGTCACTACCACCAAAACAATATATCAGGCCTGTTCTACACAATTCAAACTGAAAAATATGACAATTAAAATTCTTGTTCTCTGTATTAACTATAACAGAAGATATTACAAAACTAAAAAGAAAATATAAAGGTTTTGCTGAAATATCAAACTCAGTATATGATGGGTTGAATATTGCGTAATGCGTACATAATCTACACTTTTAAAGAGATTGAAGCACTATTTTTCAGACATTAATTTTGAGCTTACAATATCACAATTTCAGAAGAAAAAGAAGTCCCTGTGTGTAAAATTTTGAAAAACTGAGGCTGTATTTAGGATTGAGGAAACAAGGACATGAATGAAATTAACTTATAAATACACAATACAAGTGAAACTAACTTTTCTTTCATGTCAAGGATAGGAGGTAGAGTCTGCAAAGCAATTTGACAAAAACAATGTAAGCTGTCACATAGGAACTATAGGACCTTCACAATACATTAAAATTAGTGCAAAGTAGTCATTTCAAAGTCTGCCTTAAAAATCAAGCTGACAAAAAAAATTAGCAGCTTACTCCAGCCTATGTTTAAATTATTTATAGTTAAGTAAAAACAAGTCTAAAATTCATATCACGCAGTAATAGATGCAAAGGCCCAACTTTGCATAAAAACAAAGAATATCACATGATGGTAAGCATACCACACGAAACTGCCTGTGACTCTTTATCAAATGTCCTGGAATAGGATTTTCTTCTGTTACTTTATTTAAAAGAACAGAATCATCTCTTTAGTAAATCTTAAACACACAACTGAGATGGTTTCAAACAATACTTTAGGCAATATTCGTGTCATTGCAATTACACATAAGTCTATGAGACAACATTGTACTATTGCACAGGGTGTATTAAGCATACTACAGTAAGCTTTTCATGAATAAAATTCTAATCAATACTGACCTTTATCATATACATAACAAACTATGATTAAAATAGAAGGTACCAAATTATAGTGAAAACAAAAATTTAACTTTGCAATAATAAATAAACAAACAACTGGCTTGAAGTTTTAAAAACACTTTTTATAACAGAATAATAATTAAATAAGCCAAAAAATGGATTTCAAAACCAACACTGCAGATTACTAATTTAATTGTCTTGACATTAAATATTCAGAAATATATTCTAGATCACAAAACACACATGTTCCTAGGAACATCTGTATGGATAATGCTGAGCAATCAGTGTTATTTTAGCCATTTGTTGAACACAGATTTTACATATTCTGCCAATAGAAAATTTTTAAATATCTTGATCAATATTTGTTCTGCAAATGAAGAACTAATTGCTGCTAGCATTGGTTTGAAAAGGAATGTCTACTCAAGCCAATGAACTAAGATAAGATAAAAATGCTTTGATTGTTTCTTGAATTTTAAAACCTTAAAAAGAGTAATAGAAATTTTTTCAGTGATTTGCTGTGAGTTACAAGGCAATTATACAAGTAGCACTTATTTGTAGAATTTAATTTCCGTCTCAACAATATCCTTCAGCAGTTCATCCACCTCACTAAGCGGTTGTCCAGGCTCAAACTTGTCCAGAAATGCTTGAACTTCAGCAATACAGCCTTCCTCCATTGAGCGTAACTTTGAAATTACTTCATTTCTATTTGGATTGCTTTCACTGGTTGCATCTTTGTGATACTTGTATAAGGGATGAGATCGGTCGACAGCTGTTTGGAAACGTGGTAGAACCTGAAATAGAAATGAACAATGAACAAATAAAATATAAGACATATATTTCTATGCAATCAAAAGCCATTATACTCAAACTATTGCCATACTTTTGCAGGATCAGGGTCTGGAACAGGACTAATAGTGAGGTGCGAAATCTGAACATTTGGTGTGAAAACAAATGGCTTGTACACAGAAATGCTGGGATCAGGTGTTCCCGTAAACCAATGGCAACTTGGTTTTGGACTCTCAGGTGGAGACAACACAGACACCTGGATAAAAAGGAAGGGAAAAAAGAAAAAAAATTACAAAAAGTTTGGACAAAAAAGGTACAAATATTTCAAAGTAAGAGTGATCAGAGGTACAAAAGAGAACGAAAACACTCAAATTTTGTTATATCACAAGCTTCAAATTACAGTATCTTCCATATTTTCTTTTCAACTAAATCAGAAACTACTGTGCAGGAATAAAAGATCAGACAAATAAGTAAATTCACCTGACTACTTGCTGTGGGGTGAGAGTGATCTCGACCCCTACAAATGTTTGAATCCTTGTCTCGAAGGACTTTCAACATATTCTCAATACAAAATTTGTTTCCAAGAGTCAGTTCAGCAAGCATATCATGACCAAGTTTTTTTCGTCCCTCTGCACAATCGTTCGACTTGCCAAAAATCTTGGCAAAGTTGAAAGCCTCCTGCAACACATTTTATTTTATTAATACCTGGCTGCCAGTTGAAACAAAGCTACCACTGTAGCCCATACATATCCCAGCTTTTTCATTTCGTAGAATGGAAAACATATCATTTATAGTAAATGATTTGGTTTTAGTTGAGTCTTTCAATAACAGATTTCCCATCTTTTCACGATATGAAGTGCCATCATCCCCAAATGTTTTCTTGAAATTAAAAACAGTCTACAAAAGTAAGAGTAATTGATGAGAAGCTTTTGAAAGGAACTTACAATGAGAGAAATAAGATTAGGACTTCGCTAATCACTAATGGATACTTGATCATGCAAGAAAGCAGTTTGTAGAATTTACCTTTCCATCCCACAAACCCTCACTTTTTGCAACATCATAGAGATCAGCACATTTAAGGTCAATTTTTTCACCAATACTTAGAGCATTGGAGATATTTCTAAATCCCGCTATGGAACAGAATGAAAATAAAATAAAATTAATAATACAATATTATTTTAAAATTCTTTAAATTCCATATGTAAGAGATACTTTGTCTTACATTCAATTTTTTCAGCAACCCACAGCTTTCCAACTGTTTCCAACACCCAAGCTTCCTTCTTATCAGCAATAATGAAAGAATTGAAGTATGTTAATTCAGGATCTGTATCTGAGCAAGGGCCACCTTGCCCGTACTTTTCTAAAAGTTCTGTGATTATTGTAAGTGCCTCTTTAGCACTCGCTCCACGCTCCAGACCCAACCTTATATTTGGGGGGCAAAAAAGTTGTAAAATCAACTGAGAAGAAATATTAAGTGGCAATGTAAGTATTGAAAATTTAAAGATTACCTCACAAAATCCATGCCCAGAAGCTTCTCTGCTTTATCCTCAGGTTTTTCAAAGAATGACCACACAGCTTCATTACCAATACACAGACCTTGGTCATTGGCTCCCATTTCAGCACCCCACATCCATGATGGTTTGCTCAAAATAACAGGGAAAGTTTTTGTAGCTTGATCAATTTCAATGTAGGTGCACTAAAAAAAAGTAGAAATATTCATTTAAAAACTATAAATAACAGCTGAGTTGTCACAGGACTTAATCCTTTTCTGTAAAACTGTGCTTAGGCAGCACAAACCTTTAATTTTGATCCAGGTGGATATTCTTGACCCTTGAAGTAGACTAGCTCCTGGACTTCCTCTCTAGGTCTATCAGAATTTTTTCCAAATATTGTTCCATGGTGTGATGTTAGTGATGGCAGTACCACAAAGGTGTCACAGGAAGACGGGTAGGGTTTTTCTGCCATGATTACCACCTTCTTTTTTAAAAAAATGAGTCCTGTGAAGATACAATATCAGTTCAGGAAAAGGATACAGGGTATAAGTGGTAATAGCAAATAGAGACTGAAAAGACACAATGCAAGAAATAGTGCTAGCAACAAATGGAAACAAATTGAAAGAGGACTTAGCAAACTCTAAAATTTCAGTACCGTAAAACCTTCCTTAACGAAGAAATTGGCCAAGTAAAAGTGAAATTAGACAGCTGTCAAACACCTTCGGGAACCGGGGATGGACAGTGGACGGGGAGAAAGGAGGTGACAGGTCTACAGTGTTTTGTTTTTTGGCAAAGGAACGAGAGCTTAACCGAACGAGCCGCGAAAAGAGCGAAAATTATTTACAGACACTGTTAGCAGCAATGGAACTCAGATTCGAGATATTGAAATCCTCAGATTAAAAATTTAGGTTGAGACTACCTTTCTTAGTCGAAATAGCAGCAATTAGCCGTATGAATATCAGCTATGTGGACCCAGGACACTATTTCTGAACGAACCCATTTTTGCCGCCAGAGTGACCAACATACTTAAGAGAAAATATTCCTTTCCTAGAGTTAAGGTTTGTAGAATGTTGAAATTGAAATGACCAAATGATATAATTTAATACTGATTAAATGCATGTGTTTTCTTCAGTGGCATAAAATTTTACCACGACGGTTCATTGTGAAATAATATTTTTCTTGCGTGTTTCCGAACCAAGTGTGAAAAAGTCGCTTGTGCTGCGATCTGTCCGCGAATGAGCGCACCACTTCGATCCCGTCCCGCACTCGGCTCACGGGTCCTCTTCAACTTTGAAAAGCTGAGTTTTTAAGGTCAGTCCGGTGCGAACGGTAACAGTGAGGCGGCGAAATGGCGTTATTCCGAGTGACTGCATCGCGTCTCGCTGAAACAAATCAGGTTAGAGATCACTCTTAATTATTTACCTAACACAAAGTCGTCTGCTATTCACAAATAACCTGTAATCTTCTATGTATGTTCGAAGCATGTTACCCTTCAGTACACTCATCATGACCTACCCTTAAGAATATTCTGACTATTTCGCTTCTTTCCCCAAACTTGCCCATCATGTTTTCAGCAAACATCCTTTAAATTATCAGGATACCACTGATAATCAGAGCACGATTCATTTTTCGGAGAGAAATGGATCAATAATTCTCCCACTACTCCCTTGCCGCGGCGCCAATTTTTTTCTAACCTTTTTGGTTTTTTTCTCGGCTTTGGCTATTTCTTACGTTGGATTTGCAGGCATTGTAAAATCCATTGTGAGGTTTTGGGATAAGAGTTTCAGTTGTCTGCACTTGGTTGGAAATAAATTTTTTATTAGAATGTCCTCTTATGGAATTTCTTTTCATGTGCAGTATTAATTTATAGGCTATTCTTCTCCTGGCCAAGTATAATTATCTCACCTCTTTTCTAATGATCAAACCTATTCCCAAAAGTCTGTGATGTGCCCTTGACATTCACAAAGTCATTCAGCATGTACTCATGAATACCCTCTTGTACCCTCTTTGGGATACTCAGTGACACATTGTAGTGTTCTGGTCCTTCAGTGTTTTTGCGAATCTAATTCAAGGTGTAACTTGTGAGTCTGCTTACGACCACTTACATTTTAGGAAAAGTTCAGTTTTCTGGTATAGGTATCAGTGATTTTCCCCCCCCCCCTTAATTCACCAAAGTCCATAAATTTTATGAATATAACTTCATAATTCAACATTTTAAAATTCAAGATTTAGAGGCCAAATAGGTCTGATAAAATTTAACAGATTTATTGGTATGAATTTTCACATCGTCCTAAAATTATTTTCCATTTAGTAAATGTTGTGGGTTTGCACAGGTCCTTCCAACACTTTCCGTACTCCTACGCAACCTCAGCGATGCCTCAACAGACCTCAGAACTGTTCTGGAGAAGAAGATCCCAGCTGAACAGGAACGAGTCAAGACATTCCGCAAAGAATATGGCAACAAAGTTGTTGGTGAAGTCACCGTTGACATGGTGAGTTAAAATGCCCCTGCATTATATTTTTAAGACTAGTGTTTCTAAGGGCTTGATGAGTTTGATTTGTCTTCCAGTGCATAAAGATATTAGGCTTTGTGTAATTTATTAGATGACTTACAAAACCGTGGCAGTTTGCTGGAAGAGTGGCCAGGGCTCTTTTTCTCCCTCTCCCCTTGAGTTCAAACAATGTACCTTAGTTGTGTTCATTTGGCGATAAATTGACTCCTTCCCCCGGCACGCCACGCCACGCCACGTTACGCCCGGCCCGGGCCGGGGTCCCCGCGCAGTGTCACGGCCGCGACCTGTGACTTAATGCTTATCTCGCTCCCGCGCCCTTATGTAAGGGGTACGGCGAGTAGAGCCGCCCCGCCCCGCCCCGCCCCAGGCGCGCCCCTCCTCGCCCCGCGACACGCGACGTGTCAGTGTGTCAGGCAGGCGATGTGTGCGCCGCCCCGCCCCAGTCGGGTGATGATCCGATGAGATGTGGGGCGATAGGGTTGATCGGAAGAGGGGGGGCTGGTGCTAAGGGGGTGGACGTGACGTCACGAGTGGGCTGCCGAGCCCCTCCCCTCCCCGGCCACTCGGAGTGTACATGTTCGTGACTGCGCTGCGCTGCGCTGCCGGCTATCGCCATGAGGCATGGCGGGCGGGCATGGTTTGGCGGCGGCGGCTCCGCTCCGGCGTGTGGAGCATTGAAGCTTGAACGCTCTCTTCTACCTTTGCGGCTCCGGCTCGCGATAGATCTAGTCCTTGACTAGGGTGGGGAGGGCATTTGGTGTCTGGAGGATTTTGCTAAAATTTTGAGCTATGGTTCTTCCCGACGGGGAAGTGTCCCGTGAAAGGTTCAGTAGACCCGCGCTGCCGACGCGAGTCGTTACCTCACCACCTGCGCGTGACCCGCGGGCCGCGTGACGTGACGTGACGTGACGTCACGAGACTGGACTGGACTCATCGCGTGGGGCCGGGCCGGGCCGCGCGCGCGGCAAGGCCAGTGCCAGTGTCAAGGACTTTAGGCTTGGGCTGGCGTGACGTGACGTGACGTGACGAGCCCACTGCTACACCTGCCCTCTGCCCCCGGCCCGCCGGGCCCGCCGGGCCCGCCACGGGCGGCAGGGACCGGGCCGGGCCGGGCGCCGGCGTGAAATTCTGAAATCCGTCTCATCCTGCTAATCACTGCCCTGGTGACATTGACGGGAATGGGTGGATGTGGGTGACATGTTGTGGCGCACGTGAACGCGTACGGTCTCCAAGGCCCCCGTGTTATGCCCGCTTACGTGTGCAGTTTCCTTGAGCGAAAAATTGCGTTTCTTTTTCTGCGGGACAATGACGTATTGCGGGTCGGGGCAGGGTTGGCGCGGCTCAGCCCGCACCCCACACGCCCCCGACCCCGATAGGCTCCCCAAGGTTCACTGGCACCCTGCCCCGCCCCGTGGCGTCACGCCCTGCTCTTCCCTCGCGCCGCCCTTGGCGAGGGAGGGCGTGGCGTCCTGGCCGCTGGCGCGACCCTTAGAGGCGGCGCCCCCGCCCCGCCCCGCCCCGCCCCGCCCCGCCCCGCCCCGCCCTCACTGACCTATCCCTGACGACTCCCACTTCTCATGCTTGCCGTTAGGTTGCGCTCAGTGGAATAGAGTGGTGGAGATGCCACCTCAGTCGTACTGTTTGTATTTATTTTTTGTCCGATTAATAGCGACGCGTTTTGGCCTCCCTCGCCCTCGCTGCCCACTCGCCGCCAAGGCCCTAAGTCAGGCCGGCACTAAATATACGTTACTGGGCGGGCCGGGCCGGGCCGGGGGGCTGATGTGCAGTTCTGCTGGGCCCCGCCCCGCCCCGCCCCGCCCCGCCCCGCCCCGCCCCAGCCATGACCTTTCTGACCTTGGTCCTCATCTCGCTGCTCGGCCCAGCTGGCCCGGCCCGCGAGGCATGCTCGGCCCTTCGGCCCTGCCCCTGCGCGTCTGTCTGTCCCCATAGACATTCCGAACAAACAGCTCCCCGCCCCTACCGCCCGGCCCCTACGGGGGCGCGCCGCGCCGTGCGCTCTTTATATTCTTTTCCCTCGTTGCGGTGATCTGATCGGATTTGTCCCGAATCGCGGTGTCGGTGTCATGTCATGCAGAGTGACGAAGGACGCCTCGCCTCGGGCCGCGCCGTGCTCTGCTTTTCATTATGCAATGCTAGTTGGAGTGCCCGGGGGGCTCGCGGACGGCCTCAGCACGCACCTTTGGACCTATCGATCTCTGATCGGCCTCTCGTTGACCAACCACAACGTCCGTCTCCAAGCTTTACTATATCGGCTTCTGTCTCGTCTGCTGCCGCCCAATCTCGACACTTGACACCTGCGGGGTCGAAAGTGGCCGCCAAAGGTATTAGCTGAAGGTCCGTGAACGCGGCGCATCGCATCGCAGCGCATCGCCTGTGCTGTTCGCCCGCAAAGACCTGCGGAAGGAGAAGGAGGGGTCTGGGCGTGTTTTATCGGGCGGGGACCCTCCTCTGTGTGCCGCGGCGCGGCGCCCGGCCCCTCCCGCACGAGTCACGAGTCATTCGCCCCCGACACTGTGCGTCCTTATCACAGTCTGTCCTTTGTCTCGGGCAATCTGAGTGCGGACTGGATCCCCGACCCGACCCATACAACATGCATGCGATTTGACTCCCCGCTGGACTGGCTCGGCTGTGACGCTCTAAGCCCCTGTGATAGGGTATTCCGTTGGTATTTCGTTGGTATACCGCCGGTATTCCGCCGGTATTCCGCCGTAAGGATACCCTATTGCCCTGCCCTGCCCTGCCCTGCCAGGTCCTTCAACTCTTTCTTTTACTGCCTTCTTGGGGTTGCCTCTGAACGTCCTTGTGTTAACCTTGCGGGGACGAGACGAGGAGCGTTGGCAGCTCAATGGTCAATGCTCCGGCCAGCCGGCAGCAGAACATGTCGAGCGGAGTGGGGCCGGGCCGGGCGGGGCCGGGCCTGGAGGGGGCATTTATCCAATTTTTTCCCCCCATCGTTTTCACGGAAAGAGCAATGAGTAGAAAGCAGCGTCAAAAAATTCTGGGCGATTCTACGGGGGCAAGAATTAAAGATAAATTTTTCTTTCTCCCTTTTCACGTCCTTACGCCCACCAGGCAGGGCAAGAGGGCACCTCCCCCTCCGAACTCTATGTCCGGTTGACCGCGGCGGCGCTTGATTGCCAATGCGTGCCCCCCCCCCCCCCCCCCCGTAGTATTGTCTCCGCCCCGCCCGCCTCTCCCCTCCCGCGTAGAACCGGTCTTTGCCCCGCGCGGCGCTCTGCCCCGGTATGCCAACTCGCTGCTCGTGGCCACGTGGGTTTCAGCCCGACCCCCGGCCCGGCCCGGCCCAGCCTGTGCTGGTCAAGTCAGTGATCTCTGCGCTAAACCGCTTTAAGTTGCTCAAGCTTGGCGGGAAACCCGGGCGGGCGCCAGATTGGTCATAGGCACGCAGCAAGCGCCCCCTATCAAGTTTTTCTTTTTCTTGTCTGAAAAGTAAATCGTGTAGCCTAATGCATTTGATTCCGACCGGTAACGGGCCCTTCCCTGTGCGGTATGTTGTACTGTAATTTTGCTCCCAGTAAATGGTCCCTAACCCCTCTAAGTAAAACACGCAGTTCTGCGCAGGCCGGCCCGGGCTCTGCAGTCGCCGGTAGTGAGTCGGTCTATAGCTCGTGTAGTGCAGAGCAGTGTAGTACAGTGCAGAGTACTGTGCGGAGTCGTGTGCCCGGCCCGGCCCGGCCCACGAGGCGAGTTGTCCGCAACATTTTCAAGATGATGCAGGAAATTTAGCTCTTGAATGATAACGGCAGGTACGCCATGCGTGGCGCGCCCGCCGCCGCGCCGTGCAGGGTATAGCCCCCCCCCCCCCCCCTCCTCCTGTTGCCCCACGCGCTCCGCAGATAAAGTATTCTACGATTTAAAAAAAAAAAAACGTAACCGATGTGTCGCGTGCGGCGTCGGATGCAGCGATGAGCGCGCCAGCGAGACGGTGGTGACGGGACGGGACGGGACGGGACGGAGCTGGGACTTCCCGACCGATAGGGAACAGTATTTCACTGAATCTCGAAACGGAAGTTAGAAGTCGACAAGAAGTACTAAAACTATGGCAAGGGGGGAAGTTGAACCGTTTCCGTTTCCGCCTTCCTCTTCACCCCCCGCCCGTGTTTTAGTACTTCTTAGTACTTCCGTTTCGAGATTCAGCGAAATACCCTATAACAGTCCAGTCCTCTCCACACTGCACCCCGCCGGGCTCTGCCCTTCCAGCTGCACAGCTCGCTAGCAGAAGACCATGGGCGTTGAGACCGCAGAAAACTGCGATGATTTCAATTTTAGCATCGCCTTTGGCCTCGCGCTGCGGGGCGGGGCGGGGCGCAGGGGCGTTGAATGAAGCAGCTCTCGCTCGCGGCTGTGCCGGGCGGGTGCGGGCGGGGAGGCGTCTGCCCGGTTGACGTCAGCTGGCGGGCGGGGCGGGGCGGGGCAGGGCGGGGCAGGTGGTGCGTGTTCGCGCCGACGCGTGCGCTACTGCAAGAAAGTGGTTCCCTCCTGCAGATTGGTACCACCTGACCTGGTAGCTAGAGGACTTGCGGGACGGGGCGAGACGGGACGGGCGAGCTTTCCTCTGTGACAGAGTCGCAGAGCAGCAGACCTTCGCCATCTGTGCCACGCTGAGACTACTTTGCTCTGGTTATGCGCTTACGCGTTTATACGAAGGGAATCGCGAGACGGTGAGGGGAGGGGGAGGGGGACGTGTTAAAGAGATTCAGGGTCGCCTCATTCGCGCCGCATCCGCCCCGCCCCGCCCCGCCCCGCCCCGCCCCGCCTCGGCTCTGGCCGCGACACGACACGCGCGTCGCGGCACAGCGGCCCTAATCAATGTACCTCTGCCATGGCGCGGCCCGGCCCAGCCCAGCCCAGCCCGTCTGTTCGGCTCTCTTCTGGTGCATGGCATGGCAGCAGCATGGCAGTCTGCCCTGACACAGGCTTTTCCCAGTTGATTTGAAATGGTTTCGAGGAGCCCTCCGTATGCTGCAGCATGTAAGCGGGCCCGCTCCGTTCGCACGACGAGGACTGGAGTGAGGGAGTGAGGGGGTGGGGGGGTGTTAACGCCTCCCTCCCCTAACGGGATTGGGGGGGCCTCCCCATCTGCAGCAAGTCGTTCGGAAAAGGGATGGGGAAAGAAGGCGTGGTTCTGCCTATGGCCGCGCCACTCCACTCGGGGTTGTTGTGTCGTGTCGTCCCTGGGCGTCGCGGCGCGTCGCGGCGCCTGGCGCACCTGCACCTGTTGGAGAGACCTGAGCGACGCGCGGCGCCGCTCCGCGCTACTCTGCTACGTCATCCCTGACAACGTGGACTGTAGTGGCGCGGCGCGGGCGGGCGGGCGGAGGGCGGCAGAACACAGTGTCATGTCCGCCGCGCCGCGCTCGCTCAGTCTAATCACGTCGCTCTGCTAGTTATGCAGCAAGGGATTTGGAATAGCCTTGGCGTTTACAAAATGTCTTTCAAGCATGCCGCCATCCTACAGATTTACAAAACTTTGGCGGAAGAAAGACACGTGCCTAGCAGATGTGCGGTAGCACGACAGGAAATGTACATGAATTCTGGAACGAGGCGTCGGATGACATTTCACCGCAAAACACGGCGTGCACCTGGCCACACCTTAAGCTTTGGTCGGGCGGGGCCGAGGGTAGCATCGGCGCGGTTTTAAGTCCAGCTGACGGGAGGGGCAATGTGCGGTGGGTTGCCTACCCACAGGGGTTCTTCATCTCGTTTTGCCTACCTTTCTGGCGACATTCAGACCTAATCGCCCCCCCCCCCCAAAATCAAATCAACCGCGCCTGGTGGGACTATCAGTTGGAGTTGGAGGGGTGTGGGAGGGGAATTCTCTCACTCCCCCTCCCCTGCTGACATGCTTCAGCTGGGCAAGGGGGTTGTAAGAATTTTCATTTTAGAATTGCAGCCTGATTTTGTATCACAGAACAATAATCATCTTGCGGTTCCTTACTACATACTTTAGATTAGCTTACAAACTTACTATGTTTGACATGTGTACGGTGTAGCGCTCAACACCATACCAGGTGGCTGAAAACCCCCGCGCACTTTCGCACTTGTACCGTACCGCATGCAGGCGTGCGGGCGGGCTTGCCTATCGTCGCTCACCGAGGCGCCTTGCCGCCCCGTGGGAGTATGCAACCCGCTCGCATACGTGCATGCGGTATAGTATAACTGCGCAAGTGCGCGGGGTTTTTCAGCCACCTGGTACTATATCGGCACGCTCTGCTGATTGGGGTCGGAGGCCGACGAAACACTTTAACGGGTTTGACCTTAATATATATTGCAATTGTTTTCTGTTTTCAGATGTATGGTGGTATGCGAGGCATCAAAGGTCTGGTCTGCGAAACCTCCGTGCTCGACCCTGATGAAGGTATCCGCTTCCGAGGCTACTCCATCCCCGAGTGCCAGAAGCTGCTGCCCAAGGCCCCGGGCGGCACCGAGCCCCTCCCTGAAGGCATCTTCTGGCTGCTCATCACCGGCGACATTCCCACCGAGGCTCAGGTAAACTTCGACACCATCGACCTCATCACTTGAATTTACTTTTTTTTTCTTTTTCGGAAGTTGACACTTTGTTCCTTCTCCGACACTGCGCTCGAATCGTTCGACGCGCATTTTTTGAATGGGATCTTTGGTAGACATTCTCGTTGTGGTGCTCTACATTCAAGGACTATTTTTGTCTACCCTTGGGACGCGTGCCAGGGTGGCCGCATCTCGATGGGCTGGGCTGGGCTGGGCAAACACCAGCTGATGGCCGGTGCTCAAGTCCATCCTTGTCTAAAGCCTGAGAGTAGTTAGGGCAAGGGCAGTCACCTATCCAGTGGGATGTGATCACAGTATGTTCTCATGCAGACATCTATAACAACCAGGGCTGCTAATTATATTATTTTTGTGACGTTTTTACAGGTCAAGGCTCTTTCCAAGGAATGGGTGAACCGCGCCGAACTGCCATCTCACGTTGTTACCATGCTTAACAATTTCCCAAGCCACTTGCATCCTATGTCCCAATTCAGTGCAGCCATCACTGCCCTCAACTCTGAAAGCAAGTTCCTCAAGGCTTACAGTGAAGGAGTCCACAAGTCCAAGTACTGGGAGGTAATTATCATGTACTGGCTTAAGTTGTACCACTCATTTCAAGGTTCCCTATGCTGGTTCCTATGCTAAATGAGGTGTGTTTTACAGCTGGCGTATGAAGACTCCATGGATCTTATTGCCAAGCTGCCTGTTGTGGCTGCCACCATCTACCGTAATACCTTTAAGGATGGAAAGGGTATTGGTGCTATTGACACCAACCTTGACTGGTCTGCCAACTTTGTAAAAATGTTGGGATATGACAACCCTGAGTTCATTGATCTCATGAGATTGTACCTAACCATCCACAGGTGAGGATTTGTGAAATATGATTCTTGTGAGATGTGACATTCCAATTTTAATGACTGAATCTTATTACTTTCAGTGATCATGAGGGTGGTAATGTCAGTGCCCACACTGTTCACCTCATTGCTTCAGCTCTTTCTGATCCCTACTTGTCCTTTGCCGGTGGTATGAATGGTCTTGCTGGTCCCCTTCACGGTCTGGCCAACCAGGAAGTAAGGAAGTGTTCCAAGCCTCTTATCTTCAAACATTTTGAAAGCTCTCTAAATTCACCACCCTCCTTTTCAGGTGCTGGTGTGGCTGACTAAGGTCAAGGAAGCTGTTGGTCTGTCCCCAACTGACGAGCAGCTCAAGGACTTCATCTGGAAGACCCTGAAGTCAGGACAAGTCGTGCCTGGCTATGGTCATGCTGTGCTCCGCAAGACTGACCCCCGATACACATGCCAGCGCGAGTTCGCTCAAAAGCATCTGCCTAATGATCCTCTCTTCAAGGTATACATGTTTTAAATCTACTCTTAGTGTTATATGAACATAAGTGGAACATGATACTAACACTCTATTGCTTCCAGCTGGTGGCCCAAGTCTACAAGATTGTGCCACCAATCCTAATGGAGACTGGCAAGGTGAAGAACCCATGGCCCAATGTTGATGCCCACTCTGGTGTCCTTCTTCAGGTAAATGTTATCAATATATACCTCATTTACAAACCTTTGTTATTCTCACATGTTACTTAATAACACTAATAAAAAACAATCATTTTAATTGTTTCAGTATTATGGCATGAAGGAGATGAATTACTACACTGTGCTCTTTGGAGTGTCCCGTGCTCTTGGTGTCCTTGCCAGCTTGGTGTGGGATCGTGCTCTTGGTCTTCCTCTGGAGAGGCCCAAATCAATGTCCACTGATGGTCTGATGAAGCTTGTGAAGAAATAAACATCTCAGCTTTAGTTCACCAACCAAACCCGAGGAAGTCATGGGTGTTAATCCTGATTCGATTTTATTTTCTTTCTCTGAACCGGACCAAAAACTAGCACTACTTCTGGGTTTAGGTGTTGTCTTTTACCCACAGCAGAAGAAACATTTCTGGGATGAGAATGTTCTGGTGCCGAAATAATTTTATCAACTGTCTGCCCAATGACAAGACCTGTACTCATCAAGTGTTCTCAAGTAGTACTGTACTTCATTTTGTATTTATTTGTCATTTGTAAATACTGCGCATTATTTAAGGTATTCTGTATGTTGAAACCTGTATGAGGTGATAATGGTTGGTGAGTCAGACTTGTTGGAGGCCTCTCATGAGACTAAAATTTGGATAAGAAAGTCTCACAGCAATCTATAGCCACTGAAATTAATAATTAGGCTCCTATGGCGTAAATTTGTGTACTTTTTCTCCCATTTTTTTTTTTACCCCTATTTTTATCTTTTCATTTGCTCCACGTTATTTTATACTTAAAGTCACTAAACTTCAAGTTCGGCCTTCTTCAATCTGTCCAATCCTGTCTTTTGTGTGTGTGCTTTATTTATGACCTGATAAGCTTATTTGAGCATTCTTATTTATAATGTAAATTAAAACTAATTTATTTTGAAGGAAATGTCATCCTGAATCAGGCAAGATCCATCTTTTAACATTATAAATTCATTATCTCCTAAGACTTTGATGGAAATTTTAGAGCCAGGTCGGTCTCAATAGAGGCTTATTGGTATCAAATAAAACTGTCGCCCTATCTGTACAGAATTTTATGAACCAGTGTTTTAATTACTCTTTGCTGTTGAGAAATTTGCTATGTAATTCAATGTAAAAGCCCTTTATTTTAAAAGTGCTGAATTCCCTCTGAAAGTAGACATATTGCTCACTGTTGCTCACATTGCAGGCAATGTAGGTTGGTAATGTTAGTTTTCCCAAGGTAGACTAGCTACCGAGGATAATATTAGTTAATTGGATGTAAATTTTGACCATAGACTAATATACACTTGTCTAGTACTACCACAAGACTAGCATTTGTATTTGTGCTATTCAAGCCAAAGCAGTGTGATATCCTTAATCTGTAAGGATTTTAATCTAATGATTTAATTCATGCCAAAAGTGATCTTTGGCTTGAAGTGAATGAGGACAATATTACCATATTTTCTCCTATATTTTCAGATGTCAATTGTCTGGAAGAGTACTTAATCTTGTTTTACCACATTAAGGTATTACGGGAGTGAAATGCAATTTAACTTGCATAAAAGTGTTGGAATGTTATTTGTTCCCAACTTCCAGAATTCTGGATCAGCCAATTTGATTCTGTGTATTCATGGCTGCTAATGCGAAATGTGAGCCTTTCAGAAACCCTAACATACCACATGGAATTGTGGAAAAGGGAAATAGCTGGTGATTGTAATCTTTTTAAAAACATTGGACATAGATTGCAATAGCAAACAGTAGATGGCCAAAACTCTCCTTCAAACTATCATTTGAAGTGATTGAGATTTTAACAATGTAGCTGCTGATCAGATTTGTTCAAGGCAAGAAGAAGTTAGTGATCTGTACTGTTTAGCTCCCTATGTCATGAAATAAAGCACAGCTGACATAGCCAAGTCTATTCCACTGGAGTATGTATGTATTACATTTCATTAACATACAACATTTTCTTTTATTATTTATTTTGTGACTGGAACAATACATCCCAAGAGCCAAGGCTCCATTGCATGGTGTTGTTACAGTACAGCTGGTTAAGAGCATGGTGGTGCTCAATTACTAGAAAAAGAAAGAAAAGAGAATATAATATAAATATATATAAATATATAAAAATTGAGTCTGTGGGACACATCAATGGTGGGAGCAATTTTCTTGCAGATAGTGGTAATGTGATCTTCTGATCGTAAATATTTGCTGATCATTCAGCCTAGGAATTTTGCTGAGTAGGTTCTAGTCATGGTATGACACCATGGTGTGATCTCGAAGGATAGCAGATTTGCAGTGGTTGTTGCTGGTTAAAATATTACATAGTTGTTTTTTCTGGGTTCATAATTGTTGAAATATTACACAGATGGTTTTTTCCAGGTTCCATCCAGTTCATTGGGTCTTCGTTTCTTCCACTATTTGTTGCACCATATCTTCTTCTCTTGCACAGAAGTACTTCTCCTGCACTGAGGTTGGTGTCATTAGCAAAGAGAGTGATTTCTCCATTTAACTCTTAAGTCATTGATGAATGTAATGAACAGTAGAGGCCTCTTGACGCACATGGAAAGACACTTACTTGTCACTGCAGAGCTCATTGATCTGCACATATTGCTTCAGATTTGTCTGATGGGTCTTCATTTTAAGGTATTCTTTGAGTATTTTATAGTTTATTTTCTGAAAGGATGGTTGTTGAATATTTTCTTGGATTGGTAGATCCAGTAGTTTGGTTATCAAACTGTTGTCGTCTAACTTAATGATTCCCTCTTGTACCCTCTTGATTCTTGTCGTTCCTGATGAGTTGGTGTTTAAGAATTCTTCTTGCTTATCCATATGTTGGAGTATATGTGATCTTTTAGTGTGGCTCTTTGCTCAGCTATTCCAGTAGGGTATTCATTTAAAATTTTAAGACCAAAGCGTTCCCTTGTGTTGCTAAAAATTATTTTTACTACATATATTACTTCCCAAAAAATTAATTTATTTTTAACTGTGTGCTCACAAGTCTTCTCTCTTTGATAAGTTTAATTTCTGTTGATACTTGACACATACAGTAGGCAAACAGAAGCAAAACAGCATGCCGCAAAAGAGAACCTAGAGAGAAAAAGAAGTGGAATTGATTCTGTTCTTACATGATTTAACAATGAAAAGATGGAAACTTACCATGGTAAATCTGAGCAACAAAGACATTGCCCACTTCCATACCTCCCAAGAAGAAAAACATTGTCAAGGCAGATAATATAAATAGTGGACAAGTCGCAAATGCTCTGAATCGGCGAACATTGGCAGGTGAAAGTTTAGCCTAAGAAAAAAGCAATAATTACAAATATATAATGTAAGAATCTATAATACTTAAGTATTATCAGGCTTGAACCAGCGACAGTTAATATTGAGATATAAGGGATGATGACAATTGAGCATGCACAATAACACAAGACATGCAAGGTGTCAAGAAATGGAGGGCACCTAGAAAGAAAACATTATTCAGGTCATTTATTGACTTGCCTCAAACTTTTGATATGTGTTGAAAGTGGTCACCTCTCTGCCAAGTGATTCTAGAATGATACCTCCGAAATTGCAGACGGACCAGACAAATATATTGAGTGATAGTCCATGCCAAACATAGACAAAGGCAAAGCAGACAGTTGTAAGTAGTATATGCCGCTTTTTATTACAAGAAAATCTTTCCAATAATGGATCATAGATATACCTGAGACAAAAGAAAATGTTAGAAAATCGAAAGATAAACAGAAAACTAAGCATCAATCACATTTCAAAAGAAATAATTATTTTTACCCTCTAAGGAAGTTGTAAAATCCGCGATCAAAGTGGCGCCACATATCTGAATACATGGAAATGTGTGCAATGCAACGAGGGACATGAGGAGCATTGATAGCATCAAACCCTGCCAAGGTGCCCATTAATCCATATATCACAACGTACTTATTTAAAAAGAATTGGCCAATGCAATATGCTAGACCAAAAAGAGTCCAAGTGTCTAAGAATGGAAGAGCCTGTTAAATTAGAGAATAGAGAGTAAATTAAAGTCATACATAAAATTTGCTTGTGCAATAAATAGGACTTTGACAGGGTACCTCATGGTGAAGCTGAATTGCATTACAGTAGATAAAATGAAGCAAAAGTTCTGTAAGAAACATCCAACCCAGAAACCGAATACTGTTAAGGGATAGACTTATTATCCTCTTTTTAAAAGATTCTATGGATATAGTGTTGACACTTATCTAGAAGAAACATAAAGTCTATTGAAACCACAAAATTTTTATATTTAATGTGTTGGTACAGTAACAGCAGCATAAAGCTGTAACCCGCATAAAGGACACAAAAACAGTGCTAGGCATGTAGGGAATGCTCATAAAATTGAGCTCTGCATTCAACGAATCCCGCTTCTAGCATTGATTTTCTTGGACATCAGCCAACAAGAATATATTGATTTTTAACTTTAATTACGTAGTTAAACTCACAGCTTTTTCAAAATCTTGAAAGGGTACGAAAGGTCCAAGATACATGAGAGGCAGATAAAATATATAGGAGAGTAAACGCAGAATTTGAGGACTGTGGTCATCTTCTGAAAAAGGGGTGATAGACCATGTTTCACCATTAATCCAGTCCATGCAGAAACTCATGCAGCGTAGTTGAGCCCAAGCGCAGCACACACACAGTACCATGATTTGTTCGTCAGTCAGCTGTCAAATAAAGAAAATATGTGATGCAAACCAATTTCAAAGGTTAAAAATTGAAAGTTATATGTTTCTTACCAAAGAAGTTTGAAATAGGCTCAAGCTTATTAACAGAAAAATGCTAGCCAGCCAACATATTAGAGTCCATTTTAATTTTGCAATATAATACAGAAAAATTGGCGTAATTGTCAGAGCTACTAAGGGAATCAGTCCAAAATAGTTTGCCGTAAATAGTGATGTCACCAAAATGTACCAAACACGTAAAAGCTCCTTGTATAAAAAAGAACAACATTAGAAAATAAGATAACAGCAATATCAAGGACCACATATAAGCAGTTCAAACTGTAAAAGAGCACCTTGCATTTGCACCATCGAAAAAGTTCTGCACCTATATGGTGAACAATAAACCATGGGAGTAGGTTCCACAAAAAGGGAAGCCACACATACCATTCATAATCTGAAACGTCTTTCTTCCTCCCAAGAAAACTCCATCCTGGCTCGAGTTCTCCCCAATCTGATTGTTTACCAAAGCCTGATGATGATAATAAAAAATAATTAAAATACGGAAAGGACGAAAACTTAAATAAAACACCTGCTGAGTAGATGTGCAATATACTCACTATTGCTAACAACATATACACAAGATGCTGAATAGAAAACACCTCCAACCCAAATTAAAAAGCAACAAATAACTTCAATTTTAGGTAATGTTGCAATAGAAGTACTGCCCATCTCCGTCTTCAATCAAGAAACAAAATGATTTTTTTAAAACACAACAAAGCTCGTAATAACTTTTAAAAACAAGCTACATTCCGTTTACGACGACACAAAGAGTGGTATAAATAAGTTTTAAATAATTCAGAAGAAAGAAAAGCAGTGATCACTTCACAAAATGTTCATTTATTTCGAAAAAGTAAATGAAGACTGTGTCAATAAAGGTCAATCTGTAGTTCAAGCCAAGCCGGTCAAAACAAAACAAAGCAGAAAGAAATAGGAGAAGGAGATAGACAGCTCTGCCATTCGAGAGATATGCATGTATAACCCCGTGACGTCATGAAAGCCAGCGACGATCAGCGGAGGGAAGTGCCTCCGCCAAAACGAATTACTCCCAGACTTATGTCGGCATTGCGCTTATGGCCGGTGCAATAATGTGCAAAGCGATTTCCTCCGTAAATAGGTCGGTATCGCAATTCTAGCGTATAGTCTGTTGGTTTAGTATGAAACGTTCGTAGTGTGTAACGAAGGAACGAACTTCGTGCTAGCACTATTTGAACGCGATCGAAGAGATTTTCGACCAAATGCCGAATGGGAACGTATGTTATATCTTTGCATTTTTCCGTTTTTCGGTCGGAAAAAAATCCCTTTGTTTGCACGTCTTTTGCTCTGGTTTCTGAATCGTATTTTGAATGGCACTAAATCTGGCGGGCGAGTGACGTCAGTTTCTGCAGCCGGAGCCGGAAGCCGGAGGTGTTTGTTGTTTTCGGAGGGATCATGGCGGACGCCGGTGTGCTGGCGACGCTGGCGACTTTGGTAAGTGTAATTGTGATATTATTTGTTTCAAACGTAATATTCCTTAATTAATTAATAATTGGGAGGAGTGTGATATTTTTATATTTAAATATCACATATTTTATTGTGTCGGTGAGGACAAACTGAACATCCTCGCTCCTGTAATGGTTCCTCTTTCTGCTGAGTGCCTACCGTAAGCTTAGAATTAACCATCAGCATTGGGTGTAACTTTTCAATGATATTCTTATTAGCGGAATGTCGTTATTTCCTTGAAAGGCTGTAATTTTCTTGTAGCACATTATGTAGTGCCCAAGGGAGGTTAGCTATGAAGGTTAGGTCACCTCATGGCTACCCACTTGGTTCATCCATGAAGCTCTTAATTTGGGCATTAGTGTGAATCAGAAATTTATTTTACGTTGCTTTCTTGTTTAAATGTGAAAGTGGGGGTGTCCTTAGTACTCTTTGTGAGGAAATCTTGGACCAGATGGATCCCGATTAGGCGACAGGCAGTCCACAACAGTAGTAGCATTTTCTATCAGGCACACTTGCGTGTTCATTTCAAAATCAAAGGGTTTTGTATAATTTAACAATGGGGGGAAAATAGGGAAGCTAGGACTCCTAGCTGAGTCAGTAGGGCTTGTTGCATTAGTGGGTATCCTTCCGCATGAAATCGCAGTTCTGTGCTCATGATGATTCTTCTTCTTTGAACAATATTGCATCTTCTTACTGAGAATAATTAAATGTAAATGAGATCTTTTTCTTTTTCTTTTTAAAGAACTGAAAGTATTGTTTAGATATTTATCATTTGGATTATGGCATGTTCATTCTCAAAATGCCTTCTAGTTTTCAAACAAACTTGATAACACTATAGTCTTGTGTAGATTTATTTGTTTTAAATGCTATATTGTTTAAAGTGCATGGCCCGTCACTCGTCTTTATCCAGAATTTGTTTGTCAATTGTGTAAAGACTAGTTGTTCACTTATTAATCTAATTTATGGTTGGTATCTTGCCAACTGATATCCATAAGAGATATCATCAGCATTTTATCGATGTGCAATTACCTTTCTAAGGTATTTGGCTTTTTAAAAATAATACTTGTTCACTTTTCCATCCATCTTATTTAAGGGTGGTATCTTGCCAACTAGTCAGATGCTGGATGCATTTAATAATTCGGATAGAGGCTTTTAAAGTAGTAAATCTTGTTTTGTGGAGAACAGAGATGAGTGACGGCTGTTGCTTACTGATATTTGAGTGTTGCCCTGTTGGCCCTGTGTCTGCTGTTCTTTACTTGCTCTATTGCAAAAAGTATCCATTGAATGCTTTGTTTTGCGCCATTTGGCCTGCCTGCTTCCTCTCACTTTGACCTCGGCCAGACTCCTAAAGGTCAGGGTGTGAGGAGTAGGCATTTTAGTGGTAACCTTTCAAATCTCAATTTTTGCTTGCTTCCTCGCACTTTGACCTCGGCCAGACTCCTCATGGTCAGGGTGTGAGGAGTGGGTGTCTTGCTCTTGTACCTTTGAAATGTAAATTTTTGCTTGCTTTAAACTTGTTGTAGTTGCCCCCTCTTGCTGGCATATTGACCCAGGCCAGACTCCTGAAGGTCAATGTGTGGGTGAGAGGGGATTCCTCTCTCTTTGCTTTAGAATTTCAACTTTTGAATGGATACTTTTTATTACTGCTCTCTGCTCTGCTGTTTCCCCTCTGGCTTTGGTATAATACGGCCTCCTGGAGTGGGACTTGTCTCACTGCTGGGTTCGAATCCCAGCGGGTCCTATGCCTCGCCTTGTTCTGCCTTCCTTCTCTCTGAATGTATGAGAAATTTAGAGGAACACAGTGCTTTGTTGACATTGTAGCTGCTCTTGTTTATTTACATTTGTGCTGCTCTGCCATTGCCAATTTCTTCTTCTCTTTTTTTGGGACTTAGTATTTGGCCGGCTCAGTGTTCCTCTCACTTTGTCATACTGTGTCTTCTGCTCTTTGTTGTTGTTGACATGCATGCTTTGTTTACTTTTCAGCACTTGTATTTTTTTTTTTTCCCCTCCTTTGTTGTTGGCTTCGGCTTTCCTTGCTCGAGCAGCTCATTGGTTTCCACCAGTGAGCTGCTCGAGCAAGGAAAGCCAAAGCCAACAACCAAGGAGGGGAAAAAAAAAAAGAATTGTTTTTTGTTGCCGCTGTTCCACTGCTCCAAGTCCCAACTCGGCTGCTGCGCCTTCAAAGGCGCAGCAGCCGAGCTGGGGACTTGGAGCAGTGGAAACATCGGCAACAAAAAAAAAAAAAAATGTAAACAATAAACAAACAAACAGTTGAATAAAGAAAAACAAGCTTTAATGGAAGAAGAACAAAAAGAAGCAATAGCAGCTGGCCAATGGGAGGCCTGCAAAAAAGGCCCTTTTTTAGGCTATCTCGAGATCCCTATCTGATGCGGCCCAAGTAAAATTTCTGGGGGGGTCAAACAAAGTTCCATCTGGAAAAAACTAGTCAAATTAACTGTCAAGAGGAGTTTAATTAAAACACCTCATAAACTGACTCTACGCAACAATCACTTCATATGAACTCAATCACAGCCGACGAGATGAAACACAGGACCCGAGAGCAAGCAGTGGCCTGGTGAACCTTCAATAACATGTCACTAAAGGAGCCCGAGAAATGCGTACCAGGACCTCGGGCCATTCCATGTTCCACTGTGACTGATCTCTCCTCCACATGAAGCAATTGTTGCTCACATTAGCAAAAGTAAGCTCAAAGTAAGTTCATTTCTTCATGCCAACATCCTCGTCTTGCGTTTCGAAGAATCTTCACAGTCGTCCTTTCTTGAGTAGGTTGCTTGCTTTGAAGAATCTTCTATGCCCGCACATTTGGTTCTGCTTTCCCCGTAACTTTGTCTTGTAACCTGCAAAAACAAATATGTATTAGAAGCAGTTCAATAAAAGAGGATCATTATTTCTCGATTTGGTTGACTTTATTTAGGAAGACATGATGTGAAAAAAATTATCCAATCCGTCTTTAATAGAGAGAACATGCCAAAATTTTCCATCTTGCTATGGTATTTCAATTAGCAATCAATCAATATATATTCAGCAATTGGAAGGTGAAGCTAAAATGAAGTCAGTTGCATCTATTTCAACTATAAATATTAGTTTTAAAAAATTACCAGAAGCAAGTAAGATCATTTCTTCATGCTGACATCCTCGTCTTGAGTTTTGAAGAATCTTCATAGTCCTCCTTTTTGAGTTGGTTGCTTGGAGTTGGTTGGAATCGTCAACGGCTGCACATTTGGTTCTCCTTTCCCCGTAACTACGTCTTGTCACCTGCAAAAACAAATATTCATTAGAAGCAGTTCAAGAAATAAGTATCATTTCATCATTGCTCATGTTATTTATTTAGAAAGACACAAAATTCAGTATGGCAGGTAACATGCCAAAGTTTTCCATCTTGCAATGGCATTTCAGTTTGAAATCAAAATATATTCAGCATTCAAAAGAAGGTAAAGCTATAATGAGCCCAAAGTTACATCTACTTCAAATATTTTATTTAAAATGATTACCACAAACCAAAGTGGCAAACAGACATAAAATTCACTCCTACCATAAGTTTGCTTTCAGTTATTGGTAGCTCTGAGCAGACTAACACAGCAGCAAGTGATTCTCTATGAATGGTAATAAAATCAATTAAACTATCAAACAAATGCGTGATGTAATTCACCATTATACAAGTAACTTATTCAACATGTCATGCATCTCTGGCGCAACTCAAAAACATTCCACGATTTTAGGGTAAAAATTTACCCACTATGATTTCTAGTATTTTAATGGAGACCAAAGTACTAGCAGCAATATTGCAATTTTCTTTTGATTTCACAACCAGCAAAGGTGGAAAGTGGCAGTTTAATTTTGAAAGCCAATTGCCTTCTACTTCATAGGTGAGTTTAAGAGATATTCTGATTCAGAACAGTGGTGCAATACCAAGTGAACTTTTCAAAAAAGGAATAAGTAGACTCTCATAACTTATGTCAAAGCTTCCCTCAACAGATATTTAAACTACAAATAACTCAATGCTTTTTCACCATTCTGCAAAAGGGAAATATTTCTTACTGTCTGATCTTAAATTCAGGGCACTGAATTTCAAAATGAAAGAAACCAAAGTAACAGACTAGACATTAAAATTCACCACAGGAGTGGTGCTGTAATAGGCAAGCTCAAAAAATTCATTGTTTATCAAAGTTACTGTCATGAAAGGTCTACTCATACTAATAAAAGTTAATTAAAATATTAAATTGCTGAATATTATAATTTATTTACCATAGCTTGTACAGCAGCCCAACCAAACAGGTGGTGCTGTGCCAGGAAGGCAATTCAAATGTAAGGATTAACTCAGTTCCTGTTGTCAAAGGTCTGTCTTTCCAAACCAATCACAGTTAGTCTGCTAGTGGCTACTACCTTGAGATAGAACCCCCAAGTGCTCAATTACAAATTGCAATATGAACTACTGCTTTTACTACTACAAATGTTCTCCAAAAGAGACTAGCAGCCTAATTTCTTTTATTTTGAGAAAAAGTTCAATAACCTGATCAGAGCTATACAGTATTGAATCCTTACTCCACAGGATAAGATTCAATAAATCATCCTTGAAAGCATGTCCAGTGTACTGGTGAGGCAGGAAATGAACATTGCCAAAATGGCTATTTAGCTCCAAGATCTGAATTTGGAATCCAAATGGGAAAAGATCTTTGAGGCAGCAGCAACAATGTGCTGTTCGGCAGACAAAGAACAGGATTTCTCTTTGGGCACTCATTTGCAAATTGTATAAATATAAATGCACCACTCTTCATTAAAGGTACGCCATATTTGTACCAGTTACAACTTTGCTCAAGTTAGCAGATGTGTGTAAGACATTAGTCTTAGCCACAGGAATAGCCAATTATAAGCAAAGACGCTTCAAAAAATTATTTGAAGTGGGTGCAAATCAAAATATACAAGTCTTTTTTAACTTCTCAGATTTCTTTCAAAGATCAATACCGTCACACATAAATAAGACCACCTTGATCAGCTCCACTGGATATTCCGCTGCGTACAAAACCCTGACAGGACTAAGTCTGAACGTGTCAAAAGTAAGCCACTCTGGGGACCCCCCTCCCCCCAGCCTACAGCCAGTGGTAGCAAATAGCTCTACGGTCTCCGCCCGAATTACTGCTAATGATTGTTGAAGTTGTTATCACACAACCAGATGAAAATATTCTCAAATAAATTAGAGGAACAATTACATCACTTTCATTGAAACTAAATTCAGAAAATTTTATGTTTTAATTAAAATCTCCACTATGGGGGTTAACAATTCTTTAAAGGATCTGATGTAGTTCCAAAACGTCCCTAGTCCCTTCCACTAAGTGGTGGAGCCAGGAGGTGGGCTTGGGCGAGGCTCGGGTTTAGAATGCGTTTTGAGAGGGTATCGTATACAACAAAACGTCCAGTGTAGCTGATCGAGTAGGTCTTGCTCTTAACATTGCTTACCTTCACATAAGCAGCATGACCACTGCAGATGATAAGGTTACGCAGCAAACAGCGGATGGAGATTAAGAGGTGAAATAACAGCTTCAGTACATTATGCAGAACATGGTGAATACCTGAAAGAATTAAGAAAAACCTATTAGCATGAAAGAAAGGAAAGAAGGGCAAGCAGATAGCAACAAATCTGATGTATAAAAGAGCACAGCTGAACCATGAACTACCCACCATGTGCTCAGCAGAAGCACCAGACATGAGACATGACATCACAGATGAAAACAGCTTATCAGCACTGCGATGGCAGACAAGTAAAGATCTAAGCAGCCCCGTGAAGTCTTTGGAAGTGAAGTGGGAGCCGTCAAGGGCAGGGTTCAACAGAACAAATGCAACTTGGCAACCTGAAACAGACAAACAATACTTATTAGCATGGCAAAGAAATTTGATGGATAATAGAGCCCAGCATAAGCCAGTAAATGAAACACACACCTTGAGCTATTTGTCATGTTGCAATGCAGCCTCAAACATCGCAAAAGGAATTCCAAGCAGGCCAATATGTTCGAGCATTCATCAGCAAGCCCATCAGTGGTGAGGGTCCATGTGAAGGTGGCCCGTGGCCCCTGGCCCCACACTTTCAATCAGCATTCAAGGTACTGGATAGACGAAAGAATCAGCATCATCCTGAAGAATAACAAAAGATAGCACTAAATTAGTATGTCGAATGTTTCAAAATAATGAGAAGATCCCAAATTTAAGTGCGTTATTCCTATCCATTCACAGCTCTATACTGAAATACTGAAACACGAGGCAGGCATTCTAACCTAGATGTGAACTCAGAGCAGCCCTCTCTTGAAAGCGAATGAGAGCAAGTTACGCGACGCCTGCATTTCGGAAGAGTCAAGTGCGACCGAGGAAACTCGAGCTCAAGGCCAACACCGAGAACCCAAGAAGGAAATGCGCAACCGTTCGGAGAATCTGAACAAAACCTCTACACACCCCAATTCCAGTCCAGACGGACACAGGAAACGCATGTAGCTCCCAACACGTGGTGTTTCCATTCAAACCCAGCAAACCTACAGCGGCCTTGAACTATAATACACCTTACCTCTTCAACCAGCAGCAGCAGAATGAAAGACGAGAAAGACGATCCTGGTCTGACGGTGGGAGGCGGCGGTAGGAGGGAGAGGGGAGGGAGAGGGGAGGGGAGAGGTGGGAGGGCGGTAGCCAGCGTTGCCAACCTCTGGCCGCTACAGGGCGGTACGCGGCGTTCGCCAAGGCGGTGCTTCGGCGCGCCACTTCAAAAGGGAAGACTAAATTACCCGCGCGCCAACCGCGCAATAATTCAAACAGCAAAGCAACAATTACACGTGAAATTCACCCTTCAACTCATGTATTTTGGCACCTTTAAACCGAGGTTGAACCAGGGGACTCCCATGTACCCACAGACCAACTCCCTGGAAACCGGGTTTTCCGACAACCCAACCCTCCGGGGTTGGGTAAGAGGTACGTACATCAGAGTCCCACTGCAAAACCCCCGTCATTTTGGAGCAACATTATTTTTCGGACGATAATCGTAAAAATGCAGAAGCTATAGCCTTTGCGTTTTTATTGCGATTATCGGCCGAAAAAAATTGCCTCCGATTTCGACCAAACTCACAGGCTACCCTCGGGGGTTGGTCTAGGGGGTACATAAGAGTGCCCCTGCACAACCCCCGTCACTTTGGAGCAAAACTTATTTTCGGCCCAAAATCGTAAAAATGCAAAGGCTATAGCCTTTGCGTTTTTGCGATTTTCAGCCGAAAATAAATTGTCTCCGATTCGGACCAAACTCACAGGACATACTCGGGGGTTGGTCTAGGGGAAGTAAAGAGTGCCCCTACACAACCCCCTTTAGTTTGGAGCAAAATTTATTTTCAGCCCAAAATCGTAAAAATGCAAAGGCTATAGCCTTTGCGTTTTTACAAATTTCAGCCGAAACTAAATTGTCCCCGATTTCGGCCAAACTTACAGGACACCCTCGGAGGTTGGTCTAGGGGTACATAAGAGGGCCCCTGCACACCCCCCGTCACTTTGAAAAAAAACTTATTATCGGCCCAAAATCGTAAAAATGCAAAGGCTATAGCCTTTGCGTTTTTGCGACTTTCAGCAGAAAATAAATAGTCCCCGATTTCGGCCAAACTCACAGGACACCCTTTGGGGGTTGGTCTAGGGGTACATAAGAGTGCCCCTGCACAACCTCCGTCACTGTGGAGCAAAACTTATTTTCGGCCCAAAATCGTAAAAATGCAAAGGCTATAGCCTTTGCGTTTCTGCGATTTTCAGCCGAAAACAAATTGTCTCCAATTCGGACCAAACTCAGAGGGCATACTCGGGGGTTGGTCTAGGGAAAGTTAACAGTGCCCCTTCACAACCCCCTTTAGTTTTGAGCAAAATTTATTTTTCGGCCAAAAATCGTAAATATACCAAGGCTGTAGCCTTTGCGTTTTTGCAAATTTCAGCCGAAAATAGATTGTCCCCGATTTCGGCTCAACTCACAGGACACCCTAGAGGGTTGTTCTAGGGGTACATAAGAGTGCCCCTGCACAACCCCCTTTTGTTAGGAGCAAAATTTATTTTCGGCCCAAAATTGTAAAAATGCAAAGGCTATGGCCTTTGCGTTTTTGCGAATTTCAGCCGAAAAGAAATCGTCCCCGATTTCGGCCAAACTCACAGGACACCCTCGAGGGTTGGTCTAGGTAAGTTTAACAGTGCCCCTGCACAACTCCTGTCACTTTGGAGCAAAATTTATTTTCGGCGAAAAATCGTAAAAATGCAAAGGCTATAGCCTTTGCGTTTTTGCGATTTTCAGCCGAAAATAAATTGTTTCCGATTCGGACCAAACTCACAGGACATACCTAGGGGTTGGTCTAGGGGAAGTAAAGAGTGCCCCTGCACAACCGACCTCACTTTGGAGCAAAATTTATTTTCGGCCCAAGATCGTAAAAATGCAAAGGCTGTAGCCTTTGCGTTTTTGCGATTATCAGCCGAAATAAATTGTCTCCGATTTGGAACAAAATCACAGGACATACCTAGGGGTTGGTCTAGGGAAAGTAAAGAGTGCCCCTGCACAACCCCCTTTTGTTAGGAGCAAAATTTATTTTTGGCCCAAAATTGTAAAAATGCAAAGGCTATGGCCTTTGCGTTTTTGCGAATTTCAGCCGAAAAGAAATCGTCCCCGATTTTGGCCAAACTCACAGGACACCCTCAGGGGTTGGTCTAGGGGTATATAAGAGTGCCTCTGCACAACCCCCGTCATTTTGGAGCAAAACTTATTTTCGGCCCAAAATCGTAAAAGTGCAAAGGCAATAGCCTTTGCGTTTTTGCAAATTTCAGCCGAAAATAAATTGTCCCCGATTTCGGCCAAACTCACAGGACACCCTCGGGGGTTGGTCTTGGGGCACATAAGAGTGCCCCTGCACAACCCCCGTCACTTTAGAGCAAAACTTATTTTCGGACCAAAATCGTATAAATGCAAAGGCTATAGCCTTTGCGTTTTTGCGATTATCAGCCGAAATAAATTGTCCCCGATTTCGGCCAAACTCACAGGACACCCTCGAGGGTTGGTCTAGGGAAAGTTAACAGTGCCCCTGCACAACTCCCGTCACTTTGGAGCAAAATTTATTTTCGGCCCAAAATCGTAAAAATGCAAAGGCTATAGCCTTTGCGTTTTTGCAAATTTCAGCCGAAAATAAATTGTCCCTGATTTCGGCCAAACTCACAGGACACCCTCGGGGGTTGGTCTAGGGGTACATAAGAGTGCCCCTGCACAAACCCCGTCACTGTGAAGCAAAACTTATTTTCGGCCCAAAATCGTAAAAATGCAAAGGCTATAGCCTTTGCGTTTTTGCGATTTTCAGCCGAAAATAAATTGTTTCCGATTCGGACCAAACTCACAGGACATACCTAGCGGTTGGTCTAGGGGTACATAACGGTGCCCCTGCACAACCCCCGTCACTTTGGAGCAGAACTTAATTCGGCCCAAAATCGTTAAATTCAAAGGCTATAGCCTTTGCGTTTTTGCAAATTTCAGCCGAAAATAAAATGTCCCCGATTTCGGCCAAACTCACAGGACACCCTCGGGGGTTGGTCTAGGGGTACAAAAGAGTGCCCCTGCACAACCCCCGTCACTTTGGAGCAAAATTTATTTTCGGCCCAAAATCGTAAAAATGCAAAGGCTATAGCCTTTGCGTTTTTGCGATTATCAGCCGAAATAAATTGTCTCCGATTCGGACCAAACTCACAGGACATACCTAGGGGTTGGTCTAGGGGAAGTAAAGAGTGCCCCTGCACAACCCCCCTCACTTCGGAGCAAAACTGATTTTCGGCCCAAAATCGTAAAAGTGCAAAGGCTATAGCCTTTGCGTTTTTGCAAATTTCAGCCGAAAATAAATTGTCCCCGATTTCGGCCAAACTCACAGGACACCCTCGGGGGTTGGTCTAGGGGTACATAAGAGTGCCCCTGCACAACCCCCGTCACTTTGGAGCAAAACTTATTTTCGGCCCAAAATCGTAAAAATGCAAAGGCTATAGCCTTTGCGTTTTTGCGATTTTCAGCCGAAAATAAATTGTCTCCGATTCGGACCAAACTCACAGGACATACCTAGGGGTTGGTCTAGGGGAAGTAAAGAGTGCCCCTGCACAACCCCCGTCACTTTGGAGCAAAATTTAATTCGGCCGAAAATCGTAAAAATGCAAAGGCTATAGCCTTTGCGTTTTTGCAAATTTCAGCCGAAAATAAATTGTCCCCGATTTCGGCCAAACTCACAGGACACCCTCGGGGGTTGGTCTAGGGGTACATAAGAGTGCCCCTGCACAACCCCCGTCACTTTGGAGCAAAATTTATTTTCGGCCCAAAATCGTAAAAATGCAAAGGCTATAGCCTTTGCGTTTTTGCGATTATCAGCCGAAATAAATTGTCTCCGATTCGGACCAAACTCACAGGACATACCCGGGAGCTGGTCTAGGGGAAGTAAAGAGTGCCCCTGCACAACCCCGCTCACTTTGGAGCAAAATTTATTTTCGGCCCAAAATCGTAAAAATGCAAAGGCTATAGCCTTTGCGTTTTTGCGATTTTCAGCCGAAATAAATTGTCCTGATTTCGGCCAAACTCACAGGACACCCTTGGGGTTGGTCTTGGGAACATTAATAGAGTGCCCTGCACAACCCCGTCACTTTGGAGCAAAATTTATTTTCGGCCCAAAATCGTAAAAATGCATAGGCTATAGACTTTGCGTTTTTGCCATTTTCAGCCGAAATTGAATTGTCTCCATTTCGGACCATACTCACATAACACCCTCGGGGGTTTGGTCTAGGGCTGCCTTAAGAGTGCCCCTGCACAACCCCCGTCACTTTGGAGCGAAATTTATTTTCGGCCTAAATTCGTAAAAATGCAAAGGCTATGCCCTTTGCGTTTTTGCGATTTTCGGCCGAAAAAAAAAATGGTTTCCGATTTCGACTATACTCATAGGACAACCTCGGGGGTTGGTCATGGGGTAAATTAGAGTGCCCCTGCACAACCCCCGTCACTTTGGAGCAAAATTTATTTTCGGCCCAAAATCGTAAAAATGCAAAGGCTATAGCCTTTGCGTTTTTGCGATTTTCAGCCGAAAATAAATTGTCTCCGATTCGGACCAAACTCACAGGACACCCTCGGGGGTTGGTCTAGGGGAAGTTAAGAGTGCCCCTGCACAACCCCCGTCACTTTGGAGCAAAATTTATTTTCGGCCCAAAATCGTAAAAATGCAAAGGCTATAGCCTTTGCGTTTTTGCGATTTTCAGCCAAAAATGAATTGTCTCCGAATCGGACCAAACTCACAGGACATACTCGGGGGTTGGTCTAGGGGAAGTTAAGAGTGCCCCTGCACAACCCCCGTCACTTTGGAGCAAAACTTATTTTCGGCCCAAAATCGTAAAAATGCAAAGGCTATAGCCTTTGCGTTTTTGCAAATTTCAGCCGAAAATAAATTGTCTCCGATTTCGGCCAAACTCACAGGACACCCTCGGGGGTTGGTCTAGGGGTGCGTTAGAGTCCCCCTGCACAACCCCCGTCACTTTGGAGCAAAACTTATTTTCGGCCCAAAATCGTAAAAATGCAAAGGCTATAGCCTTTGCGTTTTTGCGATTATCAGCCGAAATAAATTGTCTCCGATTCGGACCAAACTCACAGGACATACCTAGGGGTTGGTCTAGGGGAAGTAAAGAGTGCCCCTGCACAATTCCCTCACTTCGGAGCAAAACTGATTTTCGGCCCAAAATCGTAAAAATGCAAAGGCTATAGCCCTTGCGTTTTTGCGATTTTCAGCCGAAAATAAATTGTCTCCGATTCGGACCAAACTAACAGGATACCCTCGGGGGTTGGTCTAGGGAAAGTTAACAGTGCCCCTGCACAACCCTCTTTAGTTTGGAGCAAAATTTATTTTCGGCCCAAAATCGTAAAAATGCCAAGGCTATAGCCTTTGCGTTTTTGCAAATTTCAGCCGAAAATAAATTGTCCCTGATTTCAGCCAAACTCACAGGACACCCTCGGGGGTTGGTCTAGGAGAACATTAGAGTGCCCCTGCACAACCCCCGTCACTTTGGAGCAAAACTTATTTTCGGCCCAAAATCGTAAAAATGCCAAGGCTATAGCCTTTGCGTTTTTGCGATTATTAGCCAAAATAAATTGTCTCCGATTCGGACCAAACTCACAGGACATACCTAGGGGTTATGGTCTAGGGGAAGTAAAGAGTGCCCCTGCACAATTCCCTCACTTCGGAGCAAAACTGATTTTCGGCCCAAAATCGTAAAAGTGCAAAGGCTATAGCCTTTGCGTTTTTGCAAATTTCAGCCGAAATTGAATTGTCCACGATTGCGGCCAAACTCACAGGACACCCTCGGGGGTTGGTCTACGGCTGCCTTTAAGTTCCCATGCACAACCCCCGTCACTTTGGAGCAACATTATTTTTCGGACGATAATCGTAAAAATGCAAAGGCTATAGCCTTTGCGTTTTTGCGATTTTCAGCCGAAAATAAATTGTCTCCGATTCGGACCAAACTCACAGGACATACCTAGGGGTTGGTCTAGGGGAAGTAAAGAGTGCCCCTGCACAATTCCCTCACTTCAGAGCAAAACTGATTTTCGGCCCAAAATCGTAAAAATGCAAAGGCTATAGCCCTTGCGTTTTTGCGATTTTCAGCCGAAAATAAATTGTCTCCGATTCGGACCAAACTAACAGGATACCCTCGGGGGTTGGTCTAGGGAAAGTTAACAGTGCCCCTGCACAATTCCCTCACTTCGGAGCAAAATTTATTTTCGGCCCAAAATCGTAAAAATGCCAAGGCTATAGCCTTTGCGTTTTTGCAAATTTGAGCCGAAAATAAATTGTCCCTGATTTCGGCCAAACTCACAGGACACCCTTGGGGGTGGTCTAGGGGTGCATAAGAGCGCCTCTCCCCACCCCCGTCACTTTGGAGCAAAATTTATTTTCGGCCCAAAATCGTAAAAATGCAAAGGCTATAGCCTTTGCGTTTTTGCGATTATCAGCCGAAATAAATTGTCTCCGATTCGGACCAAACTCACAGGACATACCTAGGGGTTGGTCTAGGGGAAGTAAAGAGTGCCCTTGCACAACCCCCGTCACTTCAGAGCAAAACTTATTTTCGGCCCAAAATCGTAAAAATGCAAAGGCTACAGCCTTTGCGTTTTTGCGATTTTCAGCCGAAAATAAATTGTCTCCGAATCGGACCAAACTAACAGGACACCCTCGGGGGTTGGTCTAGGAGTACATAAGAGTGCCCCTGCACAACCCCTCTCACTTCGAAGCAAAACTGATTTTCGGCCCAAAATCGTAAAAATGCAAAGGCTATAGCCTTTGCGTTTTTGCGATTATCAGCCGAAATAAATTGTCTCCGATTCGGACCGAACTCACAGGACATACCTAGGGTTTGGTCTAGGGAAAGTAAAGAGTGCCCCTGCACAACCACCCTCACTTCGGAGCAAAACTTATTTTCGGCCACAAATCGTTAAAATGCAAAGGCTATAGCCTTTGCGTTTTTGCGATTATCAGCCGAAATAAATTGTCTCCGATTCGGACCGAACTCACAGGACATACCTAGGGGTTGGTCTAGGGAAAGTAAAGAGTGCCCCTGCACAACCCCCCTCACTTCAGAGCAAAACTGGTTTCGGCCCAAAATCGTAAAAGTAAAAAGGCTATAGCATTTGCGTTGTTGCGATTATCAGCCGAAATAAATTGTCTCCGATTCGGACCAAACTCACAGGACACCCTCGGGGGTTGGTCTACGGGTGCGTTAGAGTCCCCCTGCACAACCCCCGTCAATTTGGAGCAACATTATTTTTCGAACGATAATCGTAAAAATGCAAACTGCACAACTCCCGTCACTTTGGAGCAAAATTTATTTTCGGCCACAAATCGTTAAAATGCAAAGGCTATAGCCTTTGCGTTTTTGCGATTATGAGCCGAAATAAATTGTCTCCGATTCGAACCAAACTCACAGGAAATACCTAGGGGTTGGTCTAGGGGAAGTAAAGAGTGCCCCTGCACAACCCCTCTCACTTCAGGCAAAACTGATTTTCGGCCCAAAATCGTAAAAATGCAAAGGCTATAGCCTTTGCGTTTTACGATTATCAGCCGAAATAAATTGTCTCCGATTCGGATAAACTCACAGGACATACCTGGGGGTTGGTCTAGGGGAAGTAAAGAGTCCCCCTGCACAACCCCCGTCACTTTGGAGCAAAATTTATTTTCGGCCCAAAATCATAAAAATGCAAAGGCTATAGCCTTTGCGTTTTTGCGATTATCAGCCGAAATAAATTGTCTCCGATTCGGACCAAACTCACAGGACATACCTAGGGGTTGGTCTAGGGGAAGTAAAGAGTGCCCCTGCACAACCCCCCTCACTTCGGAGCAAAACTGATTTTCGGCCCAAAATCGTAAAAGTGCAAAGGCTATAGCCTTTGCGTTTTTGCAAATTTCAGCCGAAAATAAATTGTCCCCGATTTCGGCCAAACTCAGAGGACACCCTCGGGGGTTGGTCTAGGGAAAGTTAACAGTACCCCTGCACAACCCCCGTCGATTCGGAGAATATTAATTTTCGGCCGAAAATCATAAAAGATGCAAAGGCTATAGCCTTTTGCATTTTTACGATTTTGGGTCGGAAACAAAATTGTCTCCGATTTCAACCAAACTCAGAGGGTACCTTCTTTGGCACTAAAAAACACATAGCAATTAATAGGGGTCCTATAACGGACATAGTTAGTGAGAAAATAGGCCCCTAAGCCACCTCGCCAACACTGCGCGCTATCAGGAATACTGCATTTCCTCGCAGAAAAACCGGGTTTTCGGACGAACTGACCCTTAAGAGTTGGTCTAGGGGTACGTTAAATTTCCCCTGCAGAACCCCCGTCATTTTGGTGAATTTTAATTTTCGGCCGAAAATCGTAAAAAATGCAAAGGCCTTTGCGTTTTTGCGTTTCTGGGTCGAAAACAAATTGTCTCTGATTACGACCAAACTCACAGGGTACCTTCTTCTGGCACTACAAAACACATAGCAATTCCTAGGAGTCCTATACCGGACTTCGTTAGTGAAAAAATATGTTCCCAAGCCGATTTGCCCGAACAATGCGCGCTATCAGGAATACTTCATTTCCTCGCAGACAAACCGGGCTTTCGGACCAACTGACCCTTGAGGGTTGGTCTAGGGTTACGTTAGAGTCCCCCTGGACATCCCCCGTCGATTCGGAGAATATTAATTTTCGGCCGAAAATCGTAAAAGATGCAAAGGCTATAGCCTTTGCGTTTTTGCGATTTTGGGTCGGAAAAAAATTGTCTCCGATTACGACAAAACTCACAGGGAACCTTCTTCTGGCACTAAAAAACACATAGCAATTCATAGGAGTCCTATGCCGGACTTCGTTAGGGAAAAAAATATGCCCCTAAGCCACCGCGCCCGAACAATGCGCGCTATCAGGAATACCTCATTTCCTCGCAGACAAACCGGGTTTTCGGACCAACTGACCCTTGAGGGTTGGTCTACGGTTACGTTAGAGTCCCCCTGCACATCCCCCGTCGATTCGGAGAATATTAACTTTCGGCCGAGAATCGTAAAAGATGCAAAGGCTATAGCCTTTGCGTTTTTGCGATTTTGGGTCGGAAACAAATTGTCTCCAATTTGACCAAACTCACAGAGTACCTTCTTCTGGCACTAAAAAACACACAGCAATATCCAGGAGTCCTATAACGGACATAGTTAGTGAGAAAATAGGCCCCTAAGCCACCACGCCCGAACAATGCGCGCTATCAGGAATACTGCATTTCCTTGCAGACAAACCGGGTTTTCGGACGAAGTGACCTTGAGAGTTGGTTTAGGGGTACGATACATTTCCCCTGCAGAACCCTCGTGATTTCGGAGAATTTTAATTTTCGGCCGAAAATCGTAAAAAATGCAAAGGCTATAGCCTTTTCGTTTTTGCGATTATGGGTCGAAAAACAAATTGTCTCTGATTACGACCAAACTCACAGGGTACATTCTTCTGGCACTAAAAAACACATAGCAACTTATACGAGTCCTATGCCGGACTTTGTTAGTGAAACAATACGCCCCTAAGCCACCTCGCCCGAACAATGCGCGCTATCAGGAGTACTGCATTTCCTCGCAGACAAACCGGGTTTTCGGACGAACTGACCCTTTAGGGTTGGTCGAGGGTTACGTAAGAGTCCCCCTGCAGAACTCCCCGTCATTTCGAAAAATTTTAATTTTCGGCCGAAAATCGTAAAAAATGCAAAGGCTATTGCCTTTGCGTTTTTGCGATTATCAGCCGAAATAGATTGTCCCCGATTTCGGCCAAACTTACAGGACACCCTCGGGGGTTGGTCTAGGCGTACATAAGAGGGCCCCTGCACAACCCCCGTCACTTTGGAGCAAAATTTATTTTCGGCCAAAAATCATAAAAATGCAAAGGCTATAGCCTTTGCGTTGTTGCGATTACCAGCCGAAATAAATTGTCTCCGATTCGGACCAAACTCACAGGTCATACCTAGGGGTTGGTCAAGGGGAAGTAAATAGTGCCCCTGCACAACCCCCCTCACTTCGGAGCAAAACTGATTTTCGGCCCAAAATCGTAAAAGTGCAAAGGCTATAGCCTTTGCGTTTTTTCAAATTTCAGCCGAAATAAATTGTCCGCGATTTCGGCCAAACCCACAGGACACCCTCGGGGGTTGGTCTACGGGTGCGTTAGAGTCCCCCTGCACAACCCCCGTCAATTTGGAGCAACATTATTTTTCGGACGATAATCGTAAAAATGCAAACTGCACAACTCCCGTCACTTTGGAGCAAAATTTATTTTCGGCCACAAATCGTTAAAATGCAAAGGCTATAGCCTTTGCGTTTTTGCGATTATGAGCCGAAATAAATTGTCTCCGATTCGAACCAAACTCACAGGAAATACCTAGGGGTTGGTCTAGGGGAAGTAAAGAGTGCCCCTGCACAACCCCTCTCACTTCGGAGCAAAACTGATTTTCGGCCCAAAATCGTAAAAATGCAAAGGCTATAGCCTTTGCGTTTTTGCGATTATCAGCCGAAATAAATTGTCTCCGATTCGGACCAAACTCACAGGACATACCTAGGGGTTAGTCTAGGGGAAGTAAAGAGTCCCCCTGCACAACCTCCGTCACTTTGGAGCAAAATTTATTTTCGGCCCAAAATCATAAAAATGCAAAGGCTATAGCATTTGCGTTGTTGCGATTATCAGCCGAAAATAAATTGTCCCCGATTTCGGCCAAACTCACAGGACACCCTCGGGGGTTGGTCAAGGGGTACATAAGAGTGCCCCTGCACAACCCCTCACTTCGGAGCAAAACTGATTTTTGGCCCAAAATCGTAAAAGTGCAAAGGCTATAGCCTTTGCGTTTTTGCGAATTTCAGCCGAAAATAAATTGTCCCCGATTTCGGCCAAACTCAGAGGACACCCTCGGGGGTTGGTCTAGGGAAAGTTAACAGTACCCCTGCACAATCCCCGTCGATTCGGAGAATATTAATTTTCGGCCGAAAATCATAAAAGATGCAAAGGCTATAGCCTTTGCATTTTTGCGATTTTGGGTCGGAAACAAATTGTCTCCGATTTCAACCAAACTCAGAGGGTACCTTCTTTGGCACTAAAAAACACATAGCAATTAATAGGGGTCCTATAACGGACATAGTTAGTGAGAAAATAGGCCCCTAAGCCACCTCGCCAACACTGCGCGCTATCAGGAATACTGCATTTCCTCGCAGACAAACCGGGTTTTCGGACGAACTGACCCTTGAGAGTTGGTCTAGGGGTACGTTAGATTTCCCCTGCAAAACCCCCGTCATTTCGGAGAATTTTAATTTTCGGCCGAAAATCGTAAAAAATGCAAAGGCTATAGCCTTTGCGTTTTTGCGTTTCTGGGTCGAAAACAAATTGTCTCTGATTACGACCAACTCACAGGGTACCTTCTTCTGGCACTACAAAACACATGGCAATTCCTAGGAGTCCTATACCGGACTTCGTTAGTGAAAAAATATGTTCCCAAGCCGATTTGCCCGAACAATGCGCGCTATCAGGAATACTTCATTTCCTCGCAGACAAACCGGGCTTTCGGACCAACTGACCCTTGAGGGTTGGTCTAGGGTTACGTTAGAGTCCCCCTGGACATCCCCCGTCGATTCGGAGAATATTAATTTTCGGCCGAAAATCGTAAAAGATGCAAAGGCTATAGCCTTTGCGTTTTTGCGATTTTGGGTCGGAAACAAATTGTCTCCGATTACGACAAAACTCACAGGAACCTTCTTCTGGCACTAAAAACACATAGCAATTCATAGGAGTCCTATGCCGGACTTCGTTAGGGAAAAAATATGCCCCTAAGCCACCGCGCCCGAACAATGCGCGCTATCAGGAATACCTCATTTCCTCGCGGACAAACCGGGTTTTCGGACCAACTGACCCTTGGGGGTTGGTCTAGGGTTACGTTAGAGTCCCCTGCATCCCCCGTCGATTCGGAGAATATTAACTTTCGGCCGAGAATCGTAAAAGATGCAAAGGCTATAGCCTTTGCGTTTTTGCGATTTTGGGTCGGAAACAAATTGTCTCCAATTTGACCAAACTCACAGAGTACCTTCTTCTGGCACTAAAAAACACACAGCAATATCCAGGAGTCCTATAACGGACATAGTTAGTGAGAAAATAGGCCACTAAGCCACCTCGCCCGAACAATGCGCGCTATCAGGAATACTGCATTTCCTCGCAGACAAACCGGGTTTTCGGACGAACTGACCCTTGAGAGTTGGTTTAGGGGTACGATACACTTCCCCCGCAGAACCCTCGTGATTTCGGAGAATTTTAATTTTCGGCCGAAAATCGTAAAAAATGCAAAGGCTATAGCCTTTTCGTTTTTGCGATTATGGGTCGAAAAACAAATTGTCTCTGATTACGACCAAACTCACAGGGTACATTCTTCTGGCACTAAAAAACACATAGCAACTTATACGAGTCCTATGCCGGACTTTGTTAGTGAAACAATACGCCCCTAAGCCACCTCGCCCGAACAATGCGCGCTATCAGGAGTACTGCATTTCCTCGCAGACAAACCGGGTTTTCGGACGAACTGACTGACCCTTTAGGGTTGGTCGAGGGTTACGTAAGTCCCCTGCAGAACTCCCCGTCATTTCGAAAAATTTTAATTTTCGGCCGAAAATCGTAAAAAATGCAAAGGCTATTGCCTTTGCGTTTTTTGCGATTATCAGCCGAAAATAGATTGTCCCCGATTTCGGCCAAACTTACAGGACACCCTCGGGGGTTGGTCTAGGCGTACATAAGAGGGCCCCTGCACAACCCCCGTCACTTTGGAGCAAAATTTATTTTCGGCCCAAAATCATAAAAATGCAAAGGCTATAGCCTTTGCGTTGTTGCGATTACCAGCCGAAATAAATTGTCTCCGATTCGGACCAAACTCACAGGTCATACCTAGGGGTTGGTCTAGGGGAAGTAAATAGTGCCCCTGCACAACCCCCCTCACTTCGGAGCAAAACTGATTTTCGGCCCAAAATCGTAAAAGTGCAAAGGCTATAGCCTTTGCGTTTTTTCAAATTTCAGCCGAAAATAAATTGTCCCTGATTTCGGCTAAACGCACAGGACACCCTCGGGGGTTGGTCTAGGAGTACATAAGAGTGCCCCTGCACAACCCCTCTCACTTCGAAGCAAAACTGATTTTCGGCCCAAAATCGTAAAAGTGCAAAGGATATAGCCTTTGCGTTTTTGCAAATTTCAGCCGACATTTAATTGTCCCCGATTTCGGCCAAACTGGGTCGGAAACAAATTGTCTCCAATTTGACCAAACTCACAGGGTACCTTCTTCTGGCACTAAAAAACACATAGCAATTCCTAGGATTCCTATACCGGACTTCGTTAGTGAAAAAATATGCCCCTAAGCCGATTTGCCCAAACAATGCGCGCTATCAGGAATACTGCATTTCCTCGCAGACAAACCGGGTTTTCGGACGAACTGACCCTTGGGGGTTGGTCTAGGGTTACGTTAGAGTCCCCCTGCACAACCCCCGTCGATTCGGAGAATATTAATTTTCGGCCGAAAATCGTAAAAAATGCAAAGGCTATAGCCTCTGCGTTTTTGCGATTTTGGGTCGAAAACAAATTGTCTCCGATTTCGACCAAACTCACAGGGTACCTTCTTTGGCACTAAAAAACACATAGCAATTCATAGGAGTCCTATACTGGACATCGTTAGTGAGAAAATAGGCCCCCAAGCCTCCTCGCCCGAACACTGCGCGCTATCAGGAATACTGCATTTCCTCGCAGACAAACCGGGTTTTCGGACGAACTGACCCTTTAGGGTTGGTCGAGGGTTACGTAAGAGTCCCCCTGCAGAACTCCCCGTCATTTCGAAAAATTTTAATTTTCGGCCGAAAATCGTAAAAAATGCAAAGGCTATTGCCTTTGCGTTTTGCGATTATCAGCCGAAATAGATTGTCCCCGATTTCGGCCAAACTTACAGGACACCCTCGGGGTTGGTCTAGGCGTACATAAGAGGCCTGCACAACCCCGTCACTTTGGGAGCAAAATTTATTTTCGGCCCAAAATCATAAAAATGCAAAGGCTATAGCCTTTGCGTTGTTGCGATTACCAGCCGAAATAAATTGTCCGATTCGGACCAAACTCACAGGTCATACCTAGGGGTTGGTCTAGGGGAAGTAAATAGTGCCCCTGCACAACCCCCCTCACTTCGGAGCAAAACTGATTTTCGGCCCAAAATCGTAAAAGTGCAAAGGCTATAGCCTTTGCGTTTTTTCAAATTTCAGCCGAAAATAAATTGTCCCTGATTTCGGCTAAACGCACAGGACACCCTCGGGGGTTGGTCTAGGAGTACATAAGAGTGCCCCTGCACAACCCCTCTCACTTCGAAGCAAAACTGATTTTCGGCCCAAAATCGTAAAAGTGCAAAGGATATAGCCTTTGCGTTTTTGCAAATTTCAGCCGACATTTAATTGTCCCCGATTTCGGCCAAACTGGGTCGGAAACAAATTGTCTCCAATTTGACCAAACTCACAGGGTACCTTCTTCTGGCACTAAAAAACACATAGCAATTCCTAGGATTCCTATACCGGACTTCGTTAGTGAAAAAATATGCCCCTAAGCCGATTTGCCCAAACAATGCGCGCTATCAGGAATACTGCATTTCCTCGCAGACAAACCGGGTTTTCGGACGAACTGACCCTTGGGGGTTGGTCTAGGGTTACGTTAGAGTCCCCCTGCACAACCCCCGTCGATTCGGAGAATATTAATTTTCGGCCGAAAATCGTAAAAAATGCAAAGGCTATAGCCTCTGCGTTTTTGCGATTTTGGGTCGAAAACAAATTGTCTCCGATTTCGACCAAACTCACAGGGTACCTTCTTCGGCACTAAAAAACACATAGCAATTCATACTGGACATCGTTAGTGAGAAAATAGGCCCCCAAGCCTCCTCGCCCGAACACTGCGCGTTATCAGCATTTCCTCGCAGACAAACCGGGTTTTCGGACGAACAGACCCTTGAGAGTTGGTTTAGGGGTACGATACATTTCCCCTGCAGAACCCTCGTGATTTCGGAGAATTTTAATTTTCGGCCGAAAATCGTAAAAATGCAAAGGCTATAGCCTTTTCGTTTTGCGATTATGGGTCGAAAAACAAATTGTCTCTGATTACGACCAAACTCTAGAATTACATTCTTCTGGCACTAAAAACACATAGCAACTTATACGAGTCCTATGCCGGACTTTGTTAGTGAAACAATACGCCCCTAAGCCACCTCGCCCGAACAATGCGCGCTATCAGAGTACTGCATTTCCTCGCAGACAAACCGGGTTTTCGGACGAACTGACCCTTTAGGGTTGGTCGAGGGTTACGTAAGAGTCCCCCTGCAGAACTCCCCGTCATTTCGAAAAATTTTAATTTTCGGCCGAAAATCGTAAAAAATGCAAAGGCTATTGCCTTTGCGTTTTTGCGATTATCAGCCGAAATAGATTGTCCCCGATTTCGGCCAAACTTACAGGACACCCTCGGGGGTTGGTCTAGGCGTACATAAGAGGGCCCCTGCACAACCCCCGTCACTTTGGAGCAAAATTTATTTTCGGCCCAAAATCATAAAAATGCAAAGGCTATAGCCTTTGCGTTTGTCTGTGATTACCAGCCGAAATAAACTGTCTCCGATTCGGACCAAACTCACAGGTCATACCTAGGGGTTGGTCTGGGGAAGTAAATAGTGCCCCTGCACAACCCCCCTCACTTCGGAGCAAAACTGATTTTCGGCCCAAAATCGTAAAAGTGCAAAGGCTATAGCCTTTGCGTTTTTGCAAATTTCAGCCGAAAATAAATTGTCCCTGATTTCGGCCAAACGAACAGGACACCCTCGGGGGTTGGTCTAGGAGTACATAAGAGTGCCCCTGCACAACCCCCGTCACTTCAAAGCAAAACTGATTTTCGGCCCAAAATCGTAAAAGTGCAAAGGATATAGCCTTTGCGTTTTTGCAAATTTCAGCCGACATTTAATTGTCGATTTCGGCCAAACTGGGTCGAAAACAAATTGTCTCCGATTTCGACCAAACTCACAGGGTACCTTTTTCTGGCACTAAAAAACACATAGCAATTCCCAGGAGTCCTATACCGGACTTCGTTAGTGAAAAAATAGGCCCCTAAGCCACCTCGCCCGAACAATGCGCGCTATCAGGAATACTGCATTTCCTCGCAGACAAACCGGGTTTTCGGACGAACTGACCCTTGGGGGTTGGTCTAGGGTTACGTTAGAGTCCCCCTGCACAACCCCCGTCAATTCGGAGAATATTAATTTTCGGCCGAAAATCGTAAAATTGCAAAGGCTATAGCCTTTGCGTTTTTGCGATTTTGGGTCGAAAACAAATTTTCACCGATTTCGACCAAACTCACAGGGTACCTTCTTCTGGCACTAAAAAACACATAGCAATTCCTAGGAGTCCTATACCGGACTTCGTTAGTGAAAAAATAGGCCCCTAAGCCACCTCGCCCGAACAATGCGCGCTATCAGGAATACTGCATTTCCTCGCAGACAAACCGGGTTTTCGGACGAACTGACCCTTGGGGGTTGGTCTTGGGGTACGTTAGAGTCCCCCTGCACAACCCCCGTCATTTCGGAGAATACTAGGAGGACGTGCCGGAAGCACGTAGTTGCTGAGCGAAGTGAGTGTTTAAACAAAAGGACGGTTTCAACCCCTCCGCCGTGTAGATATGCAACCTACATGATGCCTGTCAGCACGAAGTAATTGAGAATTCCGGGGGGGGGGGGGGATGAAGGAGGAGAAGGGCAGGAGAGGTGGTGGTGGTGGAGGGACAACAGGCCAACAATCACCGTTCGTACTCAACCGAGAGAAGGGAGCATTCCCTCTCCGATATCGTGAAGGAGAAAGTCCCGGACACCCAATGTGTTTGACACCAGAGGTGCAGGTCGCCGTGGCCTCCAAAGTGCGGTTGTACTGTGCTGTGACCACGTGCCCCTCCTGTGCCCGAGGGGAGGAGGGCGCCATAGACGCGGGACGGCGACACCCTTCCCGAACCCCGAATCCAGAACGTGTGGTTATCCAAAATGTGGTTATCCTGCGCGGGGACCTAGAGCACACTTCCAGAACCTTCGTCCTCCTCCTCCCCACCCCCCCACCCCCCCTCCACTTTCCCCCTCCCCACCCGGAGGTAAGATAAGTGCCAATAAGAGTAAGAATGCTGTCCCCCCGCCCCTCCTATCCTTCTGAAACAAGTCTGTCTTCCCACCAACTTACAAGTATCAATGGTAAGCCAAGCATTGGGTCACTCATTGAAAAAGACATAGTAATGAATGTTGTAACAGAGGCCACTAACTTTAAATGCAATTAAGACATTCACAATGACTCACAACCTTTAAATGATGAGGCGAATCTATTTTGAAATGATTTATAGCTATTGAAATAGAATTGAAACACTTCAAAACCTCTGTAGCAATTTAATGGTTATATGACTTTGTTCTGATAATATTTCAGTGTTTTAGAAACACTGATTTAGTGTAAACACTCTCAGCATAATTGTTATATTACAAGTACCGTTTCTCACCTAAATCCAATCTACAGTATCGCCCCTTGTGTTTGTGGGAGTCAAATTTCTATAAACTAAACATTTTTTAGAAACAAATTTACTCCGTATCATTAATTTTATAAAGCAGCTTTCCTCTCATTCAAATTCATAGTCAAAAAGGATTAAGCAGTATGTTTGGTTTAATACATAAGATAACTTGATCAGAAATAATATCACTGGGAAGAACAGCAAAGGTTCCGAACAAAATCCTACTTAATTTATCTGAATAATACCCATACTATTTACTTTTTCTAGTTGGGTTTAAAGGTTATAAGATTTTAATACTTTCACCACACTTTGATGTGTCTTCTTTAGTAGAATGAGACTCCAAATGTTTCTATTTAATATTTATAAATTAATTACCTTTTTTATAACAAATGTCTGTTATCTTATGTCTAAAAGGAGCACAGTTCTACTACAGCATCAATACCGTATTGGGGAAACCGTTTGGCTGGTAATTTGTGGCGGCTCAATAAGAAATCACAACACTTGGGTATCGAGCAAAGGTTTAAAACAAAATTTAAATAAATATAAGTAAATTATGTCACAGCTAGTAACTCTCACTTTTCAGATCAAGGTGTTATGTAATTTTAATACGCAGACCAAAGTCTGCTGTCTCCCAGTCAGAACTGTGTGTACTCTATTGTAGACAACATTGTTTATGTTGTTAGGTTATGTCACTCACCCAAATAATAAGTTCGGAAGTAAGTTGAAGCGATCCTGGCTGTCATTTCAGCAATCCGTGACGTTCATTTCACAAATCCAGTAGTACAATCAGAGTTTTTTTTTCATAGGAACTTGAGGCACTTACCCTCCCCACCCCACCCCTCAGACGTGAACACACGACAAATCACTCGTACGCACACTTCTACAAAATGACGACACTTGAAACTTCGTGAGACGACTACCACTACTCTAAAAACAATTTCAGACAGCATATTTCGTCGAACTGACACTTAAATTTCTAATTTTGATGTTGTAAACAATCGAGGTGGACACCGGGCTTGGCTGGGCCGTCGTGACGTAGTTCGCACACTGCCGGTAGGTGGCACTACCACTTTGTTGGTTTGTCCGAAAACTGGGCAAGAATCGCGCGCGACGACGCAAAGGGCCCACGCCACAGCGATTTTCTCCCAAACGACGTCCGGTACCGGTCTCCTTGGACTTGCAACGTGTTTTTTAGCCCCAGAAGAGTGTCCCCTGTGGGTTTGGTCGAAATCGGAGACAATTTTTTTCGGCCGAAAATCACAAAAAACGCAAAGGCCTTTGCATTTTTACGATTTTTGTCCGAAAAAAAATTTTGCTCCAAAGTGACGGGGGTTGTGCAGGGGGACTCTGATGTACCCCTAGAGCAACCCCGGAGGGTTGGGTTGTCGGAAAACCGGGTTATTCAGCGAAGAAATGCGACGAAATTTTCCTTTTTTGCTTTTTCTTCGAATTAACAGTCGAGGGTTGATCTGGAGCTACACTAGAGTCCCTCTGCACATCCCCTGTCAATTTAGAGCAACATCATTATTTTCAATAAAAATCGAACGTTTTCACTCGATTATTTCCTAATTTCCCCGTAGAAATAAATAGAGATCTATGAAACAGAAAGAAATGTTTATTACTATACCTATAGAGTTTGACAAATAAAAATGAGCACCATGATAATGTGAAAACAATAAAAAAAGAAACAAACAATAATAAACACTTCGAAAGGCACACCTCAAGACTTTGACTGGAAGACTGGAAGATGTGCTATCACGTTAAACGGCGCGAGCAGTACAGTTAGTGCGATGGTCACGCCGGGACAGACTTGCTGGTCTTCTTGATGGGCTCCGAATCGACGTCCGGGACTGTTGTCCTCTTCCGTTTCCGGTGGGGGCAAATGTTGGCGTCTGTCGCCACAGGCGGAGACTGTGGTGATGCAGGGGTGTCGACAACAGCACTGTCGGCGCCGCCCTGGTCGCCGTCGTGGACGTCAGCAGCGTGGCCGTTGCACAGCCGCTCCGGCGCCCCGGCCTCCGCCTCCGCCTCGGGCTCCTGCTCCCCTTCCAGTCTCACCCCGTCCTCGTGATCGTCCTCAGCGGGCTCTTCCTTTACCACGGCCGTGGTGGTAGCAGCAGCGGTAGACCGGGCAGGGATGGGGATTGGTATAGGGATCGGAATGGGGATTGGGATTGGAATCGCTATGGGGTAGGGGACCATGATGGTGACGGGGGGCAGTAGCGATGGCGGGGGCGGCGGCGGGGCTGACTGGTGCCCTGCTGCCTGCGGCGGGGGCTGTGCTGGGGGCGCCCGGGGGTGGCCCGACACCAGCGGCAGCCCGGGGCCTGGGGGCGGGCCTGGGGGCGGGCCTGGGGGCGGGCCGGGTGGCAGGTGCGCGCCGGCGAGCGGCCCGAGCTGCCCGTCGTGGTACGGCAGCCGGGGAGGCCTGAGGAACATGGAGCCTGGCGCTAGCCGCAGAGCCGGGAGGCCGGCCGCGCCGGGGCCCAGCAGGGCGGCGGGCACGGGCAGGAACGAGGGGTGCGGCGGAGGCGGTCCCGGGGGGCTCGAGGCCGGGGCCGGGGCCGGGGCGGGGGCGGAGCCCGGCGGGGGCGGCCCGCGCGCAGGGGCGCCGCCCGGGAACAGGCCCTTGGTGAACGGGAGGCGGAGCGGCCGCCAGTTGGGCAGAGGGTGGAGGCCGGCCGGGGGCACTGTCGGGGCGGGGGCGGGGGCGGGCCGGCCGGGGCCGGGCGGGGAGCTGCAGCTGCTGTGGTGCTCCGGTCTGGTGGCCGCCACGCTGAGGTCCGTCGCCACGCACGAGCTGGTGCTGCTGCTGCTGGGCCCCGAGGCGGAGGACGACAGCCGCCGGCTCCGGCTGCTCTTCAACCTGGAGGCGGGAGGAGTTTTACGATCAACACATGAACAATAATAACCTTGTAGAGACTGTGTGCACTAAAGGAGGTATATTGAATTAAGCAGGGCGGTCGCCTATTCCATCAAATTGATTTTCGCGTTTCAATGTACACTTTATATTAAAACAAACAAAAATGATTCGATGTCGTCCATTTTAAGTTCAGAACTTCTCTTGGCTCAGTTTCTCTAACGTACCATCCATTCCGCACAACGTTACGCATACGCGCACGCGTGTTCGGATCATCGGCGACCCGCACGTGTGCGACGGGTTGCCTCCCCTCCGCCCCCATTCCGCGGCAGAGCAGAGTGCGTTAACCCGCTCTCGTTCACAATGCACAACCCTCAACGCCGCCTGACCCCAAAATAATGAGCAGTGTCAGTGGCCCGGCTGATATTTTGTCAGGTCGAAAGGCTAAACGCGATAATCCCGGCGCGGCCCGAACAATACGAAATGCACTCGGCTTGTCGCAGGACCGGGCGGGGCCGCGGGCCGGGCGGGGCGGGGCGCGCAGGGCGGGTTCAAGGATACGACTTTCTGGGAGGGCGACGATGGAAAATAAAATTATTGTGAGTGTCACCACTTCTGTCGGGTACCGACACGAGCGGGTGCGTGGTGTGGCGTGGCGTGGCGTGGCGTGGCGGGGCGGGGCGGGGCGGGGCGGGGCGGGGCGTACTGACCTGCTGCCCCTGCTGGCGGAGTGCGCGGGCGGCACCTCCCCGGTGCTGCTGCTCGGCGAGGTGCATGACGGCGGCCTGGTCGGGCTGGCGGGGCGGGGCGGGGACGCGCCCCCGGGCCCTGGCCCTGGCCCGTCCTCATCCTCGTCGTTGCTGGCGCGCGCGCGCGGCCCGCGCTCGTCCTGGTCCGAGCCGTCCTCCTCGTCCTGGTCCGCGCAGTCCCTCATCCACAGGTCCGGGGTGATGAGCGGCTTGCCCGGCGCGGGCGTGGCGGCGGGGTGCGGGTGCAGCTCCAGGTGCGCCGCCGTCTCGCGGCAGAAGAGGTTCATCTTGTACTGGTTCAGGCACTTGTCGCTGCAACAGAGACGGGACAGGGACGGCAGGTCAGTAGACTGATTCCGCACGGGACTTTCGTACCTCTGTTCTTGTCGCACTCGTGAGGCACGGCCATTAGGTGGGAGAGAGAAACCCCCCTTGAGCGCTCTGCGGAATCAGTCTACAGGTCAGTGCGGGGCGGCCGAGGAGCGGCGCGGTGCGGTGCGGTGCGGTGAGGTGAGGTGGTCGAGGTCGGTTCACTCGCGGCGCGGGGCGGCGTATAGTCAGGTGTAATGTCCGTCGATGTTGCAGCCCCCGCCCCGCCCCGCCCCGCCCCGCCCCGCCCCGCCCCGCCCCGCTCCTGCCAAGCACGGCCGTGCTGCTGCGCGGGGCGGCCCGACCGGGTGTTGTTTACAGGAATGCCTCGCGTCTCGTTTTCAAAGGCCCGCGCCGGGCCGGGCGGGGCCGGGCGGGGCCGGGCGGGGCCGGGCGGGGAGGGAAGTGCCGGGCCGGGGTGTAGACGCGAAGCTCGTGCCAGCGAGCTACACCCGACTAGACGGCGCGGAGAGCGGCAGCGGAAGGACTCTCGGCGGCAGTCAATCCCTGACAGGCGCAGGCCCAACAGGAGGGATATGTGCAGCGAAACCCAGACCCTCCAACGCGGCCCGGTAGGGTGATTTCGCACAGTGGTTTCGTCTATCTGTCCTTGTCGCACTCATGAGGCACGGCCATAAGGAGCGAGAGAGAGGACACTACTGAACGCTGTTCGGAATCACCGTGCGGACCAGCTCGTGACGGGCAGGCGCCTCTTCATCTCGCGCGCGGCGCGGCGGGGCGGGGCGGGGCGGTCGCGTTGCGGCCAGCAGCGCAGTGGCCGCGGTGCGGCTGGGCCGGGCCGGCCGGGCCCGGGTAGACGTTTTCCATAATTGATATTTCTGTTGTGCCACCCGAGCCCGCCCCGCCCCGCCCCGCCCCGCCCCGCCCGATGCCGACACGCGATGCCGGTGCGCGGTACGCGATGCCATGGCGATGGCATGGCGATGCCCCCCGCCGCTGCGCGCAGTCACAGGATCCCCCGCTCTCGGGTTACCGCCCTGCCTCCCCCTCCCCCTCCCCTCCTCCCCGCACCAGCACCAGCCCGGTCCCCCACATCCAGGGCAACGCGGCGCGCACAGCCGCGCACAGCCTTACGCGCACCGGCGCACATTGCCCTGCCCGGCCCGGCCCGGCCCGCCGCGGGGCGGAGCGCGCTGAAAAGCTCACGGTGATTGTCACCGGTGAGCCCTGCAGCACTGTAGCTTTGGCTGAATGTTCACATGGCGACTATGGTTCCGCTACGACCGGAAAGAGTTCTCCTACGACTGCGCCGGCACGACGGCCACGCCGAGGACCGCGCTGGCGCCGGAGAGGGGGGGGGGGGATCCTCCCCTAACCCTTCCACACCCCACAGCGCGCGGTACTGCATCCCGTAGAGGCTAGGCTAGGCTGGCGTCGAGGGGGTATGCCAGCGGTTCTCAACCTTTTTGGACTCGCGACTCCAAAATGACTGACCAAAATTTTCGCGACCCCACAGAGGGGCCCGGCATTCACTTTTATAATACCGTGTACACGTGACCTGACCTAGATATTACACGGTATTACGCGAGATGTCATACCCCAAAATAACAAAGTATGCTACAAATTTTGTAGAAATTTCAAAGTCATACTGGCGTCGTTATATCGCGTAATACCATGTACTACGGAGTACTCTGTACAATAATTTTCTTGTAGTGAATATCCACGCCTGGCGCTCCTGGTACCAGTGCACGACCCCGCGCCCGGAGCGGGGCGGGGCGGGAAGGGGACGCCAGGGGGCCGGCGCCCTGGGGCGGGGCGGGGCGGGGCCGCGGGGCGCCGCGGGGTGCCCGTGAGCCCCTTGGCGCGCCCCGGTGTCGGGTGTCGCCGCACGGCACGTTCAGCCCATAGCTGGGCCCGACCCGACCCGACCATCGGCCACCACTGTGCTGCATGGCCATCCCCTGCCCGGTCCCGGTAGGGTACAGCACCGCGGACAAGCAGGCCGGACCCTGCATACAGCAGCCCGGCACGGCCCGGCCCGGCCCGGCAGCGGCAGCGCGGGGCGGCACGGCGGCCGCGGGTCTTCCCTCTACCTCTGCCCCCCGCGCCGCGCCGGCAGGGTGAGAGTAAGTTACCTGCAGAACTGCAGCTGGTTCTCGCCGTCCTGGAAGTCGACGTAGCTGACGGTGTGCCGGACGTGCCGGCACCAGTCGCAGGTCCTGGAGCGCTTGAAGGTGGCCCTGCGGCTCTGCGTGAAGCACACCTCCGAGCAGAAGGCGGCGAGGTTGGGGCTCCGCAGCGCGAAGGGCAGGTTGGGCGGCGCCGCCTGGTGGCACCACGAGCACGTCATGCTGCCCTCGCCCGCCTCGGACACGGACACGGCCTCTGCAACAGCGGCGTGGCGGGGTCACAAATTACAATTATGTACGACCCCTGGCAGGTTTATGCGCCGCCCCTACACTGGAAAACTAGCGTCACGTCCATTGGTTTGGCGTGTTTGGGTCTTGACTTGAGAGAACCAGGTCGCACCACGTATTGAGACCTAAGTTTACAACACGCCATGTGATGCGACGCCAGCTCCAGGGTGTACGGCATTACACATAGGAGACCACCGCATCATGTACGTGACCAAAACTACGGTCACATACCACATGATGCGACCTCTCCAAGGGGTCGCACTTGCAAGTATGACGCACGTCACGTCAGTTTTTCCACTGTGCCCACACGCATGGCGCACGTCACGTGATCAAAGCGTTCAAATGCAAGTTTGCTGAATTTCTTTGCGAGTTATCTGTGTCTAAACCCAACAGCGTGCCTGCGCGAGTGTCCCAGATTGACTACACAGCACCCGGTCCGCGAGATAAAGTCAGTCTGGACTCTACGTTGTTTTCGGCGCGAACGGTTCTGATCTTCAAAATAGCAGTAATCAGCGTCGCATACATACACTGGCGGCTGGTGAAAGGCCACCGAGCAAGGTCCGCAGCTGGGGCTGGGCTGGGCTGGGCCAGCGCGACCTGCTACCCCGCCCCGCCCCCCGCCCCGCCCCGCCATCAAATGAATACGTTGGTGCAATCAGACGATAATGTGCGGCGTTTTGTTTTGGATGGAATCCGATGCATCACAGCCGAGCCGACCTCGGCGACGGGCATTGCGATCGGCCGGGCCGGGCCGGGTCGGGCCGGGCCGGGCCGAGGCGCGCTCAGTGCGAGAGGCGAGGAGAGGTCAGGGCGGCGATGATAAAGAATGGAGATGTTAGATTCGGCATTTGAACTCCGCTCGTCATGACCCGAGCAGAACGTTCAACTCCTCCAGGGGGTCAGGCCCAGGCCACCTCAGTGTGGATTCTGAGTGTTGCGACCCAAACACGTCCCGCCCATTGACGTGTGACGCACGTCACGTCTGTTTACCCAGTGCAGAGGTAACTGTTCGTAAGGCGACGGCAGAGGGTTCAGCTACTGCGCGATATTAGCTGGATGCTTGAGACTGCCCCCGGGGTAGAGGAGGGAGGGGGGGGCAGTAGTCCCTTACAGGGGAGGAGACCGCCTCCCAGCGGCGCTCACACCAAACGGGCGTGGCGGTCGCATCGAGGCGGGGCGTGGCGGGACAGTCAGAGCACAAGATATATGCGGTGGGATAGCGGTGGGAGGGAGGGTCTGGAGTCAGAGACGCGCGCAGGCGCACCCCTGGCTTATAGAGTTCAACGTGGTCCGCAGGCAGGTTCAGCGGGTGATAGTTGTATCCAGAATTAGATGCAAGGAGGTTCGTATTTCCTCGCAATAACCCACCGTCATGAGCCTTATCCCTACTCAGTGTCCGAAAATCCTCGTCGCACGTCCCCGTCCTCCTTGAGCGCACCCCGCCCCTACCCTTGCCAGTACCGGCCGGGCTCGCGCCGGGCCGGAGCGGCTTGTCACGGTGAGCCATCAGGCTCGCCTCAGCTCGGCAGTCGCGAGTGAGAGGGTGTGAGGAGTCTGCAGGTCGGTGTGAACAAGAAAATCAATCAATCAATAAAAGCTCAGTTATAAACCCACAGCCTGACATTATCATCAACCTTCAACCTTCACGAACCGGACAATGCGAAACTGAAACAGGCTGGCAATGGCCCCGTGCGCGTATGCAACCAGCCCACACGCCTGCGTGCTGTACAGCGTGCAACCTACACGCGGGGGCCCGTGCGCGTGCGTGCGTGCGCGTGCGCGTGCGTGCGTGCGCGTGCGCGGGCAGCCTGAGCCTGATATTCAGAACTTGTTATTCTTCCCTTTTTCAAGACGCTTATACGACGGTCTAGGTCTGACAGACGAGGGATATTAGTCTGGCAATAAAACTGCGTTCTCTTATCAAGATCCAATGGACACCAATGAATAATATGGCGGCTTCGTCTGGCCGAAATATTGAAGAAAAGAATGGAGTAATAATCCAGAGAAACGTTTCGAAAGAACGTTATGCGTAAATGCGATAGACGACAATGATCCACATCCGTCGCAGCCTGGGGTTGAAGGAATGAGCACTGCCGCTGGATTGTGCTGCGCCAGGGCGTGGCGGAGCTGGGCGTGGCGGGCGGGGCGTGGCGGGCGGGGCGGGGAGGGCGGGGCGGGGAGGGCGTGGCGGACGTGCCGACTGCTGAGGGCACTGTACCGAACTCGCGGATGAACGCGAGGGGAGGAGGTGCGGGGAGGGGGAGGGTTGCGCGCGGGGCGGAGTGGGCGTGGCGGGCGTGGCGGAGCGGGGTGCGGCGTGGGGCTTTTAGGGCGGGGCGGGAGGCGGCGCCCGGGCGGACGGCGCAGGGCGGGGCTGGGGCGTGGCAGGGCGGGGCGGGGTGCGCGGGGGAGGGGTAATGATAGAGTACTCTCCTGCAGGAGGGGGCCGGGGCGGGCGGGCGTGGCGGGCGCGCGGCGGGCGTGGCCGGCGTGGCGGGCGTGGCGGCGTGCTGAGCACGCCGTGTTGGGGGTATTGACGGCGCTGGCGGGCTGAAGTAGGAAAACACACCAGATAGTCTCTCTGGAAAAACGGCCTGTCCATGTCAGAACGTTACCTCAGCACACGCCTTATTTTCCCTTTTCAAATTAATACTTTGAAATCGATTAGTGCGAAAATAGCGACGAATTTATTCTCGTTTATATTTTTAACTGAGTACCGCCAGATAGAGGATTATGGCAAGGGCCACATTAACGAAATTTCTCTAAGGACACTAGACAGGTTCCCCTTCGCAGGTATCAATTAGCACTGGCAAACCTTTTGGTTGGACAGAAATAAAGATCAGGTTTGACATCAACATTAACAACCTTCCTACTTTTTTACTACGTAAACCTATATTCTTGATTTTTGTTTTGTTTTGTTTCCGCAGTCCTATTCTTTGCTTTGCTGCTGCTGGTGCATTAGCCTTGGAAATGTAAAAAGAGGTTATGGGACATGGCTCTAGCTCTTGTCGGTGCCTTGGGGTGGGAGTGGCAGGCAGGGGGCAGGGCAGGGCACTGCAGGACGAAGGCGTGGCAGAGCGGGGCGGGGCGGGGCGGGGCGGGGCGGGGCGGGGGGGGGCGGGGGGGGGCGGCGCGGGGCGGAGCGGGGCAGAACGGGGCGGGGCGGGGCTGAGCATGGCAGCGCAATATAGCGTGGCGTGGGGCGTGGCGTGGGGCGTGGCCGCGCCGCCGGGCGCTGCTGCCGCTGTCGTGGGGTGGGCCTCGTGCAGACTAAAGGGCCACAGGGCCACAGGGCCACAGGGCCATGAGGCCCTCACTTCATTTCACCTCGCAATGAACTAAAGAGCGATGCGCCCCGCTCCGCTTTTATGAGAGATGAGCAGAGCGGGAGTGCCACGGACGGGGCGGGCGGGGCGGGGCGGGGCGGAGGGGGGCGGGGCGGGGTGTACGGCGGGGGGGGGCGCGGTGTACGGCGGGGCGGGGCGGGGTGGACGGCGGGGCGGAGCGGGGCGGGCGGGGCGGGGGCCCCAGCACGCGGAAGTCGGTGTTCGTCGGTGGTCTTCCCTTTCAGCGATTATCGAGACACAATAGGAGCGCGTTGGCGCGCCGGGCCGGGCCGCGGCCGGGGGGAGGAATGTTTCTCCCTCGGTGAGAAGGAACACCGGCGTGTCGTGGAGGATGGAGAGGGGGGGGGGTGCAAGCACAACATATCGATGTGTGCGCGGCGACGGGAATAGCCCTCCTGCAGCTGAGGTCTTCCGCTCCGCGCGCCGCGCACTCGCTGACTGCGGCTGCCGCGCGGCGCGGCGTGCGCAGCGCACAGCCCCGGGCCCCACAGGGGGCGCGTCACTCATATGACGCGGGGCGGGCCGGGCCGGGCCGGGCCGGGCGGATAGTTTCGTGTAACACCAGTGGCGTCGAAGCTGGAGACGGTGTGGCACCGTGAGCCGTGAGACGGACAGTTATTTTTCTGATTTCCAGCATAAAATATCCACTGCATACCTCTGCCCCACTCTGCGCTGCACGGCCCCGCGCCCCGCCCTCTGCCACGCCCCTCTCCCCGCCCCGCCCCGCCCCGCCCTCGCCCCGCCCCGCCCCACGCTCGCAACAGCTGCTCGCCGATAATTACAAGGTGGTGGCGGAGCACGTCATAGCTGCGGTGGGGCGGGGCTGGTGGGTGGGGCGGGTGGGGCAGGCGGGGCGGGGCTGGTGGGCGGGCGGGCGAGGCGGGCGAGGCGGGGCGCGGTCTGGCCTAGCCGGCAGCCCCGGTGAGGGGCGTGCCGCCACGCCTCCCAGCCCCCTGCCACGCCCGCACCCACCTCGGCTCGCCTGGTCGCCGAAGGCCTCTCTCGAATCCTATTCCACGAGCAACAGGAAGACAAGTTTTACTCGCGACCCGACCGGACCGGACGGGAAGTACCCCTTTTGGGGCCCGGCCCGGCCCGGCCGCTCAGCCCGCCCGCCTCGCGCTCGCCTCGCCTGCTTGCTATTTTATGTGATCGCGGTCAGGGACGCCAGTCAAGTTAGGCAAATAACCGGGCACGCACACCGGTGCGCTGCTGGCGGTATCGCCGCCTGCTAGGCAACATCCTGTCCTGTCCGCACGTTCAAAGGGGTTGCCTAGCAGGCAGGCTGCGCACAGATGTGCTTGTGCGGGGTTTTGCCTAACACTGCTGGTACCCCTGGCCATTGCCCCTGGCTCGGTATGACGCCTTACCTGTCCTGGTGGGGCTCCCCTGCGACGACCCCGTGGAGCCGCGCCGGTCCCGGTCCCCAGCGGCCGCGCCACTCCCCGAGGACGTCGCCTCCTGGTCGGAGGGGCAGTCGGCGTCCGAAGCGGCAGAGGTGGTGGGAGCCGGCCCCGGCCCCGGCCCCGGCCCCGCCCCCGCGTCAGCGGCGGTAGCGGCAGCGGCGGCGGCCGCCTTGGCCAGGGCCGTGGCTATGTGCGGCGGCAGGGGCAGGCGGTGCAGCGGCCCCAGGGCGCCCAGGGTGGCACCCAGGGTGGCGCCCAGGGTCCCCAGCGCGCCGGGCGCGAGCAGGCCGCCGGGGCCGGCGCCGGGGCCGGGGCCCAGGCCCAGCGGCTGAGGCGCGCCTCCCCGGAGCGACAGGTTCTGCGCCTCCCGCCGGTCCATCTTGTCGTAGCCGTACCAGGACAGCAGCTCGTTCATCGCCGTCTCCGCGTAATCCTGCGGGAAGACGAAAACGGTTAGAGTTGACGGGAGGTTGGAGTTGACTCTTATATTTGGTTACTGTAGACTTGAGTTGTGTGCCTTTCTCGGCATTGATAGTTGACAGCCTCCTGCGTGCGATTCACTTGTGCATTCAATGTGCCCGCATGTGTCTCCGGCGTGGGGTAGCGGGCGCGGCATTGTTCAAGTTCGAGCTGGACGGAGTAAAAAGCGAAAGGGGTGGCGGGCGGGGCGGGGGCGTTCGTCATCGGCTTCCCTCCCTGTCGCCGTGCCCACGCTACTCGTGCCTCCCCCCCCCCCCCTCCCCCAAAAGCTCATTTGAGGTCGGATTCGTTTCAATGCAATATGAGCCCCGGCCCGCCGCGCCGCGCCGCCCAGGACGAGAGTGTCATTAGTACAAGGCAAAAAGGGGAGGGGGCGGGTGGCACAGAGAGGAGAAGAGAAGAGAGGAGTCAGGGATGGCGGGGCGGCGTTAGCGTTAGATGAGGAAAAGGGGTAAGTTTAAGTTAAAGCAACTCTTGGAGAGCCAGGATAACGAGAACAGGGAGGATAGTTTTGCTGTTTGCTAAGCGAAGCAAAGCTCTCTGTGGGCTTCCCTGCCATCTTCGTTCCGTGGACCATCTTATCATCATAAGACATATCGAGACTTCTCATAGCACCAGGTGGGCAGTGGTTCGAATGCCGGTCACATTCGCTTTATGTTTTTTATTCAGTCGCTGTGTTTTTGTGCAGTTGCCCGAGTCACAAGGACGGTATGGCCGAAAAGAACAATTGGTCGACAAAAAAAGGATATAAAGTAAAGGAATACGCGGTTATTGAACCACTGCCCTCCTGGTGCTATGAGCAGTGACGATACCAATGACGCTACGCGCGTAGAAGTTCCGTCCCATGCCCACGACCTGAGGTGGGTCGTGGGGTCATAAGTCCTAGAATCTGGCTCCAAAAACAGTTCTTCCATGCCCTGGGGACAGGGCAGTTTGGTTAACCACCGTACGACTAAATCTGGCAGTACGGGGATCAAATCTGTCGAACAGCGCGATAGGATCGCAGTCAGAAAAGCATCGGTTCCCATAAGAACACCGAAGTTCTTGGCTGCCACGGGGGGTAAAAGCCCTGTGCCTGGCGGGAACCGCAACCTCCTTCGGGAGTTTTACTGTCGCAAAAACTTCCATGTTTTCACGCCACCCTTTCACTTGCAGAGCACGTACGTAATTTTTCAAGTTTAAGCTCGAAAATGTTTGCCGTGTGTGGGGTAGGAGAGTAAGTCAGGCCTGCTCTCACCCCTAGTAGCTCCTTAGCCCCGGCCGAGTCTCGGATAGGCTACCCGTCTGCACACGTGATGGAGGCTTGCCTACCCGCCCGGGCTGCCTGTGTGGTGCGGAGCGGGAGGGGCCCGGCGGGCAGCCCCAGCCCCTGCCCCGCAGCTGTGTAAGTGGATAGGGGAGGGGCGGTACTGGCACGGGCACTGGCACGCACTGCAGTGCCATGGCACGCGCGTGCATGGTGCGCTGCGTGCTCCCTGCGCCTGCCCCCGCACGCCGGCGGGCGTCCACGGATTAGGGCAACGCGGTAAACATGTTTGACATTATCTTGGACCGAGCAGCCGGCCCTACACATCGACAGGAAGGGCCGTGCCGTGCCGTGCCGTGCCGTGCCGTGCCGTGCCGCGCCTCGCCCTGCGGATGATAGCTATTTTTACTTGGCGCCCTGCGGACTGCGCTGCGGGCCGGGCGTGGCCGCCTGGCCTAGCCGGCCTGCATGGCCCACGGGCACGGGTGCTGCTGCGGGCTGCAGCCGAGGCGAGGGGAGGGTGCCTCATACTGCCTCCGATCCGTGTTGTGTACGCCCTGCGTTCCAATCAGTTTCCAATCACAATCCAATCACGTAATTTAAAGACGAAAATGCATTTTAAGCACCTTGAAATCGCAAAAATTGCCGCTAAAAATTTTATAGTTTTCTTCCAAGCTTAGGTAAAATGCTCCTTCCAATCGGCTGCAGCACGCGACAGGGCTGATCTTCGCAAGCTGCTGTGCTCCTCACACACCCCGGGCCGGGCGCGGAGGTTTGTATTTTACTCAGTTCTCTCGCGCTGGAAGGTCCCCCTCAAGGTCAGGCCGCGGGCGGGGCGCGGGGCGGGGCGGGGCGGGGCGGGGTGGGGCGGGGCGGGGCGGGGCGCGTCCCCAGCTACGGGCGCGTGTAGCGCGATTGTGACCCAGATGGCCGCGGAGCGGACGTACGGGGAATGCGCCGGTCGAGCAGAAAAGGCAAACGGACGCCGGTGCATCTCGACTCGACTGCGGCGCGGCCCGGCTCGCATTACCTGCGGGCTCCAACTGCCCGGCCCGGCCCGACTCTGCAAACAAAACGCGACCCGTCCCACGGCTGCTGCTGTCGCCGCTGACCCGCGCCCCGCGCCCCGCGCCCCGCGCGTCGCGCCCCGCGCCCCGCGCCACCACGCCCCCGTGCGCCCGCGCCCCGCGCCCCGCGCCCGCGCACCACGCCCCCCGTGCCCCGCGCCCTGCGCGCGCCCACGCGCCCGTGCCCCGCGCCCTGCGCCCGCGCCCGCGCCCCGCGCCCCGCGCCCCGCGCCCCGCGCCTCGCGCCCCGCGCCTCGCGCCCCGCGCCCGCGCACAAATTGGCCAGTTCCAGTACCAGTGACCAGCTGGACGAAGTGTTGCCGTGGTCGCACGCTGGTCAGCCGCGTCGCCTGGTCGTGACTCGCTCCCCGTCCCGCCCCACTCCACTCCGCCCCGCCCCACCCCGCCCCACCCCGCCCCGCACTCTTCGACTGACAGCAGCGCAGCGCCAGCCTTCTCCTTTTCGCCCGGCCGTATCGAGTGACAAGTGACTGCGCCCCGCTCGCCGAGGAAAACATGAATAACCAACCGTGGCACCCTCCGATCACTGGGGCGGTGGACACGGGAGAGGCGGGGCGGGGCGGGGCGGGGCGGGGCGGGGCGGGGCGGGGCGGGGCTGGGAGCCCTAGCTGCGACTGCTGACCAGCACGACTGGCTGACCGGGCAAGCTACTGCAGGAGGATTAGTTTGTCTCTACAGAGGCCAGGCTTTTACCGAGGGGGTTGGTCGGTGCACTTACTTCGGCGAGGACGCAGCCCAGCCAAGTCCTCGAGCCTCTGCGTTACAGCCGTCCATAGTGGCCGCAGCCAGGTGCGGGCCGCGCGGTGCAGCGGGGGGCGGGGGGCGCGGGGGCGCGGGGGGCGCGGGGGGCGCGGGGGCGCGGGGGCGCGGGGGCGCGGGGGCGCGCGGGCGCGAGCCGGCCTGTGCTGGCGCGGCGCCAGCGCGTGCGGGGCGGCCCGAGGAGGATGAGGGGATGAGGGCGGGGGCCGGGGCGGGGCGATACGAGGAGGGGCGGGTAGGGGCAGGGGAGGGGCTTGGCTAGGTTTGTGTTGGCGAGCGCGCGTGCGCGGCGGTCCGCGTTTGTGTTTGAAACTAGATGCTCTCGTGTCTGGCATTTCGGAAAGGGATCTGAATACGCGTGGGGAAAGGGGAGGGGAGCGATCCGCCCGAACACCCGGCGCGACGGGGCGGGGCGGGGCGCGGCGGGGCGCGGTGGGGCGCGGCGGGGCGCAGGCTGCAACTGCGAGCCGCTCGGCTCGGCACAGGCGTGGGCGCGGCTCCAGCGCTGCGCCCCTGACACACGGCGGGGTGCTCCAGTCCGCCCGGCCCGGCCCAAACCTCCCGCCACCTCCCTTGGCGCGGCGCGGCGCCTCGCCCGCGTGACGCCCGCGTGACGCCCGACAGCGTCACGACGTCACGCCCGTGCCGAGCCGCACCCCGCCGCGCCGTGCCTGGTCGAATCCAGTGAAGGGAAACCCATTACAGGCTCCGGTTACGTTACCCTAGGCCTCCGTAACGCTACACGCCGTCCGTGTTACCACCGGCATGGTTAGCAGAGGAGGAGGAGGAGGTCGCGTATAGCGTCACCGATATCCAAGCGCAACTGCCCCCCACCGCCCTGTCAGGGGCCCGGGCGGGGCGGGGCGGGGCGGGGCGGGGCGGGGCGGGGCGGGGCCCGGGGTGGGCCGCTCGCACCGGTCAAAAGGCGCCCAGCGCCCACACCAAACTCTCTCAACAACATCGGCGCCCTCCAGAAAAGACACTCGCAACTTGTTTCGCGATAATAAAAGCGTCGATGCAGGTGGTATTTTGATCAGAATATGAGATTGCTTGAAATAAATAAGAAGAAACATACGCGGGCGCTACGGAGCAGGCGCGAGGCGAGCTTTGGTCTTTGTCGGTACAGAGCGCGCTGCCCGCAGTGTCCCTGTCCCAAGCTGCTTCATTAGACACCAAATGACGCGGGAGAAAGAGACCGAGGGAGGGAGAGAGAAGAGAGAGGGAGAGGGAGAAGGAGAGAGGGCACGTGACGCGGTGTAGAGTTCTCGCGGCGCGCCGGCCGGGGGGAGGGGGGGGGGGAGAGCGTCAAGGTGTATCCGCGACAGAGATGAAATGGATCACGAGTAGGACGAATAGCCGTGCCCTGCCGCGCTTTGGAAACTCAGTCAAGGAGACGAGACGAGATTCCAAAATTTATGATATATTCTAACAGGAACAGGGGGTTCCTTTCCTTCTGCCTATACTATAACCAACCAAACACTGCCCCCACACACTTACACACACACACACACACACACACATCTACTATATCTACCTTCATATCACGTTCCCGCCCGACTCTTCCAGTTTGTCTGACAAGGATCGCTTTCACGGCTTGCGTTTCAGTTTCGTTATTGTCGTTATCATGACCGCGGCATCATGGCATCATCATGGCGGAGCGTAGCCACGGCGCTGGGGCCGCCCCGCCCCGCCCCGCCCCGCCCCGCCACAGCGGCACCATGAGGCACCGCCACCGACAGACCCCAGGAAAAGACCAAGGTTCTTGAATCAAGTTCAATGGCACGAGGATAATGCTAAACACTGTGCAAGGTCACCGCGGCGCAGGGGGCGCGAATGGAACACGAAAATGCGAAGTTGGGGCGAGGCGAGGGCAATGAGAGGGGAGATCCGACGAGCACCGGACCAGAGGGAAACGACTAAGGTAATCCGGCTGATCGCCGTTTGAGTATCCGGGAGGAGAAATCCGAGGTAAATCCGAGGTAATCCCTCTCTGGTAATCCGGTGTAATCTGAGGTACCCAGAGAAAAAAAGCAATCCGAAGGGTAATCCGGGGTTGATTCGGGGGTAATCCGGGTAATCAGTAATCCTACGCTGACACAGAATTTTACCCCCGGGCAGCGGACAACGATGAGGTCTGAGCGCTGACGCTGACGCTCGGTAGCGCCCCCCCCCCCCCCCCCCCCACATATAATGCCATCCTCATTCCCTTTCAAAATAATTTCGACGGGAGGGCGACACACCCCCGGCCTCGCTCCGCCTCGGCCTCTGCCCCTCCCCCGGACACGCCCCTTTCTCTTGTCTGCTCCAGCCGCTCCCTCTCCACCTCCCCCCCCCCTTCCCCCCGCCGCCCCGGCCGCGCCGGCCACGCCTCCCCAGCCCCGCCCCCGGAGCCAGGCAGCCAGGAGCGGTGGCGCGGCGCGGCGGTGGGCGGCGTCGGAGTCAAGCGACCCTGGACCAGAGCCCTGGACCTGCAGGGTCTGTACCGCTCCGCTGTGGCCCCGCTCCGCCGGTTACGATGGCGACAACTTTGCGTCGACACTGCTCTCTAGAGTTTTCCTTATTTTGTGTCAATTGAAACGCTTGCCGTTTGGAGTGCCATAAAAAGTTGACGCAAAGTGAGTGACAACCCCTTTCCCTCCCGCCACGATCGTGAAGCAGCATTATTAGGATCCTGGCTGCGCGCCGGACTGTACCGGGTGTTTCAGGGAACACATAACAGTATGCAGCTCCAGCGCCCGGCACGCAGACGCCTTCCAGACCGCCGCGCCGCGCCGCGCCGAGGAGAGGAGAGGAGAGAGCAACTCACCTCCACCCGAGACGAGACCGGCAGTATCGAGAATCAAAGCGCCATAGGAGGTAATGGTGCGGAGGAGAGAGGTGCGGCGCGGGGGAGCCCTGGCCCCTGGGCGACGGCGACCTGGGGCTGACAGCTGGAATCAGTCAGTGGCTCATCCTTTGGCGTATAAATAGCTGGCAGTCAGTTCAGTTCTCCCGGCTCGGCTCGTCCTCATCCTCATCCTCGAGCTCGGCCCGCCGCGGGGCGGCGCGGGGCGGCGCGGGGCGGTCCGCGAGCGCGGCGCGGTGGGGCGGCCATGGCAGCGGACACGCGGGCACGAGGGTGTACTGTTGCCCGGCCCGGCCCGGGCCTGGCCCCTCACGACACGGATCGGGTTTTAGGGTTTTGCGGAATCAGGTTTCTACATCTCGGGTTTCGTCTGCTGTGCCGTGGCATCGCTGTACCCTCGTTGCTGCTGCTCTTCCTCCTCGTCCCCGTCCTCCTCCTCCTCTTCCCTCTCCCGCGGTCCTCCTTTCCTACCTCAACTCGCTTCCTCATCTGCTCCGGGCGGGGCGGGGCGGGGCGGGATCCCCGCGCTTTAGCGCTATCCCGGTCCATACCGCCTCGCCTCGCCTCGCCGCGCACGCAGGAGCCAGTGCTGCCAGGAAAGTCAGGGGAAACCGCCGAGGAACACCTGCGCGCGGCGGGCTGCATCGACGCCTGCCTACCAGGCAGCGCCCCTATCGCGTGCGCAGACATTGCCTAGCAGGCAGGGTGAGATACGCGCCCGTGGGACGTGGGTGTGTTCCGGCGGTTTTTGCCTATAGCTTTCTAGCAACACTGCAGGAGCTGCCCTCCCCTCGGCCCCCGGAGCCCGGAGCTGAGGTTTTAACTTACGGTTCATCATCATCCCTTAACACCACTCTCGCTTCGAGATGTAGGTACATGTGAGCCGCTGCAAGATTTCCAGCGATGGCACCGAAAACTAATGCGCCGTTTGTAAACGAGGCGCCTAAGGCGCCTCGAAAGGGTTGAAAACTGAAGGTTGCCTATCAGGTGACACGGCGCGGCGCGGCGCGGCGGGAAGTCCCGGCCGGGCCGGGCGCGGGGAGAAACGCGAGCTCGACTCCAACCCCTAGCGGAGACTGCTGATGGACCACCGGGAGAGAGGAGCGAGGTCGGGGCTGAGGGAGGGAGGGGAGGGGTAGTCGAAACACTGCAGGTATTAAACGGTTGCGAACAATCCATGGCGGTGAAGGGTAGGGTGCCGATATGTTCGGCATTTACTCTCGGTGGCAGTACAGGTGGAATACTCACTCGCGCTTGCGTAACACTGACACTCCTACCAGGTGTGTAAAGGTGCCCCCACAATGAACTCTTCTGGAGGTGACGGCACGAAAATTTGGGTACCACACTGCTAAAAATTTCCACGGTAATTTCTACGGTTTTTCCCGTTAATTTTTTACCAGGTTTGGACCGTTTTTAATGGGTACGGGTACGGGACGTCCGTAGTACGTATGTCCGTACTGCCCTTATTTTTAAACTTTTTTCGAAGTTTGGAGAAACTTGACTACGGAATTAGTCACGGAAAACACCGAATTTTTGAGATACTGCTGTTCCGTAATCAAACAAAACGGATTTTACCGTAGTGTCTGTGGAATAGGGTACGGGATTTTTAACAGTGCAGGAAATTAATGCATGCTTCCCCCTGCGCTTGGGCTCTCCGGGTAGGCCGCCACCTTCACGCAAGTGCTTGGCGGGTTGGCCTATCCAGTGTGTCGCAGGCGCTCTCATTAGCTCCACCTCGGTAACGTCCATTGTGGGGCACCATTAACTGTTGCCTCGTGTGGGAGGCGCGCGCCTGGTACCTAGGCTGGGCTGGTATCCTACATGTCTAGGTAGCGCACGTCACGTCGCGACGGGACCAAACACATGACATACCTTTATTTCGTCGTCGGCTGGCTCCTTCTTGATGTGCCTGGTGAGCCGCAGCGGACTCTGCGGGGGCTCGGTGGTGGCCGCCGGGCCGGCCGGGGGCGCGGGCTTACCCTTCATCGCCAGGCCGGCGGGGCGCTGCGCGGCGCGGCGCGGCGTGGGCCTGACTGTCACCCCTACCCTACCCCTAGGGCCGGGCCGGGCCGGGCCGGGCCAGCCCCGCCCCACGCGCTGCTCACACTATTTTTAATGCAGGCGCTTTGGTTACACGTCGGACTCGCTGCTCTCGGTGCAAGACTCCTCTTCTCGTTCCATCATCACCGCGCCGGACCGCCGCGTCACGTGACAACTCGATCTTGAACGCTAACGGAGGGTGCGCGCCGACACGACACGACACGACACGGCACGGCACGACACGGCACGGCACGGCACGGCACGGCACGGCACGGCACGGCACGGCACGACTCTCTGCCGCTGGTCTCTCGTCTTTCCTTCCAACCGAGATTCTTCGCGGAGGAAACACTTGACAAAACCACTTTGAAGACACTGGCGGAGGCGAAGTGGGACAGCCGCACGGCACGACGCGTCACGGTGCAAACGCCGCGCCAAGACTAAAGCGACCGGAGGGGCAGGGCAGGGCAGTGGCGCGCGCCGCGCTTCCCGTAGCTGGTCCTCCCCTCTTGCCGGACGACTCGAGAATGGCGGGTGGCGCGCGGCGGCGCGGCGGCCGGCGTGGCCCCCCCGATCCTGGCCGAGCCGAGCCAAACGCCCGACCCGAACCACCCGAGCCAGAACAACATGCTTCTCATAGTGTAGCCTCTCTGTAGGCTCGCCAGCAATGTGAACAACACATACCTCTGCCGTCTGCTCAGGTGCAGTTTCAGTTCAGCCGCTTGCGAGGGGCCGCGATATTTTTGAAACTGAAAAACAAATGTCATTGTGGCGTCGTTGAAGACATAAGTGTCGTTTCCTCTTGCTGTCAGTTGTAGTTTTACGCTCGACTCAGCCAACGTATATGCCCTTATCGTAACAGACGCTGCCAAAAGGAATGAAGCTGTTGAATGTAATTTTCTTGTCCTATTTTGATTATTTCAAAATATTTTCTTTGGTTAATATATTACTCTATCACCAAAAAGCCATAAATTCGATTTAAGTGCGTCTCCTAAGATTTATTTGTAAGGATGATGTGATGACTATTGTGTAACTACTAGCTTATGCCAAAGCTGCCAAACTTAGTCACTTTGTTGTTACCATGTAAAGGCCCAATTCTAGCATAATATTCTGCCATTGCTCTGCAGTGTAAATTTGACAAAAATATACATCACCTTTAAAACACACAGAAAATGTTTTGGTAGTAATTTTTCCTGATTAGGCGCCAGTTCCTTTTAGTCCACCTGATACAAAACCTCAGTGTCTCCCTCTTTCATTTTGTTGTAGGGCCCTCCTACTGTGTTTTATGAGCCTAACTTCATAAGTGAAGAGGAGGAAAAGCGACTTATTGAGTGTATATATGCCGCTCCGAAACCAAAATGGCAGCAATTATCACATCGTCGTCTTCAAAACTGGGGTGGCTTACCACATCCGAAAGGAATGATAGCAGAACCAATTCCTGAAGTAAGTTTCTATTGTTTACTTCATGCTTAACTAATGATGAAAAAAGAATTGAAACAATCGATGCCCTTACACCAGACATTGCGTTTTTCAGTGGTTAATGAAATATGTAACTTCAGTCAACAATCTTCATTTATTTGGTGACAAGAAGGCCAACCATGTGCTAGTAAATGAATATCTGCCGGGGCAGGGTATAATGGTTAGCAAAACCGAAAACTTCAAAGTCTGAATCCTACTGATACTGTTTTCTATTAATTGTTGCTGATATTCCTGATTATTTACAGCCTCACACTGATGGACCCTTATTTCACCCAGTCATCACAACAATTAGTCTTGGATCTCACACAGTACTAAATTTTTATGAAAGACTAGACTCAGATGAGGTGCAGTTTTGTAAATGCTCTGAAATAGTTGCACGTTTAGTCTTACATTCTTCATATTTTTAATACTCTTTAATTTTTGGCTTTGGCTCAGATGGATGCTACAGATTCTCAACTGCCAGCCAATCAGCAAAGGAAGAGAGTCATGTCTATTTTACTAGAACCCAGAAGTCTGTTGGTGGTTAAAGATGATCTCTATCACAAGCATTTGCATTCCATAGATGAAGTTACGTCTGATGAGATAACTGAACTAATGGCAAACCGAGGAAACAAGCAGATTGGTGAAGTTCTTCAAAGAAAAACTCGTATATCATTAACAATTAGACATGTTCCAAGGACCAGTAAAGTGCCCATATTTCTAATGAAAAATAAATAAATTACAAAAGTTATAAGAAAAATAATTAAATTAACAAAGTTTTTAAACTTTTGTAAACCTTTTTTTTTTCCCTGGTAGAAAAGAAATTCTAAATGAGAAGGTGCTGAACTGTTAAAGATTTAGGTATCATTATCATGGAATGAATTAAAAAACAAAACATTTCTATACCTACAAAAAAAATTTAATTTAAAAAAATGAAACTGAGATCAATATTGTTTTCTACAGCACCTTCAGTAGCGGCAAGGAAACAGTTACAAGTAAAATATTGATGCAATACAAAAGGGAGACTTGCAAATGTTTTTTAGTACCATATTGTTGCAAGACCCAAACACAGTTGATCACAGAAAATCTACAAGACAAACCAGTTTAGGATGATGGTGTTGAACCATCAGGTGCTGCAGTATCCATATCATCTAAAGATACATCCATCATTTCATCATCACTTTCATTGAGAAGAGCTTGCAGTTGGTAAACACTCGAAAACATAACACTAAACTGTTTCCGCCTCATATCTAATTTCTTTTCGAGCTCTTCTCGTGTTGCCTTCAAGGTTAATAAAGAAATTTGTTACGTCATAAGCATTTGGCAAAGGAATATGATATGGAGAAATAAGATTTTTACAAACCTGCAAGGCACTTAGGTCTTCATGAAGTTGTTTGAGCTCCTCATTAGTTTTACGCCTATCTGGCTGTTGATTGATGACCACAGCAAGTAAATCATACTCAATTTTGTTACGCCGTATTGTACGAGCATTTTTAAGATCTGCTTTAGTTTTTTCAATTTGGCTTTTTGCCCTTGCAATTTCCACCTCTATTTTCTTCGCCCATGTCTGATAATTCTCCAGTTCCTCAGCACTCATTGTGCTGGTTAATCTCGCTTTTGCAAGGGCAAAGTCGCATTGAGCCAAATGAGCAAGCATTCTGTCTTGACCAGAACGCCTAAGAACAAACAAGGACGACGGTAACATATTAGTGACAAATTCTGAGGAATTCGTAATTTAAAAATTTAAAATGAAACAGAATTTGCTGTTACCATTCAGCTTCTGGTTCATCGCTTGAGCACCATTTGACAAATGATTTCAGTAGGGCATTCAATCGTCTGTCGTCTCCTGTGCCATCACCGTCGATTAAGAGGCGACGCCGAATCACCTCCTCTGCAGTAAAATAAAAGTATAAAATAAGATTCCGGCTATATTCCTTCAAAGAGATACACTGGAAAGGTTAGGATCCTAAACAACAGTTGCCACAAAAAATTACTTTAAAAAAACAAAAACGTTCTCTGACCGTACCGTCATTCATTCTTGAACTATTAATAACCTTTGCTGCAATAAGTTTACTGAGTAACAACGAGTCCAAAGGCGAAATTATAATGATCAACCGTTGTCTACTTCTAGTTGTTGCTGGAATTCGCTGGTGCCTTGTGCTTTTGCTTTGTTGTTTACAGTCTGCTGAAGAGTGTAAATAACGCTAAGGCCGGCACAACGACTGCTGCATGCTGCATATAGGCTAGGCTCTGGCGATGGCGGTATGGCGATACCCCGGGCGAAAGGTGCTTTCTCAGAATAAAATAGCAATTTCCGTCGGCTGAGCTCCAGGCCCCTCTTAAACCGAGTGTGACCTCAGGCTAGTCTGGCTATACCGGTATATTTTCTCTAATAAATAGCCAACCGGACTTATTTATAGTTTCTCCCGGTTTTTTCTAGTCTCAATCGAAAATATTGATAAACAGGGGTGTTTTCAAAATACAATAGAGTAGCATATTGCCCCCTTGTTTTAATGGTTGTAGAATCTGCTAGTATTTGTGTTTGTAATATATTGGAGCGTAAGTGGGTAAGGATAGATGAAATAAGAAAGATACAAATTTTTTATAAGTTTTGTTCTGAATTTTCTTACACGATTTTATTTTTTTTCTGGCATCATAATAATGTTCTGAGTGGTTTAGAGGTCTTTCAGATGGAAATGTGGCCTTAAAGAAGGTTTCTCACATGGTGCATAGCACGAATAACACCAATTACATTTCCCACTAATCATGCATAAAAAGACAATTTAAAATTTAAAAAAAAACATTTTATCATTAATGATGATTTTTTTTTTAATGATTCAAGTTCTAGCATACAGATAGTACTAGGGGACAAGGTAGAGACAGCTTTGAATTGAGAATCTTGGGGGAGGGGGGGTCTCTGCTGTTCTGATAAAGATTTCAGGGGGCAGCTCAATGCATGTTGCAACCAAATATCTTGTGATGTATTGTAACTTCTAAACTTGAAGAATTTTTTGAATCTGATTGCAACCTTACTTCCCCTTCTCGATACTTAACTTGGTCCAAATTGAAGAGAAGGAAAGGAACTTTTAATACTAAAGACACTTACACCTCAGTGAAAATATAGTTACAGAAAAAATAGCAGAGACCTCTTTTATGAAGAATGTGGAATGAACTATTTAGCTCATACATTCTATGAACTTCCATTCAGGGAATAGCAATTCAACCGTTTCACTGCATGTTTTTTTTTTTGTTTTGTTTTGTGGCAGTGCTTAAAATACATCAAGGACAAAATTTTAAGTCAGGATAAAACAGCTGACCAAGATAGTGCTATATTATTGGGATTACCCAGATGAATGGAACATAAGGGTTTAGGGTCTATAGAGTAAGATTGAATACATTAATTCCTTGGTTTTCATTTCATTTAAATTAATTACCAACAAAATACAAAAGCAAACAATTCCTTCCAAAAGCAATGTGCTGATATGAAAAGACTATGGGACTTCCCTCATTTTTAGTTCAGAGGCATTTTAATAGAAATCATTCTGTTGCAGAATACAGCTTAATTGGGTCAGTCTTAGAGGCCATGAGTTCATTGCATAGAGTTTCAGATCAGGCAACATCAAGAGATTTCTTCAGTGCTGTTTGCAGGCAGGAAGAAAAGCTTATAACAAAATAATATGATTCAGTCAATGGAGGCCTGCATCTATGCAAAGTCAATTACTTTTCACCTTCACTCCATCAATGTAGGATTTAAGCCATGATTCACAACTAGACCAACTCAAGTGAGATTAGGAAGAATGAGGTTGATTTCATGTCAAAGAAGAGATCTAAAATGCAAGTTTTCAACACTGCAGTGGCGTTCCTGGCAAAATTGTTACAACAACATGCATTATCTGCAAGTCAAAAATATTTCTCTAAGAGGAATGCACTGGATGTTTTCACACGGCAAAATTTCATTTGAAAGTACTTGCACACAAGATACTGTAGCTCGGGCAAAATAACAACTCATGACTAAACTCTGATATAGCGAGGGGAGACTTATACAGGTACAGGCTACCTAATTTTCAAAGCTCTTGAGGTTTTATAAGCATTTCCATGAAGTGCAGAAGTAAAGCTTACATTACAATATGCATGTTTCAGAAATCAAAATAAAATTAACAGAAAATCAAACAATTTGACAAATAGTTCATTACTTATGTAATATTCAAGATTCAGATCTTGACTTTAAGTGACAAGAAGTTTACATCATATTTAAACAAATTGTAACAAAAAATAAAGCTACTAAAATATACATCATTTCAAACCATGCTGTTCAGTATTTTATGATTCAAAAAGGGGAAGTTAAAAAAGAAATAAAATTCAATTTTAGTGCTGATTGAAATTTTTTGAATTAGTAGTTCTGGCTAGACATAGCTGATATTTTAATAACGTATGAAAACAGTCTCACTGCAATTTTAACCACAACCAACACAAATGTGATATGAGGTTTGAGTAGAGATTGTCAAATAACCAAAGTAAATCTAGATTATTTGAGGGAGGGAGAGGATGGTGAATTCATTTAAAAGAAATTATAGAGTTGATCATGCTAGGTCATGAGAATATGATTGACAACTCCTGCTGTTCGTCTCCACTCACTCACAAGCACATGCATACAATATCACACACACAGACAAACAGTTGTGACCAGGACAGGCTAAAAGACTACTACGCAAATATGACACAAAGTTAGCATAAAGCCCCTCTCAATTGACTTCTAATTTGAATTTGCATTTTAAACAAGTTTGCTGTGCTCTATCACACACAATTTTCCTTCCTTTCTTACTGAATGCAGCATGAGTTTTTGTGGCCATTCTTCAGCTTGAGTCTTGACTTTGGTCTATACTTCTCCAGGAACGCCAACTGCTTGGCATTTATGGCCCCTCGTCTCTTCCTGTTTGGAAAATGTTATAAGTTGGGATTACTCATCTAATAACGGGTAAAAAAAGATGAAGCACAACTTAAATTTGAAATTTACTTACTGGCGAATCATTTCCACAGCATCCTCATACTTCAAGCCAAGTTCAATTAGGGCAAGAGCAACAAGAACTGGTGCTCTACCCAATCCAGCAACACAATGCACAGCAACGCAGGCATCTGGAGAGTCCTTGAAGCGCTTCCGTAGAAGTTCAAACCATTCATCAACCACCTTAAAGAGAAAGAAATGTCGTATTAGCGAGGAGCCTCTACATAAAATAACAAACGGCTTTCGCAATTAAGTTTCACCTGGGCTGGAGGAGAGGTTCCATCTTCATATGCTAAATCAGTTACACTAATTCCTTCCTCACGAAGTTCCTCCACTTTGTATGTAGGTTCACATACCCTAACCACATCTCTGACCTTGTGCTTCTTCAGTTCCTGAAACAGAGAGGGGGAAAATTTATCACATACTAACAGATCAGTAAAATCCTCTTCTCTATGAGGACATAGAATAGGGCTTTCAGAGGGGCCTTGATTTCTGCTAAATATAACACATATGCCAAAAATCAGACAAATTTGTTAGCATTAGGCTGCATGCTGACAAGTTAAAAGGAAAATTAAACAAATTTCGCCCTTTCAGCAATGGCAGGTACCAAAATCTTGGAAGGGCGTACTTTTATTTGTGAAATGTGTTGCAAGAGGATATTTTCTCCGCGACGAACGCCGGTGCGGTGTTGCCGGATCGACCCACCGCACCACGATCGGACGTCGACCCCTGAAAGCGACGGCGGGGCGGGGCGGGGCGGGGCGGGGCGGGGCGGGGCGGGGCGGGGCGGGGCGGGGCGGGGCGGAACGGGGAGGGGCGGACCCCCAGTCGTATGCTTTGGTCTACGCAGGGCCGAGGGAGGAGTGGGACGAGGGCAGGCAGGCCAGGCACCACGGCGCCCCTCAACATCCCTCTACCTCCCCCTGCCCTCCCTCCCTCCCATTCATTTTCTGGTCTTCCCCTCTCCACGCCACAGGGCACGAGGCGCAGCGCAGGGTGCTCGCTCCGTGGAGTCTCTGCCCCTGCCGGCCTGCCTGCCTGCCTGCGGAGACCGTTGGCCTCTCCGTTAGCAAGGAGCGGGGCGGGGCGGGGCGGGGCGGGGCGGGGCGGGGCGGGGCGGGGCCTACGTTGGAGGGAGGACTCCGCCCCCCTTCTACCATTCACAAAAGTTGCTGGGCATATTTTCAACAAATGTATTCATGTTTGAGTGCAGTGACAGCCCAGTGTCGAAACACGTCATTAATGAGCGGGCCCGGATTAGATCCGACCTTTCAAAAGAATAAATACGGGGCGTAGGCCGGGCCGGGCCGGAACCTCACCTGAATGTAGGCCTTGATGGTGGTGTCGGACGGCCGGTCCGTGATGAGGAACTTCATGTTCTTGTACTCGATCTCGCATGGAGCGGGGCGGATGTCCTTGGCCCGCATGTTGTTGCTCATTTCCGAACTAAATCACAGAAAAAAATACCCCAAACACTTCTCCCTTGGTAATGACAACTACTTCCTTTGTCGAGTCCAGTACAACTAAAATTGTAACACTTCACAATGGCAGGAAAAAATCTTAGAAAATAGATAAAAATAATTGGAAGTAATTGATATGCTAAAAAAACGTCTTCCCTCTTTTTAGTCTCTTGGTGCTACTGACACTCACACATTTACATACGCACGCACACGCTCACACACACACACTGGTAAACGTTATCACACTTTAGCAGCAGGTTCCGGCCGCACACTGTTCGCGAACATGCGAAGTGACGTTGAGAAGTAATGAGATCGGCGTCCACGGCGTTGACGAATATTTGAATGAAGGTGAAAGTGAAGTGACGAGGCGATGGGCAGGGCAGCTTCACCCCATGGGGCGAGTCCAGTCCAGTCCAGTCCAGCCAGACGGAGGGCAGACGAGACGGTGCGGTGGCCTGGCGGGGCTGGCGAGCGGAGTGGGGCGGGGCGGGGCGGGGCGTGGCGGGGCGTGGCGGAGCGGGGCGTGCGGGCGTGGCGGGCGGGCGGGCGGGGCGGGCCCTCACTGCTGCTGTGCCTGGTGCTGCCGGCCGGCTCCTGCGCTGTCTCTCCCTCTCAGTGCGGCTGGACGGGGCGGGGCGGGGCGGGGCGGGGCGCTGCTCAGAGCTGCTAACGCCCTCTACTTGTGTTGGGCCTGGCAGTACTCGGCGCTATCCAGCTGGAACTCCATAAGGGAAGGGAAGAGCGCGCCTGGAATCTGAAACACACAAGGGGGAACATTGTTAGAGAGGCAGAATGTGTGTATCTTGCTTGTTACGGTGGTTCTTTTAGGCCGAAGATGGAAAGATAATTCTGGTTGCTTAACCAAGATTTGGTCGTGTGTCATAGTTCAATTGTTTTCCAGTGTCCGTCAATGTTCAATGTCATTCACTGGATATCAGATTTGTGACATATCTGCTATGCCGTAAAGAGAAAAAAAAAACCTGCTCCTGCGACTCAAAAAGCACGGGGGTTGCACCATGTGAAAACATTCAGACCACCAAGGTCGCAAACAAGAGCGGAGGACATCCTAAGGACTCGGCCCGGCGCCAGCCTGCCCTGCCCTGCCCTGCCCACCTACGCGAGGCGAGCTCCCAAACACACGAGTTGCACTGTACCAGGTGTATGGGAGACGGTGCGCCGCGGTGCTGCCGAGAGGCGCAATACCCCTGAGGGTAGGCAGACCCGCAACACTGGGGCGTAGCCTCAGCACCCTGTCCCGGTACTGTACACTGGAGGAACACAGTTGCCATGCAGCAGCCTACAGGGGCGCTATACTGCTGGTGCTATTGCAATCGTGCACCGAAAACAAATAAAAACGAGTCTTTGGAACAAGGCACGTGTCCTTGCGGATTCCGTGATCAAGTACATTTTCCTTGATCCAAACACTCAGTTTTCTGGGTGTGCCTTTACAGAGGCGCCCCTTCGGGGGTGCTATGCTGCACACCTTTGCTCTCCTAGTGAACACGTGGGTCCTGCCCGGCCCTGCCCGGCCCGGCGACACGTACCGCCACCAGCGCCATGAGTTGAGATCGGCCGGAGCAAAAGGTAATGCAACAGAATGGAGCGGCCGCCCCTGAGCAGCGTCCTGAGCCGCGAGGCGGCGGAGGCGGCCGCGGCGCCCGCGCCCCCGCAGCACCAGGGCCCGCGCTGCGGCCACGGCCACGGCCTCCAGCAGCACCACAGCATGTCACCGCGAGCTGAGCCGAGCTGAGCTGCACGGAACAATTTGCATCGACAAGTGTCATGGGCTAGTCCTGACGGTCATTCTAAATCAAAGAAAAAGAAAAAGAAAAAAAACCGACTGGAAAAGCAAAAAAAATATCGTATACCGAACTTCGCCGACCCGAAATAAACAACATGATCCAAAGGACATCAGGCAAAACGCAACAAAAACAAAAGACAAACAGGACAAAATGTCAAAAGGAAAAAAATAAATCAGAACACACGAAAAAAGTCGCGTCGCGTCAGATTAGCCCTAGAAACCTGTCGAATGAAAAAAGCAAACTTTCCACTGGCGTGCGCGGCGCGGCGCGGCCCGGGAGCGAACCTCTCTCCTCGCCAAGCGATGCGCAGAGAGGACGGGAGAGAGGAGCCACGGCACAGCCGATGGCGACGGGACGGGACGGGACGGCGACTTGGGAGCAAATAACCTCTTAATCCCGCCGGGTCGGGCCGCGCCGCGCCGGGCAGTACGAGCCGAGCAGAGCCGGGCAGAGCCGAGCCGAGCCGGGCCTGGCCAAATAATCACAAGCTAAAGGACCTGCCAGCACGTATTCCTGTCCCAGCGGCGGCGTCCGAGACCCCCCCACCGAGGAGGAGGGAAGAGGATGGGGAAGGGGAGGGGGGGGGGGGGAGAAAAGAGGGTAGTTTAGACGCAGTTGTGACCGCGGCGGGGCGGGGCGGGCCGGGGGTGAGCGGTGTTTGTTTGGCTCATCTTCATCAGGTCGCCCTCGTGCTGGCACTGTGGGCGAGGCGAGGCGAGCTTTAAAGCTAAGGCCGCGAGGAGAAGGGAGGGGGGAGGGGAGGGGGGGGAGGGGAGTGAGAGCGGGACTACTGTAAGATCACGGCGCATTGTATTCCACTTGCCATAAGACTCGAAATGTGCAGCCGGAAATAAGAGTTTAGCGGCAGGGAGTGTGTCGCCGAGTCCAGGCGGATCTGGCGGGGCGGGGCGGGCGGCAAACAGGACAGGCTGCTGTCCCGCTGTCCCCCGCCCCGCCCGCCGCGGCCGCGCCTTCACAGGAAAAACTAATGTGACATGCGTCACGTTTCTTGATGCGACATGTTCACATGTCGCATCAAGAAACGTGACGGACGGCGCGTTTTATGGTTTTTCTACAATATCTTCCATATCATTGACTGTATTCAAATTCCGAGGTCACCATCATTTCCACCGGAAAATTCCGGTTCAAACGAGCATATATATGATGGGGTTCTGAGGAATCGTAACAAAGACACAGCAATGTTAATGAATTCCTGCGTCATCTTACAATGTGTTGTTTTGCAATAAGAACCCTATCATGTGTATACTCGTTTGAATCGAAATTTTACGCCTGAAACGATGGTGTAACTAAAACTATGATTGCAGCTAACACCACGCTAATATTTAAGAAAGAACGGAAAGAACCATAGGTCACGTTACAGACGTTACATATGTCACATTTGTTTTTCCAGTGTTCGACCCCGCCAAGGTCGCCCGCAGGCGCACACGCAAAAACACGCACGGCAAACATGTCGGCCGAGCCGCAACTGAGCGCGGAATGCCGGTAAAATTAGATGTGCAACAAACACATTTAGAAACGGAACGAGCCCAGCTCGCGGCCGAGGGGTCCCTACTAAGAAAACTTGTTGTATTTGCATCCTAACTCTGTATTTGTATGTTTTTGTGCAAACGTTTGTGCAAAGTTAAACATACATATCGTTTGACACAAATTTATGCGAAAAACTGCATGACTTTCTGCAAATGTGTACGGGGAAAAGTACTCGCAGGAAGCACGCGAATACTCGCGATTATACTCGGCGTGAACCCGCGACAAAAAGCAAGAAATACTCGCGGATACTCGCCATTCATTGCGGATACTCGCGTATGTGCGTGGGGTCAGATCAGGTCTCTGGACGGGGAAGAGCGGCGGGGAGGGGCGGGGGGTAATGATGGGGTCACTGAAGGTACAAAAATAAAGAGGGAACGGGGACACGGCGCAAAGCGCAGAGCAGAACAGGTCCCAGTGCGAGAGTGAGATGGTCGAGTCGAATGCCAGACAAAGGATAGATAGATGTATAATAGAAAGATCGGCTTAGCGGACCAAGAGGCAATTAGAAGCCATGCGTTTCGCCTGGTCAGGTTGGAGAAATAGAAGCAAACGACTGAGAACCGCTGGGAGCGGCGTGTTGCGTAACTATCATGCAGTCTTCTTGCAGGTGGTGGCGCTTATTCGAGAAGCGCCGGGAACAAGAGAGCATTGGTCTTGAGTCAAACTGGACGAGCGCAGTAAGGTCAGTACGAATACACACCACTGAAGAGACAAGTCCGCAAATGGAATTACGCTACACAGAAGATGACCAAACGAAAAGTCGAGTGGTCGGTATACCAGTACCACTGTGTATACACAGTGACCCATCGACCCCCTTCTTTCTGCTGCTTATACTGTACCGGATGTGCGAGTGCGAAACGGTTGCCTACCGCAGAGCCGTTGGGCGCCACGGCTGGTGACAATAGGCAGACCCGCTCGGACAGACAGTGAAAACCGCGGTTCCCACATTTCGGCTCCTGGCATTTTCCATGACTTTCCAGACCAAATGTTTAAAATTTCCATGACTTTCCCACAGACAGACATTACAAGGCAATTTCGAGCTGTGATCTAACCGGCAGGCAGGCAGTTTCAGACTGAATTTTCGCCTTTTTTGCTTTCAGGTCGGATAGCACCTAATACCGAACTTTTCCATGACAGTCCCTGCAATTTCCATGACCACTTTTTTTACCCATGACTTTCCAGGTTTTCCAAACCTGTGAGGACCCTAAAGGTACCGAAACAAATAAATACAGCGAGGACTTTTCATGAACAACGGGCGTGTCCGTGACTGAACAGCCGCGGCGGGCCGGGCCGGGCCGGGCCGGGTCCGGCGGCGCCACCAGACCAGCCGCGCGCGCCCCGCCGCGTCCGCCGCAGTGACGTCAGCCGCCAACAGGTGGGCCCGTCCTGCCTGCCTACTGCCTGCCATGGGCCGCCGCCATGGGCCGGCCGGCCGGCCGGGCCGGATACGTCCAAAGGTGTCGTTGGATGTGACCGGGCGGGAGGTGTGACAGACTGCTCCAAATTGTAATGACACGGACGCGCATCTCTTAAAGTATGTGGGTGACTTTTCATATGGGAACGACAATACCTACAGGCAGCGAATTTATTACACTTTAGGTGGGTTTTCAAAGGACAACCAGAAGGAGGGGAGGGGAGGGGAGGGGAGGGGCCGAGTTGTGACCGCAGCGCCACTGCACCCTCTGATAAGGGAACGCCATCAGAGCATGGAGGCGGGCCCGGCCCGCCGCCCGGCTGGCCGCCTACGCCTGTTCTGTTATGTATCCGCAAAAAGCGAGCAAAAAGCAATGTCGAGCAGTCCTAGAAACTGCCAAGCTTCGCGTATCAGAATTGTATCGGGTCAGGTAATCCTACCCAGCCTTGCAGCGAAGGATAAGACAGACGGGGCGGGGCGATTCGCCAGAGGTTTTAGGCAGGGTCTGAGCGTGGCGTGCGAGGCGTGCGGCAACATAAAGTGAGTTATTGACAAGGCGCCGAGACGCACCGCAGGCCTGCGGGCCTGCAGCCGAGCTAGGCCTGCAGCGGACAGCACCGCCCCGCCCCGCGCCGCCCCGCCCCGCCCCGCGCCAGCCAGCCACACTCACTGTCAAGGTCAAAGCCGCGGCCTTGTACAGCGGCCGGCAACGCAACTTAAAGTCGCGTCAGCGATAAAACTACGCCGAGAATCAAAGCGACATCTCAAGCTGAAAAAAATATATTTCCTCGCCATAGACAAGTAGGGCAAAATGCCGGACTGCGTGTCCCGCATTGTGCGTCCACTTTTCTTGCAATGTTGCTGCAACTCTGCATTTTATTTTTTTTGAGGACAAAGAGAGACCGGCACGACACGTCACCAGGTCCGCCTGGCACGCACGAGTTGCCTACATGCAGGGGCGTTGGCGTGCACATTGCCTACCCACCAGGCGGCTCACTACAGTAACAGTGCGACGGGTGCCCGGGTGGGCACGTCACACCTGTTACCTTGCCGTCCCCGATTTATTTTTTTCTCGGACCGATTTCGAGTTTGGTACTTGTCTGCGTACAGACAGCGTCCCACTCAACTCAAAATGCCAGTCGAGGCGGCGGGTGGGCGAGGGGAGGGGGGTGGGGGGCCCGTCCGCTATCAGTCAGCTGTTCGCCCGCAGTGACATTGGTCTTGGCGCCGGGCCGGGCCTGGCGCCGTCAGCGCGGCCCCTTCAGCCAGCCTCCTTACTAGATCGCCGAGCCTTTGCATGCCACACCCGGTTTGTTCCCAACCTCTTCCATCAATAGCCATAGGGTTAGGATTGCTTTTGGATCGGCATTAACACGGTCGTGGTCGCCACTCAATTTTCCTAGGATATTCACACGTTTTAGCGAGTGTTGTTTTAGTGGCCAATTGTACGAATACAAATTTCCTGACGGGCGTGGTGCATGTTTCGGCTTCCAGAGGTTGCCTGGTTGCCTCCACGACGTGGTGACGTCCAGGCCAGGCAGGCAGGCAGGCCAGGTTCACTCCCCTCCCGCGTCTCCTTCAGTTTCAGCCCCCGCCCCGCCCCGCCCCGCCCCTCGAGCCCCGCCCCGAGCTCAGCCCGTCGTCCTGCCCTGCGTCAGCGTTGGCAGCGAGCAGTCTCGCGATCAGTTCTGACGACGGCAGGGTTCTGCGAGGACAAGGCGATCCGATTCCCAACAAAGACGCGGCCCGGCCCGGCCCGGCTCTCCATCAGCTGACAGCCAACAGGTGTATCGCGTCTCGTCTCGCCGGTGCAAAGCCCACCGCGTTTTCGGTCCCTCACGGCGTTTGGCAGACCTGTCGAATAGACGGACCGTCCCAGTCAGCAGGAGGCGCGTTTGGTCCTCAGGCACGTCAGACGCGAGCGGTCAGACGTCTCCGCCGAGAAGCACACAGAGCCGAGGCTGGCGCCCTGGTCGGGTCGGGTCGGGGGCAGCGGGTACTGACCACCCCACCCGGTACGCCCGACAAAGTCAGACAATCCGTAGCGGACCCAGGAGAGTTGAACCCCGCCACGACAGGTGAGCGGATTCTCACCCTGTTCCTCAATCCATTGAGCTGCCGCGCTGTGGCGAGAGATACAGTACACTGGAAACCTAAGTGTGCGAAGATTCATTCGCACACTTGTCCACTCAAACGTGTGAATTTTCCTAGGATATTCACACGTTTTAGCCAGCGTTGTTTTAGTGGCCAATTGTACGAGTAAAAATTTCCTGACGGGCGTGGTGCATGTTTCGGCTTCCAGAGGTTGCCTGGTTGCCTCCAAGCCTTGGCACTACAGCGTCGCGTCCAGGGCCGCCAACGCAACGCCAGACTCGCTCCGAGCGACAAGGACAGTCTCCGCCCGCCCCGCGGCCCCCGCGGCACGCGCAAGGTGACATGACATCGATATCCTCAGAGGATGTGAGAGTAGAGCACCGAGCCGTCGACGGACGCGACAACGACAGCGAATGGATATCGCAACGACTCGAGTCTCTGAGGCACAGAACACTGGGATCTCAGCCGCCGGGCCGGGCCGGGCAGAAGACACACAGGGCAGGGCGGCATAGCAGAGCAGAGCGGAGCAGAGCGGGCCAGAGCCGGTTTGAGGCAGTTCCAAACAGCGGTGAGGCCCGGGCCCGACGTAAGCGTGCGAGCCCCGCCCCGCGCCGCACAGAACTGGCCTACGCCCCCTACGTGACGGGCGCCACCGTGCACCTAAGGCACTGACCGCCCCGCCCCGCCCCGCCCCGCCCCGCCACGCGACATCAGCCCGCGCCGGGGCGGGCCGGCCGGGCGGTAAGCAGAAGAGACGCACACGCGGCGTCGACTCGTATTACCCGGGAGTCATGCAGCTGGCCGGGGCGGGGCGGGGCGGGGCGGGGCGGGGCGGGCCGGGGCGTACCCCGCGAGGCACTTGCAACTCGCGGTCCGTTCCGCCCAAGGTGGTTCCGCCCCGCCTCGACAGAGCCCTAAGCCAGCGGTTCTCAAACTCGGGGTCGCGACCCCAAATGGGGTCGCAGGAAAAATTTTTGGGGTCGCGATGAGGTAGCTGGGGTCGCCTGGGTCCGCCAGGGGTCTTCCCGGTCAAAACTAGGGTGGACCAGAATGCCTCTAGCTCGGCTGATGGGATGCCACCCGCGCTGAAAATATGGCTGTTACCACGGGCTGTTACGCTTCCACGCCAGGCGGCCGGCAGGTAGGAGCCCCGGCACCCCACGCGCGTCGAACCCAAGGTAGGGCGGGAACCAAACTCGACCTAAGAAACGAACTACAGCCGCACGAATATGTAAACTTGTAGGACGTACACGAGCGCAACGCCCCCAATGAAATCTGAAGTTATAAACAACGATTTTACATCATTTAAGTGTCTAAAACTAATTTTTTTTTCCCCCGGTGGGCGGAGGTGGAGGGGTTGCGTGGGTCGCAAAATTTTTGGTGTGGGGTCGCGAAAATTTTGGATGTCTAATTTGGGGTCGCGAGCCGAAAAAGTTTGGGAACCGCTGCCCTAAGCCCTCGCCTCGCCTCGCCTCGCGCCCTGGGCTAGGATGGGGCAGCACTTGGCAGCACTTTCTATCGCAGCAAAAGAGTCGCCCTGTGGAGTCAGCGCGCCGCGCCGCGCCCCGCCCCGTGTCGTGGCGACCAGCACACCAGCAGGCCCGGCCCGGGCCGGCCCTAGAGGCGCGGAGCGGCCAGCCGTCAGACTGAACCAGCGCTCTACAGTATCGTGGGACCCAAAGTCCCGCCTTATACTAATAAACCTTACGGTGGACCCTGCAGCACTTTAGCTTACGGTGAATTTTCACCGCAAGTTGCGGTAAATGTAAGGTACGGCGAATCAGGGCGCATCACTGTGACTTACAGTGACATTCACCGTAAGCTACAGTGCTGCAGAGTTCACCGTAGCTTACAGTGAAAATCACCGTAAGTATTTTAGTGTGTACCTCGCACTCCCTAACCTGCACAAGCGGAACAACTGCCGCGAGGCGAGGCGGGGCGGGGCGGGGCGGGGCAAGGCGCGGGGTCTGTACGCCCCGGCAGAGATAGCGCCGTGTCCAGATATTGGGCGAGAGCCGCTCCGTGCACTATCGGTGGAGCTCGGCGGGCTGGGGCGGGGCGGCGTAAGGCGCGGGGCACGCTTATCAACACGTTCGAGTCGTGCCGGGGCGGGGCGGGGCGGGGCGGGGCGGGGCGGGGCTCGCACAACAGGAAAACACCAGCGCCTGCGAGCAGCGTGTGTACTGCAGCCCTGGCAGAAAGAGATGAACCTCCGAGTGGAGGGCCTCGTCCAGGACGGCACGGCGGTGCACAGCGTCACGCCGCGGCTAAAGAGGATCATGCCTATGACCCTCTTTGGCCGCGGGTAGGCGCCGTGCCATTGCACCATCAGATAGCGGAGTGGCGTCTCGTCTCGTCTCGTCTCGTCTCGTCGGGGTGGAGGCCGTGGAGGCACGTGGGCGCACGTGTGCAGCAGGCTGACTCAGCGGCAGTGCCTGCCTGGTGGTGCGTGACGGGACGGGACGCGACGCGCGCTGTTCTGGACGCTTCGGCCCAGCCGCGCGGTTCTGCTGGGGTGTGCGTCGGAAATGGCAAAGGGCCGCGGGCCGGGGGGCTGGTCGCCGTGGTGGTTCTGCAAGCGGCGCGGCGGGGGGTGGCGGGCGCTGACATGATGAGAACCGCGGGACGAGACGGGACGGCTCGGGGGCGGAACGGAACGTCACCCCACCCGGCCAGGGGCGGCGCGGGGCGGCGCGGGGCGGCGGCGGGACAGGTCTGAGACCACCCCTTGGAGTGCGGGGCGGGGCGCGCGAGGAGCAGGCGAACTAGGGCACTCTCCAGGCCGGGCCGGGCCAGGCCCACCCCCGCCCCGCCCCGCCGACACGGATCGATGCCCGGCCCGGCGCGCTGCACTTCCTCGCCAGGACGGGGCGGGGCATGCATCCGGTCAGCCCGGCTAGGGCGTCCTGTCCGGTCCTGCCCGGGGCGGGGCGGGGCGGGGCGGGGCGGGGCGGGGCGGGGCACAGGTGCCGCTGGTGAGTATGACAGCGAGGCACTCGCCCTTCCTCCCAGGCAAAAAACATTACTAACACTCGGCCGGCCGGCCGACCGCAAGAACAGCCAATGTGCCGACCGAGGCCAGCATAATGATCCTTCCCCTATTCTAGAGGAGTCGGAGCTCTCCTGTCGGCCTCGGCCGTGGGCGCCGACCCGACCCGACCCGACCCGACCCGACCCTCCAGTGGAGGCCCTTGGGTCGAGCCGAGCTCACTCAGCCTCGCTCGCGACTGCCGACGCGACGCGGCCCTGGGCGCTGACCTCGCGGAGGGGGGAGGGGGGGAGGGGGAGGGGAAACCTCCCTGCTCAGCCTCACGTCAAACTGCCTCCCCAGCACAGCACGCCGCCGAGGAACTAGACTAGGGTCACAGACACGCGGGGACGAGGAGAGGAGCCAGGGTCACACGCGTTAAGAAGGAGATCGTGAGCGCGTCACGCCAGGGCGGGAAAAAAAGTACCAACGTTTCATCTCTAGTTATTCTAGATTTTAGGGATTTTCGTTTTTCCACGGTAAAAGCAATGTCTGATTTGTTGAAGAAAAAAGGAAAAACTTTTAAAAACTGCCATAATTGGAGGAAACTTCCTCAGATTTTTAAACAGTCTCAAAAAATGTGGGAATTTCCCTCAAGTTTTGAGATCTCCTCAAAATCTGATGAGGTTTTCTCAAATTATGGGAGTTCCTAAAAAAAATCAAGCATTGGTTTTACCGTGATTCAACTCATCGCAAGCCTGGAAAATAAGTTGTGTATAATTTAAGTACCTAGAATAAAGTACGGCACAAAACTTCTCTGCTGCAAAGGGCAACCCCTATACGAGGCGGCAGACACGGCAGTAGCAGGCTCGCGAAAGTGAGTAAGCAGCGTGGGGAGAAAGTGCACCGTAACCTGTCCGGCCCGGCCCGGCCCGGCCTCGAGCCGCATCCCAAGCGCGCGGGGACCGTCCACGCACCCTGGGCAGCGCCAGGGACGCGTCCATCCGACACAAACGTCGATAGTTGCCAACAGCTTCGACGCGAACTGGATGGCAGGCCAGGTCAGCCCGACCGAGTGTGATGCATCTACGCTTGGAGGAGCCCTCCTCCAAGATCTACGCGGCAGGCAGGAGCGACATGCCTACGGACCTGCAGGTCCCGTCAGTCAGCTGATCGGTCGCGGACACAAAGCCAGGCTGGCTGGGCGAGAGGGTTGCGGAGGCGGGGCGGGGCGGGGCGGGGCGGGGCAGGGCGGGGCGGAGGAGGCAGACCAGACGGTCCGTAGCACCGTAGTCTATGGCATGGCCTACCTGCCGGTGAGAGCCACGGGTGCGCCGGGCCGGGCCGGCAGGACGCAGCTGCCGCAGAGGAGGCCCCTGCCGCGAGGGGGCGGCGAGCGGGGCGGGGCGGGGGCAGCCGGGCGGGGCCGAGGGAAGCCTGGGAGAGCGGGGATGGAAACCTGAGCGTGGCCGGGGCGGGGCGGGGTGGGGGCAGGGGCGCAGCCGCGGGAAGTCACAGGCCGACGGCCCGGCGCGGGGCGGGGCGTCACGCTGCACTGCCGAGCTGCTGCGTCCGCAACATTTGGAGCGGCGGGGCGGGGCGGGGCGGGGCGGGGCGGGGCGGGGCGGGGCAGGGCGGGGCGGGGCAGGAGAGCCTCGCGGAGCGAGCCGCGTGGCCAGGCCTCGTGACAAGCGACAGAGTTCGGGACATGAATTATCCATAAGCGATAAAAATATAGTCTGTTGAATGATTCCTGAGGCGGCCAGACCAGACGCGGGTGAGGAAGGACAAGACGGGGAGAGAGTCCGCATGGACTTACCGGGCTCCAGTGCAGCCGCACCAGACGGGCCCGCCCCGCCAGGACGCGGCGGAGGCCAAGGGGAGGGCGGGGCAGGGCGCGGGGCAATAGGCATCCGGACTAGGTCGACGAGCCGGGCCCGGACCGGCCCGGGCGGCGCGGGGCGGGGCGGCGCGGGGCTAGACGGTCGGGCCGGGCCGGGCCGGGGCGGGCACGCCTCCAGCGCCGACCAATAGGAAGGCATCAGCCTCAGCTCAGGAGAGCCATGCCTGCAGCTCTGCTCTGCTCTCCCCGGGCCCCACGGCGAGCGGGCAGGGCCGGTGTGCGCTGAGCCCCGCCCCGCCCCGCCCCGCCGCGCCCCGCCGCGCCCCGGCGGCCCCAGCCACCAAGCTCTATGCGGCGTTGCCACATGGCATTCCCTGCAGTGCCTCCCAAACGGATGGTCTCCCGCGGGCTGACTCTCCTTTTGCCCGTTGAAAACGAAGCAAGACGCCGCCCCGCCCCCCCGCCCGCGCTGCTGCGAGCGAACCGTTTGGCAAAGGTACAGGCCCAGGACACGGCGCGGCGCGGCGGTCCGGCGTCAACATGTCCAGAAGAGCCGGGCTGAAGCCCCGCTGTGGTCCGTGGTCCGGCCGGCCGGCACACCCGGGGGAAGGGAAGGGGGCGATGTCCCCGGGGGTGCGCGCCCGCGCTGCAGCGGCCCCGCCCCGCCCCGCCCCGCCCCGCCCCGCCCCGCCCCGCCCCGCCCCGCTTCTTTCAGCCTCCCACGGAAATTGCAGGACGGGGCCCGAAGCCGGAAATTGCCCAGCGGCGTCCAGTCATCTCGTTTGGTCTCGTCAGGCTGAGGCTGCGCCCCGCCCGCTGTCCTGTCCTGTCGCCCCGGGCCGGGCCGGCCGCCCAGGAGAGGCTGCCTTCTGCCACCAAGGGCTTCCGACCGGCGCGGCGATCGCTTGTACCGCGGTCTTGCAAAGTGAAAGGTAAAGAGAGAGGAAATTGTCTCCGACGGAGCTGCCGCCGAGGTGTCCATTGGCAAGAAAAACAAAATCCATCGTCGATGGGGAGTGGCAGTGTTCTCATCCTCATCACTAAAAATAGTGCGACACGGGAGAAGCACCTTTCCCTTCTCGACAATAACATGAAATTGAACCCCAGACAAGCAAATATTTTTTGTTATTGAGGCCTGGTGCCGGCCGCGCAAGCGGGGGCGGGGGCGGGGCGGGGCGGGGCGGGGCGGGGCGGGGCGGGGCGGGGCGGGGCGGGGCGAAGCAGCCGGCGGCGCCGCGTCACAGCGTGCGTCATGCCCTCTCCCCTGCCTCGGACCGAAAACCTCCGCGCCCGACCCCGGGCCGGGGACTAAAGCAGGGAAAGAAAATGTAGAGATACACGCACATTATTCACCCACGAATGCCTAGGCCCTTCCATTTAGATAACGCGGGATTGTTCGGTGTCTCTGCCACAGCATCAGCTGACGTGTGGCGGGTCTCCCAACTCTGGGACCAAAGCCCCCAACGACTAGAGCAGGTAGGCAGGCCCGCACCACTTAGAGTTCAGCCCGCCAGGACGGAACCACGTCCTCCCGCCTTGCGCCACGACTGTCACCGAATCAATTAGTATGGGGCTTTCATTGCCGGTCCTGGGCGGGGCGGGGCGGGGCGGGGCGGGGCGGGGCGGGCGGCCTCAGGTCCTCTCTGGCCCGGCAGATTGAGGACACCGGCAGGATACGCGAATTACAGACGAACATTCTTCAAAGTGGCCAAGTTGAATGGCTTGGTCAGAAAAACGCGCGGCCTTGCGGGTATGTACAGTCCTTGCGCCAAATGCACGGTGGATGACCTGCTTTCGTTTCAGTCGGCCTATCGATCTGACGCTGAGGGGCACGGCGGGGTGGGAGCACAGGGAAAGGGGGTAGTGAAAAACACGGCACAAGCACAACAACCCCGCAGGACGGACGGAACCCCCACAACCCTGCTAAGGGACACCATTTCCTGCGCCCCCCTCCCCCTGCACTCCACTTAATCAGGGCAAGGGCCCTACCATAACGAATCGATACACAACCTTTAAATTTGCAGGGGGGGGGGGGGGGGCTGGCAACGGTGTGCCGTGAAATGGGAGTGAAAGGGTGGCTGCCCTTCGTAGAACACAAGACATTATTTATTGTGTTGGTACTTCAACCCAAAGCCAAAGAGAAGGGCCTCCGGTACCCCTCGCATATTTTATGACTTGTTAGCTTTGGCGCACCGGTTTAAAATTCGGCAATTTCTAGTACGCATTTGGCAAGGCTTATTTTTTTTTCGTTTAGGCGAAAGAGCGAAAGAGCGCCGTTGTCGGGACGTCGGGGACCTCCTCCCCCGCCCCGCAGCCGTCACTAGTCCGGGTAAAGGACAATGTAGAAACGCAAAGATGCGTAGGGACGAAGACTTTTCACGTATCGAGGTCAGGTGCGCTCCGACCGCGGTACAGGGAGTCGCGACACACCTTACCAGGTCGGACTAGAACAAGCAGACCAGCGCTGGGCCGGACCGGACCGGACCGGACCGGGCTTTGGCCTGACGCGAGGAGTGCGAGGCGAAACGGCGAGAATGACGTTTGAGTTGCGGTGGGGCCGCCGCGTCGCGCCGCGCGGCGCCACAGGATGTGTGCGGGGCGGGGCGGGGCGGGGCGGGCGCCTCCCGCCTCCACCAGGTCCTCGTCCTCTCCTCGCCCTAACTTCGCCTCTCCCCTCGGCCGGTTCGTTCTATTTTTACGAACGCCGTTTCAGAAGCACACTGACGTCGTGACCGTGGAGCCCTCACCAACACGTACGCATCACATCTCCACATAACGCAAAATTTTAGCGGACAAAGAAGAGTATGCACATTTGTCCCTTTTCACACAATGGGAATTTCTTCGCCACCATGGACGCTCGGTCGGAGGCACAGCGGCGCGAACAATATCTTCAGGACACGGCTGAGAGCGACCACACGCACTTTCACACAGGGAAGAGGAGGAGTAACAGTTCGCTATAACCTCCAAATACAGGCCGTTTCACGGAAGGCAACGCTCTCCGCCAGCAAGCTTCCAGCTCCCTATTGTGCTTCTTGCCCATCGCCGAAGGGTGCGCCAAACGTGAAAGAAACAGGCCGATGACTCCAGCGGGGGTAGGCCAGGGCAGGACAATAATCCAATCGTGATCCGCTCTCGCGACACCAGGGGGAGGAAGGAAACACCAATCAGATTCCGGCGAGAGCTAACCTGGTAGCCGTTGGTTAGCCAGGGGCGTTCGTAGCCAACTCGCTGCCGAATCACCATGGAAGTAAGAGTGATACCGTTAACACGGGCGCCGTGCACCATAACACAACGACAGCGGCGGGGCCGTGTGAGGGCGTGGCGGGGCGTGGCGGGGCGCGGCGGCAGCGGGGAGGGCGAGAGCGTCCGCTCGACGGTCGGACTCGCCTGCTACTGACTACTGCTGCCGCTGCCGCTCCGCTGCCAGCGCTAGCGCTGCCGCCGCCCCGCCCCGCCCCGCCCGCCATGCCGCGCGCCGCCCCGCGCCTGCCCGCCCCGCGCCGATACGCCGCCTCCCCGCTCCCCGCCCCCCGCGGCCCGCCCGCCTCTTTCGGCTCGTGCCGAAGTTATCCCGAAGGGCGTCGTCCCGTCCCGTCCCGTCGGCGTCGGCGCCTACCGCCCGCCCTACTCTTCTGTCTGTCCATCCGTCTATCTGTCCTGTCTATCCATCTCCCAGTCTCTGTCCCTCCCTCCGCTCCGTCAGTCTATCTATCTCTCTTTCTCTCTCTTTAGCTCTGTCTAGCGTTATAAACGTGTGAGTGAGGCTAAGCAAGGCTAGGGCGAGGGGCTTACCCACAGGCTTATCTCAGCGCTATCGGTACGGGACGGGCGGCGGCCCGGCCCGGCCCGGCCCACCAGAGAAAATGGACGCCAACTCTCCGACTGGAGCCTGCGCTGCGCTGCGAATAGTCAAAGGCAAACGGAGATAATGACCGGCTAAATAGTCTTGTCGCGGTTTTGTTTCGTTATCACGAGGAGAGGAGGGATGCGGCAACAACTCGCCCGGCGCCCGGCCCACCCATCGCTTGCAATGTGTGACTGCCAGGCTAGCCCAGCCCAGCCGCTCTCAAGGCCGCAGATCAGCAGCAAATAATGTGCACGGCACTACTTTTAACTTACATATTCGGGTCGAGAGCGTGCAGCCTCTTACTTCCGACTCGCGGAGAGATAGTACATCTCCCTCGCCTCGCCTACGCCGCCAACATCCTCCCACCCCCACCCCACAGCGGACCTTGTACAGTTTGCGTCGATGTGATGTCGTCTTCCAGACTTTGCTCCGCCTCCTTTTGAACTACTCACCGGGCCGGCCCGGCCCGGCCGGCTGCTTGCGTGTCCTTCCCCCTTATCATCAGGGAGCGTGACTATATCCGCCCCGCCCCGCCCCGCCCCGCCCCGCCCCGCCCCGCCCCGCCCCGCCCCGCCCCGCCCCGCCCCGCCCCGCCGCGCCCCGAGCACAATTGACAAAAGTCAGCCAGCAGCCCGCGGCGCGGCATGGCACGGCACGGCGGCCATGGCCTTTACTTGTGGAGACAAATGGAAATAGCGGCGTCGGCTTTGGACTATTGCTGCCTCTTGGCTGCCTCGAGACGCGACGGGACGGCGGGATAAGTCATGTAGATGAACAAAAAAGTCAAGGAAGAAATAACGCGACGCGAGGGAATGCCGCAGCGTTCTACAGCTGTCGTTGGCGCCGTGCGCCGTGACCCCCTACATGTACATGAAGCATGTGTGTCCGCCCACCATGCCGACGGGAGAACGACGACGTCCTCGGCTCAATAATACAGGACGGGCGGCGGGCATGCATAGTGCATCCCTCCTAACGGCCATCGACGTCCGCCCCTCGCCTCCACGCGGACTAGGCGGCGAGGCCAGGCCGGGCGGGCGAGGCGCCCGGGCGCTGGTGCGCTAAGCCCCAGCAGAGCGATTCCGCTGCACGCACTCGTCGGCGCACTCCCTGAGTGCGAGGGAGACAGAGTGCTCCCAAACCCTACGGCAAACTCCTTGAGAGCGAGAGGGACAGAGCGACGAGTGCGGCAGCGGAATCGGTCTACAGCCCAGGCGTGGCGCGTGGCCCCTTCCCGATGGCTCTCCACGACGCGGCCGGCCCGGTGACTTGTCTTGTCCGTGGCCGTGGGTCGATGGCGCCCGGGGCGCGGCGGGGCGGGCGGGGCGGGGCGGGGCGGGGCGGAGCGCTATCAGGACAGGCCCAGGCATGTTCGAAAACATTCCCTGCCGGGTGGGCATGGTCTACGACCCTCACTACAGCTAGGGCCTAGCTGCTAGGCCTAGCCTTTCTTTGCAGAGGGCTGGACAACCTCACCCCCGTGCCGAGGGCTCCTCAGGTCGTGGACTCCATTGTGACGCTATTAGTCAGCGGGGGGAAAAACGAAAAGTCTGTCCTGTCTCCTCTCCCAGGTCGCGCCACCCCGCCCCGCCCCGCCCCGCCCCGCCCCGCCCCGCCCCGCCCCGCCCCGCCCGGGCAGCGCTCATCACAGGTGCGTGGATGTCGCCTAGTAGGCATAGGGGCGTGCGTGGGTGAGGGGTCCACAACAACAACTAGCGAAATTAAGTGTTCAATGTTATTCAGTCGATATTCAGGGGTATTCATTAGTACTCATTAAAATTCCCAAGTATTCAGTCGAAATTTGACTTTGTAATCACGAATATTCATTGATATTCACTAATATTCACGAAAATTTAACTTAAGAATCAAGATGACTGGCGAGATGTTATGGCCCCTCGGGCCGGGCGTGGGTTACTTACTGTCTTTGCTGCAGTCACTTGCGGCAACAATCACCTCGGCGAAACAATGCTGTCGAGGGTAGGAGAGGAGGCGGAGTTAGCAACGCATCATGAGAAGAAGTGCGGAGCTGTGCGTCACCTGGAAGGGCGAGAGCACAGGTGAAACTAAGGCGTTGTGCAGCCCCCTTCCTGCAAGCGTACTGTACTAAGTGTACGCTTTAAATGAAGCGGAATGAGGCTCAGCCGCTCGGACTCCGCCTG